>OX382188.1:5218815-5581242 GCA_947507545.1 Clistopyga incitator
ACTTAGCCAAACTCCGAGAAACAGCGGGTATCCGCGATCTTTCGATTTCGCTAAGCTTCGACGTATCAATTGCTGCAAAACCGCGATACCAGTTTTATCGTATTAAGAGTGTGAAGTTGCATAAAATAAAGAATTTTGACACCGATATACCCAGCCAATGTCCTAGAAATGCCGAAAATGCTTGATCTTTCGATTTCGCTAATCTTCGACGTATCAATCGATGCAGAAATGCGATACCAGTTTTATCGTATTGAGAGTGTGTAGTTGCATAGAATTAAGGATTTTGCACCCGTACAGCCAGCCAAAGTCTCAGTAACGCCGAGAATCCTCGATCTTTCGATTTCGCTAAGCTTCGATGTATCAATCGATGCAGAACTGCGGTACCTGTTTTATCGTATTGAGAGTGTGTGGTTGCATAAAATAAAGAATTTTGACACCCGTACACTTAGCCAAACTCCGAGAAACGGCGGGAATCCGCGATCTTTCGATTTCGCTTCGCTTCGACGTATCAATTGCTGCAAAACAGCGATACCAGTTTTATCGTTTTAAGAGTGTGTAGTTGCATAAAATAAAGAATTTTGACACCGATATACCCAGCCAATGTCCTAGAAATGCCGGGAATCCTCGATCTTTCGAATTCGCTAACCATCGACGTATCAATCGCTGCAGCACTGCGATACTAGTTCTATCGTTCAAGGAGTGTGTAGTTGCATAAAATAAAGGCTTTTGACACCCGTACACCCCGCGAATGTCTCAGAATCGCTCGGAATCCTGGATCTTTCGATTTCGCTAATCTTCGACGTATCAATCGATGCAGAAATGCGATACCAGTTTTATCGTATAGAGAGTGTGTAGTTGCATAGAATGATGGATTTTGACACCCGTACAGCCAACCAAAGTCTCAGTAACGCAGAGAATCCTCGATCTTTCGATTTCGCTAAGCTTCGACGTATCAATCGATGCAGAACTGCGGTACCTGATTCATCGTATTGAGAGTGTGTAGTTGCATAGCATGAAGGATTTTTACACTCGTACAGCCCGCAAAAGTCTCAGTAACGCCGAGAATCCTCGATCTTTCGATTTCGCTAAGCTTCGACCTATCAATCGATGCAGAACTGCGGTACCTGTTTTATCGTATTGAGAGTGTGTAGTTGCATAAAATAAAGAATTTTGACTTCCGTACATTTAGCCAAACTCCGAGAAACGGCGGGAATCCGCGATCTTTCGATTTCGCTACGCTTCGACGTATCAATTGCTGCAAAACAGCGATACCAGTTTTATCGTATCAAGAGTGTGTAGTTGCATAAAGTAAAAAATTTTGACACCGATATACCCAGCCAATGTCCTAGAAATGCCGGGAATCTTCGATCTTTCGATTTCGCTAAGCATCGACGTATCAATCGCTGCAGAACTGCGATACCAGTTCTATCGTTTTAGGAGTGTGTAGTTGCAGAGAATAATGGTTTTTGACACCCGTACACCACGCGAATGTCTCAGAATCGCTCGGAATCCTCGATCTTTCGATTTCGCTAAGCTTCGACGTATCAATCGATGCAGAACTGCGATATCAGTTTTATCGTATGAAGAGTGTGTAGTTGCATAGAATGAAGGATTTTGATACCCGTACAGCCAGCCACAGTCTTAGAAACGCCAAAAATGTTTGATCTTTCGATTTCGCTAATCTTCGACGTATCAATCGATGCAGAAATGCGATACCAGTTTTATCGTATTGAGAGTATGTAGTTGCATAGAATGAAGGATTTTGACACCCGTACAGCCAGCCAAAGTCTCAGTAACGCCGAGAATCCTCGATCTTTCGATTTCGCTAAGCTTCGATTTATCAATCGATGCAGAACTGCGGTACCTGTTTTATCGTATTGAGAGTGTGTAGTTGCATAAAATAATGATTTTGACACCCGTACACTTAGCCAAACTCCGAGAAACAGCGGGTATCCGCGATCTTTCAATTTCGCTAAGCTTCGACGTATCAATTGCTGCAAAACCGCGATACCAGTTTTATCGTATTAAGAGCGTGAAGTTGCATAAAATAAAGAATTTTGACACCGATATACCCAGCCAATGTCCTAGAAATGCCGAAAATGCTTGATCTTTCGATTTCGCTAATCTTCGACGTATCAATCGATGCAGAAATGCGATACCAGTTTTATCGTATTGAGAGTGTGTAGTTGCATAGAATAAAGGATTTTGCACCCGTACAGCCAGCCAAAGTCTCAGTAACGCCGAGAATCCTCGATCTTTCGATTTCGCTAAGCTTCGATGTATCAATCGATGCAGAACTGCGGTACCTGTTTTATCGTATTGAGAGTGTGTGGTTGCATAAAATAAAGAATTTTGACACCCGTACACTTAGCCAAACTCCGAGAAACGGCGGGAATCCGCGATCTTTCGATTTCGCTTCGCTTCGACGTATCAATTGCTGCAAAACAGCGATACCAGTTTTATCGTTTTAAGAGTGTGTAGTTGCATAAAATAAAGAATTTTGACACCGATATACCCAGCCAATGTCCTAGAAATGCCGGGAATCCTCGATCTTTCGAATTCGCTAACCATCGACGTATCAATCGCTGCAGCACTGCGATACTAGTTCTATCGTTCAAGGAGTGTGTAGTTGCATAAAATAAAGGCTTTTGACACCCGTACACCCCGCGAATGTCTCAGAATCGCTCGGAATCCTGGATCTTTCGATTTCGCTAATCTTCGACGTATCAATCGATGCAGAAATGCGATACCAGTTTTATCGTATTGAGAGTGTGTAGTTGCATAGAATGATGGATTTTGACACCCGTACAGCCAACCAAAGTCTCAGTAACGCAGAGAATCCTCGATCTTTCGATTTCGCTAAGCTTCGACGTATCAATCGATGCAGAACTGCGGTACCTGATTCATCGTATTGAGAGTGTGTAGTTGCATAGCATGAAGGATTTTTACACTCGTACAGCCCGCAAAAGTCTCAGTAACGCCGAGAATCCTCGATCTTTCGATTTCGCTAAGCTTCGACCTATCAATCGATGCAGAACTGCGGTACCTGTTTTATCGTATTGAGAGTGTGTAGTTGCATAAAATAAAGAATTTTGACTTCCGTACATTTAGCCAAACTCCGAGAAACGGCGGGAATCCGCGATCTTTCGATTTCGCTACGCTTCGACGTATCAATTGCTGCAAAACAGCGATACCAGTTTTATCGTATTAAGCGTGTGTAGTTGCATAAAATAAAGGATTTTGACACCGATATACCCAGCCAATGTCCTAGAAATGCAGGGAATCCTTGATCTTTCGATTTCGCTAAGCATCGACGTATCAATCGCTGCAGAACTGCGATACTAGTTCTATCGATTAAGGAGTGTGTAGTTGCATAAAATAAAGGCTTTTGACACCGGTACACCCCGCGAATGTCTCAGAATCGCTCGGAATCCTCGATTTTTCGACTTCGCTAATCTTCGACGTATCAATCGATGCAGAAATGCGATACCAGTTCTATCGTATTGAGAGTGTGTAGTTGCATAGAATGAAGGATTTTGACACCCGTACAGCCAGCCAAAGTCTCAGTAACGCCGAGAATCCTCGATCTTTCGATTTCGCTAAGCTTCGACGTATCAATCGATGCAGAACTGCGGCACCTGTTTTATCATATTGAGAGTATGTAGTTGCATAGCATGAAGGATTTTGACACTCGTACAGCCAGCCAAAGTCTCAGAATCGCTCGGAATCCTCGATCTTTCGATTTCGCTAAGCTTCGACGTATCAATCGATGCAGAACTGCGGTACCTGTTTTATCGTATCGAGAGTGTGTAGTTGCATAAAATAAAGAATTTTGACACCCGTACACTTAGCCAAACTCCGAGAAACGGCGGGAATCCGCGATCTTTCGATTTCGCTACGCTTCGACGTATTAATTGCTGCAAAACAGCGATACCAGTTCTATCGTATTGAGAGTGTGTAGTTGCATAAAATAATGATTTTGACACCCGTACACTTAGCCAAACTCCGAGAATCGGCGGGAATCCGCGATCTTTCGATTTCGCTAAGCTTCGACGTATCAATTGCTGCAAAACCGCGATACCAGTTTTATCGTATTAAGAGTGTGAAGTTGCATAAAATAAAGAATTTTGACACCGATATACCCAGCCAATGTCCTAGAAATGCCGAAAATGCTTGATCTTTCGATTTCGCTAATCTTCGACGTATCAATCGATGCAGAAATGCGATACCAGTTTTATCGTATTGAGAGTGTGTAGTTGCATAGAATTAAGGATTTTGCACCCGTACAGCCAGCCAAAGTCTCAGTAACGCCGAGAATCCTCGATCTTTCGATTTCGCTAAGCTTCGATGTATCAATCGATGCAGAACTGCGGTACCTGTTTTATCGTATTGAGAGTGTGTGGTTGCATAAAATAAAGAATTTTGACACCCGTACACTTAGCCAAACTCCGAGAAACGGCGGGAATCCGCGATCTTTCGATTTCGCTTCGCTTCGACGTATCAATTGCTGCAAAACAGCGATACCAGTTTTATCGTTTTAAGAGTGTGTAGTTGCATAAAATAAAGAATTTTGACACCGATATACCCAGCCAATGTCCTAGAAATGCCGGGAATCCTCGATCTTTCGAATTCGCTAACCATCGACGTATCAATCGCTGCAGCACTGCGATACTAGTTCTATCGTTCAAGGAGTGTGTAGTTGCATAAAATAAAGGCTTTTGACACCCGTACACCCCGCGAATGTCTCAGAATCGCTCGGAATCCTGGATCTTTCGATTTCGCTAATCTTCGACGTATCAATCGATGCAGAAATGCGATACCAGTTTTATCGTATTGAGAGTGTGTAGTTGCATAGAATGATGGATTTTGACACCCGTACAGCCAACCAAAGTCTCAGTAACGCAGAGAATCCTCGATCTTTCGATTTCGCTAAGCTTCGACGTATCAATCGATGCAGAACTGCGGTACCTGATTCATCGTATTGAGAGTGTGTAGTTGCATAGCATGAAGGATTTTTACACTCGTACAGCCCGCAAAAGTCTCAGTAACGCCGAGAATCCTCGATCTTTCGATTTCGCTAAGCTTCGACCTATCAATCGATGCAGAACTGCGGTACCTGTTTTATCGTATTGAGAGTGTGTAGTTGCATAAAATAAAGAATTTTGACTTCCGTACATTTAGCCAAACTCCGAGAAACGGCGGGAATCCGCGATCTTTCGATTTCGCTACGCTTCGACGTATCAATTGCTGCAAAACAGCGATACCAGTTTTATCGTATCAAGAGTGTGTAGTTGCATAAAGTAAAAAATTTTGACACCGATATACCCAGCCAATGTCCTAGAAATGCCGGGAATCTTCGATCTTTCGATTTCGCTAAGCATCGACGTATCAATCGCTGCAGAACTGCGATACCAGTTCTATCGTTTTAGGAGTGTGTAGTTGCAGAGAATAATGGTTTTTGACACCCGTACACCACGCGAATGTCTCAGAATCGCTCGGAATCCTCGATCTTTCGATTTCGCTAAGCTTCGACGTATCAATCGATGCAGAACTGCGATATCAGTTTTATCGTATGAAGAGTGTGTAGTTGCATAGAATGAAGGATTTTGATACCCGTACAGCCAGCCACAGTCTTAGAAACGCCAAAAATGTTTGATCTTTCGATTTCGCTAATCTTCGACGTATCAATCGATGCAGAAATGCGATACCAGTTTTATCGTATTGAGAGTATGTAGTTGCATAGAATGAAGGATTTTGACACCCGTACAGCCAGCCAAAGTCTCAGTAACGCCGAGAATCCTCGATCTTTCGATTTCGCTAAGCTTCGATTTATCAATCGATGCAGAACTGCGGTACCTGTTTTATCGTATTGAGAGTGTGTAGTTGCATAAAATAATGATTTTGACACCCGTACACTTAGCCAAACTCCGAGAAACAGCGGGTATCCGCGATCTTTCAATTTCGCTAAGCTTCGACGTATCAATTGCTGCAAAACCGCGATACCAGTTTTATCGTATTAAGAGCGTGAAGTTGCATAAAATAAAGAATTTTGACACCGATATACCCAGCCAATGTCCTAGAAATGCCGAAAATGCTTGATCTTTCGATTTCGCTAATCTTCGACGTATCAATCGATGCAGAAATGCGATACCAGTTTTATCGTATTGAGAGTGTGTAGTTGCATAGAATAAAGGATTTTGCACCCGTACAGCCAGCCAAAGTCTCAGTAACGCCGAGAATCCTCGATCTTTCGATTTCGCTAAGCTTCGATGTATCAATCGATGCAGAACTGCGGTACCTGTTTTATCGTATTGAGAGTGTGTGGTTGCATAAAATAAAGAATTTTGACACCCGTACACTTAGACAAACTCCGAGAAACGGCGGGAATCCGCGATCTTTCGATTTCGCTTCGCTTCGACGTATCAATTGCTGCAAAACAGCGATACCAGTTTTATCGTTTTAAGAGTGTGTAGTTGCATAAAATAAAGAATTTTGACACCGATATACCCAGCCAATGTCCTAGAAATGCCGGGAATCCTCGATCTTTCGAATTCGCTAACCATCGACGTATCAATCGCTGCAGCACTGCGATACTAGTTCTATCGTTCAAGGAGTGTGTAGTTGCATAAAATAAAGGCTTTTGACACCCGTACACCCCGCGAATGTCTCAGAATCGCTCGGAATCCTGGATCTTTCGATTTCGCTAATCTTCGACGTATCAATCGATGCAGAAATGCGATACCAGTTTTATCGTATTGAGAGTGTGTAGTTGCATAGAATGATGGATTTTGACACCCGTACAGCCAACCAAAGTCTCAGTAACGCAGAGAATCCTCGATCTTTCGATTTCGCTAAGCTTCGACGTATCAATCGATGCAGAACTGCGGTACCTGATTCATCGTATTGAGAGTGTGTAGTTGCATAGCATGAAGGATTTTTACACTCGTACAGCCCGCAAAAGTCTCAGTAACGCCGAGAATCCTCGATCTTTCGATTTCGCTAAGCTTCGACCTATCAATCGATGCAGAACTGCGGTACCTGTTTTATCGTATTGAGAGTGTGTAGTTGCATAAAATAAAGAATTTTGACTTCCGTACATTTAGCCAAACTCCGAGAAACGGCGGGAATCCGCGATCTTTCGATTTCGCTACGCTTCGACGTATCAATTGCTGCAAAACAGCGATACCAGTTTTATCGTATTAAGCGTGTGTAGTTGCATAAAATAAAGGATTTTGACACCGATATACCCAGCCAATGTCCTAGAAATGCAGGGAATCCTTGATCTTTCGATTTCGCTAAGCATCGACGTATCAATCGCTGCAGAACTGCGATACTAGTTCTATCGATTAAGGAGTGTGTAGTTGCATAAAATAAAGGCTTTTGACACCGGTACACCCCGCGAATGTCTCAGAATCGCTCGGAATCCTCGATTTTTCGACTTCGCTAATCTTCGACGTATCAATCGATGCAGAAATGCGATACCAGTTCTATCGTATTGAGAGTGTGTAGTTGCATAGAATGAAGGATTTTGACACCCGTACAGCCAGCCAAAGTCTCAGTAACGCCGAGAATCCTCGATCTTTCGATTTCGCTAAGCTTCGACGTATCAATCGATGCAGAACTGCGGCACCTGTTTTATCATATTGAGAGTATGTAGTTGCATAGCATGAAGGATTTTGACACTCGTACAGCCAGCCAAAGTCTCAGAATCGCTCGGAATCCTCGATCTTTCGATTTCGCTAAGCTTCGACGTATCAATCGATGCAGAACTGCGGTACCTGTTTTATCGTATCGAGAGTGTGTAGTTGCATAAAATAAAGAATTTTGACACCCGTACACTTAGCCAAACTCCGAGAAACGGCGGGAATCCGCGATCTTTCGATTTCGCTACGCTTCGACGTATTAATTGCTGCAAAACAGCGATACCAGTTCTATCGTTTTGAGAGTGTGTAGTTGCATAAAATAAAGAATTTTGACACCCGTACACTTAGCCAAACTCCGAGAATCGGCGGGAATCCGCGATCTTTCGATTTCGCTACGCTTCGACGTATCAATTGCTGCAAAACAGCGATACCAGTTTTATCGTATTAAGCGTGTGTAGTTGCATAAAATAAAGAATTTGGAAACCGATATACCCAGCCAATGTCCTAGAAATGCAGGGAATCCTTGATCTTTCGATTTCGCTAAGCATCGACGTATCAATCGCTGCAGAACTGCGATACTAGTTCTATCGATTAAGGAGTGTGTAGTTGCATAAAATAAAGGCTTTTGACACCCGTACACCCCGCGAATGTCTCAGAATCGCTCGGAATCCTCGATTTTTCGACTTCGCTAATCTTCGACGTATCAATCGATGCAGAAATGCGATACCAGTTCTATCGTATTGAGAGTGTGTAGTTGCATAGAATGAAGGATTTTGACACCCGTACAGCCAGCGAAAGTCTCAGTAACGCCGAGAATCCTCGATCTTTCGATTTCGCTAAGCTTCGACGTATCAATCGATGCAGAACTGCGGTACCTGTTTTATCGTATTGAGAGTATGTAGTTGCATAGCATGAAGGATTTTGACACTCGTACAGCCAGCCAAAGTCTCAGTAACGCCGAGAATCTTCGATCTTTCGATTTCGCTAAGCTTTGACGTATCAATCGATGCAGAACTGCGGTACCTGTTTTATCGTATTGAGAATGTGTAGTTGCATAAAATAAAGAATTTCGACACCCGTACACTTAGCCAAACTCCGAGAAACTGCGGGAATCCGCGATCTTTCGATTTCGCTAAGCTTCGACGTATCAATTGCTGCAAAACAGCGATACCAGTTTTATCGTATTAAGAGTGTGTAGTTGCATAAAATAAAAAATTTTGACACCGATATACCCAGCCAATTTCCTAGAAATGCCGGGAATCCTCGATCTTTCGATTTCGCTAAGCATCGACGTATCAATCGCTGCAGAACTGCGATACTAGTTCTATCGTTTTAGGATTGTGTAGTTGCATAAAATAAAGGCTTTTGACACCCGTACACCCCGCGAATGTCTCAGAATCGCTCGGAATCCTGGATCTTTCGATTTCGCTAATCTTCGACGTATCAATCGATGCAGAAATGCGATACCAGTTTTATCGTATTGAGAGTGTGTAGTTGCATAGAATGATGGATTTTGACACCCGTACAGCCAACCAAAGTCTCAGTAACGCAGAGAATCCTCGATCTTTCGATTTCGCTAAGCTTCGATTTATCAATCGATGCAGAACTGCGGTACCTGTTTTATCGTATTGAGAGTGTGTAGTTGCATAAAATAATGATTTTGACACCCGTACACTTAGCCAAACTCCGAGAAACAGCGGGTATCCGCGATCTTTCGATTTCGCTAAGCTTCGACGTATCAATTGCTGCAAAACCGCGATACCAGTTTTATCGTATTAAGAGTGTGAAGTTGCATAAAATAAAGAATTTTGACACCGATATACCCAGCCAATGTCCTAGAAATGCCGAAAATGCTTGATCTTTCGATTTCGCTAATCTTCGACGTATCAATCGATGCAGAAATGCGATACCAGTTTTATCGTATTGAGAGTGTGTAGTTGCATAGAATTAAGGATTTTGCACCCGTACAGCCAGCCAAAGTCTCAGTAACGCCGAGAATCCTCGATCTTTCGATTTCGCTAAGCTTCGATGTATCAATCGATGCAGAACTGCGGTACCTGTTTTATCGTATTGAGAGTGTGTGGTTGCATAAAATAAAGAATTTTGACACCCGTACACTTAGCCAAACTCCGAGAAACGGCGGGAATCCGCGATCTTTCGATTTCGCTTCGCTTCGACGTATCAATTGCTGCAAAACAGCGATACCAGTTTTATCGTTTTAAGAGTGTGTAGTTGCATAAAATAAAGAATTTTGACACCGATATACCCAGCCAATGTCCTAGAAATGCCGGGAATCCTCGATCTTTCGAATTCGCTAACCATCGACGTATCAATCGCTGCAGCACTGCGGTACTAGTTCTATCGTTCAAGGAGTGTGTAGTTGCATAAAATAAAGGCTTTTGACACCCGTACACCCCGCGAATGTCTCAGAATCGCTCGGAATCCTGGATCTTTCGATTTCGCTAATCTTCGACGTATCAATCGATGCAGAAATGCGATACCAGTTTTATCGTATTGAGAGTGTGTAGTTGCATAGAATGATGGATTTTGACACCCGTACAGCCAACCAAAGTCTCAGTAACGCAGAGAATCCTCGATCTTTCGATTTCGCTAAGCTTCGACGTATCAATCGATGCAGAACTGCGGTACCTGATTCATCGTATTGAGAGTGTGTAGTTGCATAGCATGAAGGATTTTTACACTCGTACAGCCCGCAAAAGTCTCAGTAACGCCGAGAATCCTCGATCTTTCGATTTCGCTAAGCTTCGACCTATCAATCGATGCAGAACTGCGGTACCTGTTTTATCGTATTGAGAGTGTGTAGTTGCATAAAATAAAGAATTTTGACTTCCGTACATTTAGCCAAACTCCGAGAAACGGCGGGAATCCGCGATCTTTCGATTTCGCTACGCTTCGACGTATCAATTGCTGCAAAACAGCGATACCAGTTTTATCGTATTAAGCGTGTGTAGTTGCATAAAATAAAGGATTTTGACACCGATATACCCAGCCAATGTCCTAGAAATGCAGGGAATCCTTGATCTTTCGATTTCGCTAAGCATCGACGTATCAATCGCTGCAGAACTGCGATACTAGTTCTATCGATTAAGGAGTGTGTAGTTGCATAAAATAAAGGCTTTTGACACCGGTACACCCCGCGAATGTCTCAGAATCGCTCGGAATCCTCGATTTTTCGACTTCGCTAATCTTCGACGTATCAATCGATGCAGAAATGCGATACCAGTTCTATCGTATTGAGAGTGTGTAGTTGCATAGAATGAAGGATTTTGACACCCGTACAGCCAGCCAAAGTCTCAGTAACGCCGAGAATCCTCGATCTTTCGATTTCGCTAAGCTTCGACGTATCAATCGATGCAGAACTGCGGCACCTGTTTTATCATATTGAGAGTATGTAGTTGCATAGCATGAAGGATTTTGACACTCGTACAGCCAGCCAAAGTCTCAGTAACGCCGAGAATCTTCGATCTTTCGATTTCGCTAAGCTTCGACGTATCAATCGATGCAGAACTGCGGTACCTGTTTTATCGTATTGAGAATGTGTAGTTGCATAAAATAAAGAATTTTGACACCCGTACACTTAGCCAAACTCCGAGAAACGGCGGGAATCCGCGATCTTTCGATTTCGCTAAGCTTCGACGTATCAATTGCTGCAAAACAGCGATACCAGTTTTATCGTATTAAGAGTGTGTAGTTGCATAAAATAAAAAATTTTGACACCGATATACCCAGCCAATGTCCTAGAAATGCCGGGAATCCTCGATCTTTCGATTTCGCTAAGCATCGACGTATCAATCGCTGCAGAACTGCGATACTAGTTCTATCGTTTTAGGAGTGTGTAGTTGCATAAAATAAAGGCTTTTGACACCCGTACACCTCGCGAGTGTCTCAGAATCGCTCGGAATCCTCGATCTTTCGATTTCGCTAAGCTTCGACGTATCAATCGATGCAGAACTGCGGTACCTGTTTTATCGTATCGAGAGTGTGTAGTTGCATAAAATAAAGAATTTTGACACCCGTACACTTAGCCAAACTCCGAGAAACGGCGGGAATCCGCGATCTTTCGATTTCGCTACGCTTCGACGTATTAATTGCTGCAAAACAGCGATACCAGTTCTATCGTTTTGAGAGTGTGTAGTTGCATAAAATAAAGAATTTTGACATCCGTACACTTAGCCAAACTCCGAGAATCGGCGGGAATCCGCGATCTTTCGATTTCGCTACGCTTCGACGTATCAATTGCTGCAAAACAGCGATACCAGTTTTATCGTATTAAGCGTGTGTAGTTGCATAAAATAAAGAATTTGGAAACCGATATACCCAGCCAATGTCCTAGAAATGCAGGGAATCCTTGATCTTTCGATTTCGTTAAGCATCGACGTATCAATCGCTGCAGAACTGCGATACTAGTTCTATCGATTAAGGAGTGTGTAGTTGCATACCCTGTCGGATTAGGCAACCGTGGACACAACCACTTTTCTACCGAAAAACGACCGGTTGCCTTTGGCCGTACAAACTACCACAAAACGACTATGAAACAACCGATATCAGTTTTGATTTTGAGGAGAAAAATAGGGTCGGTTGGAAACTGGTTGATTTACGGTAGCAATATCCCATAGACAACCATCATACGGCGTTTCAAGGGGCACTACCGGAAACTATTAAAATGGTTGAATAGCGGTTACAAAGCGGTTATTTTCATGGCGTTTTCCAACCGTCGTTTTTCGGTTGTTTTGAAGTTGCGGTGATCCGATAGGGTAAAATAAAGGCTTTTGACACCCGTACACCCCGCGAATGTCTCAGAATCGCTCGGAATCCTCGATTTTTCGACTTCGCTAATCTTCGACGTATCAATCGATGCAGAAATGCGATACCAGTTCTATCGTATTGAGAGTGTGTAGTTGCATAGAATGAAGGATTTTGACACCCGTACAGCCAGCCAAAGTCTCAGTAACGCCGAGAATCCTCGATCTTTCGATTTCGCTAAGCTTCGACGTATCAATCGATGCAGAACTGCGGCACCTGTTTTATCATATTGAGAGTATGTAGTTGCATAGCATGAAGGATTTTGACACTCGTACAGCCAGCCAAAGTCTCAGTAACGCCGAGAATCTTCGATCTTTCGATTTCGCTAAGCTTCGACGTATCAATCGATGCAGAACTGCGGTACCTGTTTTATCGTATTGAGAATGTGTAGTTGCATAAAATAAAGAATTTTGACACCCGTACACTTAGCCAAACTCCGAGAAACGGCGGGAATCCGCGATCTTTCGATTTCGCTAAGCTTCGACGTATCAATTGCTGCAAAACAGCGATACCAGTTTTATCGTATTAAGAGTGTGTAGTTGCATAAAATAAAAAATTTTGACACCGATATACCCAGCCAATGTCCTAGAAATGCCGGGAATCCTCGATCTTTCGATTTCGCTAAGCATCGACGTATCAATCGCTGCAGAACTGCGATACTAGTTCTATCGTTTTAGGAGTGTGTAGTTGCATAAAATAAAGGCTTTTGACACCCGTACACCTCGCGAGTGTCTCAGAATCGCTCGGAATCCTCGATCTTTCGATTTCGCTAAGCTTCGACGTATCAATCGATGCAGAACTGCGGTACCTGTTTTATCGTATCGAGAGTGTGTAGTTGCATAAAATAAAGAATTTTGACACCCGTACACTTAGCCAAACTCCGAGAAACGGCGGGAATCCGCGATCTTTCGATTTCGCTACGCTTCGACGTATTAATTGCTGCAAAACAGCGATACCAGTTCTATCGTTTTGAGAGTGTGTAGTTGCATAAAATAAAGAATTTTGACATCCGTACACTTAGCCAAACTCCGAGAATCGGCGGGAATCCGCGATCTTTCGATTTCGCTACGCTTCGACGTATCAATTGCTGCAAAACAGCGATACCAGTTTTATCGTATTAAGCGTGTGTAGTTGCATAAAATAAAGAATTTGGAAACCGATATACCCAGCCAATGTCCTAGAAATGCAGGGAATCCTTGATCTTTCGATTTCGCTAAGCATCGACGTATCAATCGCTGCAGAACTGCGATACTAGTTCTATCGATTAAGGAGTGTGTAGTTGCATACCCTGTCGGATTAGGCAACCGTGGACACAACCACTTTTCTACCGAAAAACGACCGGTTGCCTTTGGCCGTACAAACTACCACAAAACGACTATGAAACAACCGATATCAGTTTTGATTTTGAGGAGAAAAATAGGGTCGGTTGGAAACTGGTTGATTTACGGTAGCAATATCCCATAGACAACCATCATACGGCGTTTCAAGGGGCACTACCGGAAACTAATAAAATGGTTGAATAGCGGTTACAAAGCGGTTATTTTCATGGCGTTTTCCAACCGTCGTTTTTCGGTTGTTTTGAAGTTGCGGTGATCCGATAGGGTAAAATAAAGGCTTTTGACACCCGTACACCCCGCGAATGTCTCAGAATCGCTCGGAATCCTCGATTTTTCGACTTCGCTAATCTTCGACGTATCAATCGATGCAGAAATGCGATACCAGTTCTATCGTATTGAGAGTGTGTAGTTGCATAGAATGAAGGATTTTGACACCCGTACAGCCAGCCAAAGTCTCAGTAACGCCGAGAATCCTCGATCTTTCGATTTCGCTAAGCTTCGACGTATCAATCGATGCAGAACTGCGGTACCTGTTTTATCGTATTGAGAGTATGTAGTTGCATAGCATGAAGGATTTTGACACTCGTACAGCCAGCCAAAGTCTCAGTAACGCCGAGAATCTTCGATCTTTCGATTTCGCTAAGCTTTGACGTATCAATCGATGCAGAACTGCGGTACCTGTTTTATCGTATTGAGAATGTGTAGTTGCATAAAATAAAGAATTTCGACACCCGTACACTTAGCCAAACTCCGAGAAACTGCGGGAATCCGCGATCTTTCGATTTCGCTAAGCTTCGACGTATCAATTGCTGCAAAACAGCGATACCAGTTTTATCGTATTAAGAGTGTGTAGTTGCATAAAATAAAAAATTTTGACACCGATATACCCAGCCAATTTCCTAGAAATGCCGGGAATCCTCGATCTTTCGATTTCGCTAAGCATCGACGTATCAATCGCTGCAGAACTGCGATACTAGTTCTATCGTTTTAGGATTGTGTAGTTGCATAAAATAAAGGCTTTTGACACCCGTACACCTCGCGAATGTCTCAGAATTGCTCGGAATCCTCGATCTTTCGATTTCGCTAAGCTTCGACGTATCAATCGATGCAGAACTGCGATACCAGTTTTATCGTATTAAGAATGTGTAGTTGCATAGACTGAAGGATTTTGATACCCGTACAGCCAGCCACAGTCTTAGAAACGCCGAAAATGCTTGATCTTTCGATTTCGCTAATCTTTGACGTATCAATCGATGCAGAAATGCGATACCAGTTTTATCGTATTCAGAGTGTGTTGTTGCATAGAATGAAGGATTTTGACACCCGTACAGCCAGCCAAAGTCTCAGTAACGCCGAGAATCCTCGATCTTTCGATTTCGCTAAGCTTCGATTTATCGATCGATGCAGAACTGCGGTACCTGTTTTATTGTATTGAGAGTGTGTAGTTGTATAAATTAAAGAATTTTGACACCCGTATACTTAGCCAAACTCCGAGAAACGGCGGCAATCCGCGATCTTTCGATTTCGCTAAGCTTCGACGTATCACTTGCTGCAAAACAGCGATACCAGTTTTATCGTATTGAGAGTGTGTAGTTGCATAAAATAATGAATTTTGACACCCGTACACTTAGCCAAACTCCGAGAAACGGCGGGAATCCGCTATCTTTCGATTTCGCTACGCTTCGACGTATCAATTGCTGCAAAACAGCGATCCCAGTTCTATCGTTTTAAGAGTGTGTAGTTGCATAAAATGAAGAATTTTGACACCCGTACACTTAGCCAAACTCCAAGAAACGGCGGGAATCCGCGATCTTTCGATTTCGCTACGGTTCGACGTATCAATTGCTGCAAAACAGCGATACCAGTTTTATCGTATTAAGAGTGTGTAGTTGCATAAAATAAAGGATTTTGACGCCGATATACCCAGCCAATGTCCTAGAAATGCCGGGAATCCTCGATCTTTCGATTTCGCTAAGCATCGACGTATCAATCGCTGCAGAACTGCGATACTATTTCTATCGTTTAAGGAGTGTGTAGTTGCATAAAATAAAGGCTTTTGACACCCGTACACCCCGCGAATGTCTCAGAATCGCTCGGAATCTTCGATCTTTCGATTTCGCTAATCTTCGACGTATCAATCGATGCAGAAATGCGATACCAGTTTTATCGTATTGAGAGTATGTAGTTGCATAGAATGAAGGATTTTGACACCCGTACAGCCAGCCAAAGTCTCAGTAACGCCGAGAATCCTCGATCTTTCGATTTCGCTAAGCTTCGACGTATCAATCGATGCAGAACTGCGGTACCTGTTTTATCGTATTGAGAGTGTGTAGTTGCATAGCTCGAAGAATTTTGACACTCGTACAGCCAGCCAAAGTCTCAGTAACGCCGAGAATCCTCGATCTTTCGATTTCGCTAAGCTTCGACGTATCAATCGATGCAGAACTGCGGTATCTGTTTTATCGTATTGAGAGTGTGTAGTTGCATAAAATAAAGAATTTTGACACCCGTACACTTAGCCAAACTCCGAGAAACGGCGGTAATCCGCGATCTTTCGATTTCGCTACGCTTCGACGTATCAATTGCTGCAAAACAGCGATACCAGTTTTATCGTATTAAGAGTGTGTAGTTGCATAAAATAAAAATTTTTGACACCGATATACCCAGCCAATGTCCTAGAAATGCCGGGAATCCTCGATCTTTCGATTTCGCTAAGCATCGACGTATCAATCGCTGCAGAACTGCGATACCAGTTCTATCGTTTTAGGAGTGTGTAGTTACATAAAATAAAGTCTTTTGACACTCGTACACCCCGCGAATGTCTCAGAATCGCTCGGAATCCTCGATCTTTCGATTTCGCTAAGCTTCGACGTATCAATCGATGCAGAACTGCGGTACCTGTTTTATCGTATTGAGAGTGTGTAGTTGTATAAAATAGAGGTTTTTTTTTTTTTCTTTCTTTCTTAGAATTTGGGCTTTAACTGCATTGGTCATTCGCCTCTTTATTGTTTATTTTATCCGGTCTCTATATTGCGTCTATTATATGAAATCTACTTCTCATTCTAATTGTTCAATATATAACGTTCCTGCTCTTTCCTATTTTTACTGTATGTCTACATTCTCCATTCATTTTTTTTCCCTTATTCTTTTTTTTCTCTTTAGTCTTTATAATTTATCATAAATGTTTGTTGCTTTGCAATATTCAATTACTGTTTTTAGTTCCCTCTTCCCGTTTCCCAGCACTTCTTTCATTGTTCCTTTCATTTTTAGATTTTCTCTTACAGCTTTCCATTTTTTACGCAATAGTATATGTTCAACCCCTATTGTTTCCATGCAGATATCGCAATTTGGCGCCTTTTCTTTTTTCAGTAAAAAGTCCGTTGTTAGTCGAGTGTGTCCTATTCTTGTTATAACTACTGTGTCTTTCCTATTGAATCCTTTTGGCAATATCCATTTCCTTACATCAGCTTTAATTTTTTTCAATGTCGTTGTAGCTCCATTCCATTGTTTTTGCCAATCATCTTGTATTACTCTCCGAACTTCTGCTTTGAAGTCATTTTGAGCTATCTCTATGTTTAATGTTTCTGTTTCTTTATTCGCTTATTTTCCTGCTTTATCGGCTTCTTATTTCCTTTAATTCCAATTTGAGCAGGTAACCATATTATTGTTGTATCTTTTTCCGTCGTTTTCAAGTCTGTTCTTTTATCTTGTGACGTATTTTTCCGGTAGGTGACCGATTAATCGGTCTTTTCTCGAGAACACAAAACAAGAAAAGAAAAGAAAAATCGGGAACCGTCATCTTCGGCCGTTCACCCTCGCTCGCGCATCCGCAAACCCGGTTGGCGCCAGTTAATTTTTGTTTCACCGGAATTAACGAACCGGTATGTCCGAGGGATCGAGTGGGCGGCTCAATCCCCAAACTCCAAATCGCAAGTCTGGGGTAAAACTCGCGATCGGGATCAAAACCGAAGGAATCGGTAGCTTAGTTGATTTTTGGGGTCGCGTAAAATCAACAAACGCAACTGGATGCACTCGCGGGAGCGAACGGTTGCGGAATAGCACGGCCGCTCAGTCTGCTAGGTTTGGTAGAGAGGGTCGCGGTAAGGTGCAATAAATAGCCAAGAATCATTATCAAAATTAAATCAACGGAAACTAATGTCCCGCGGACAAAAATCGAGAGCGAGCATCGTTAGCGAATTCGCATTTTAGAATGCGCGAGAATTGACGAAGCGCATCGAGAGCGCCATCGTTACTACGGGAAAACCTGGTGCAATATCAAATTTACTGATTAATATCACGGGAACGACTCACCGGAGCTGTCTGTAGCCGATCCATCCCATGGAGGGAGATCGAGGGATTGCGAGAGCTGTAGCACGAAGTGCAGGTATCCCACTGCACCCGAGAACCACCGAAAACTCGAGTTTTATTCCGTGGATTAAAACTCTCACCACACGGTCACTCAACGTATTCGTTATACGGAGTTTTGCCGGAGCACGAGAACTACGCGAAGTCGCGCGCGCGAGCGACAGAAAAACTGTCAACACGGGAGCGTTTACAAAATTCGAGGCACCTCGGTGGTGTCCCGAGGAAGACTGATTATTTCAAGTAATCATCGAGAACGATTCATTCTCATTTTTCCGATAGCTCAAAATCCCTTACCCGAGAACTACTGCCCTCTCCTTCGAATTAGTTCGTAGCGATAGCGGGATCGCAACTTGTGCCGGTAACATAGCAGAGATCTGTACGGTCGCCTCCCTTAGCTCATTGCGTGAAAACAGGCCTTCACTCAACAAAACAATTGCGCTAGGATACCCCATCCTAGGGCAAACTTAACTTAACTCCACCCGTTCTCCAACGCAATGCACTGTCACCGTAGGGCGCCGGATTTGCACCGGTCTACAACTAACCGCCAAAAACTCACATCGGTTACTCTCATCTGCCGGGCTGCTCGATTCGTTGAGCACTCGTCCTCGCGACAGATTTGAGTGCACCAATCTCCCATCTTCTCTCAAAAACAACAACTATAACAAAATCGCTAACAATTTTCCATGTCCAAACGGTAGAATTCGAGGAGAGGAACGTCGAAATCGCTAGACATAGCTAACTCGGTAACATAAGACCTTGTGATCGTAATTTTGTAAAAAAATCACGTCACAAACTAGTATTGTTTGTATGATAGGATCATTAGAGAAAGCGCTTTGCAGGTTTTGTATTGCACTCAGGGAGTCCGAACATATAACATATTTATCACTTGTTCCTTGTTGACATAAGTCCAGCGCTTTTTCTATAGCTATTAACTCGGCCGTATAGATACTTGCTATTTTAGGTAGCTTCCATTTATAAACCATTTCATCCATCACTACTGCACAGCCGACGTTTCCACCCATCTTCGATCCGTCTCTATATAACCAACTACCCTTTGAGTTCTCATACCAGATTTCGTAAAAGTTCTGCAGATATGTGACAGCGTTCGTCGTATTTTTTTTATATTGAGCAAGGTCTGTTCGTATTGATGCGTGTGATATTGTCCAAGGAGCTTTATTACAAAACCCTTTGTTCATTGTCGGATAGATTTCCATTCCCGTCGATTGTACAATCACTCGTAAGCGGGCAGCGAGTGTATTGGTCTTAGGATCCAATCCGTTGTTTTTTTTTTCGTGAAGCTGTTTAGTATAATGCCGAAGTTGATGTTGTGGTTTTGCGATTGTTGATGCTTTAGCCGTATATTTGAAAATGTTGTCTGGAGTTTCGGCGAACGACGGCTTGTTGGGTAATTTTTTCCTTTGTTATTGTGTTTGACTATTCTTTAGAAGAGGAAGACGGAAAAACCCTTTTTTTTAACGTTTCACCCTGATCAGGGCCTCTTCAGAAAATTTTAATTTGACTATAAAAAAAAATTACAAAATATATAAACAGTATATAACAATATGAGGTTACATAAATAAATTAAAGAAAAAAAGAAAAATACATACATCTTAAAGAAATTTCTTTTATATAGATAACGGTGTTTTTTTGGATCTCCGTGTTAAAGGTTATGTCTGTGAATGTTTAAAGAATTTTAAGGTGAATGTGTATGTTATATTGTTAAAATTGATATGAGTTATGTTACATTATTTTAAAATACCTGTGATGGTCATTGTGGTTATTTTTTGACAGTGTGATAAAAGAAAGGTATTAACCAATAACACGGAGTATAAATTAACATTTCTCGGTCTGATCCCCATTGCATACTTGACAGGCATTTTATAACATTTAATGCTTTCGTGCAGTTAATTTTAAGCATCTCTACTTGTTCTTTCCAAGTCAGTTTTTTATCAAATATAAGACCCAGAAATTTAGCGGAGTCAACGACTTCAATTTGACTGTTTTCGATTTTGAGCCGTGGTTTAAACGGTATGTTGCGTAGCCGACAGAAATCCACACAGTGTGTCTTTTTTTCATTAAGCCGAAATCCACGATTCTTCGTGAATTGAAGAATACAGTCTATGCCTGTTTGTAGTCTCTGCCTCACTATCGACATGTATTCCGACGAGGTAAATAGAACAAGATCGTCAACGTACAGACTACGACCTATCTCATTGTTCAGTCCAATCGTGATATCATTTATTGCACATATAAACAGGGTTACACTAAGTGTCGACCCCTGAGGCACTCTATTTTCTAACATGTGTCTTCCCGATTTCATCTCACTGACTCTCACTCGAAAAAATCGTTCCTTCAGAAAACTTGAAATGAATATCGGGAGATTCCCTTTAAGTCCCCACTTATGGAGTTTTTCGAGTATTCCATATTTCCATGTTAAGTCGAACGCTTTTTCTATATCAAAAAATACTGCTACAAGATGTTTCTTCTCTTCAAAACTGTTTTGTATGGCGAATCCATGGTCGAATGGTACTTTCTAAACCCACATTGATCACGAGATATAAGTTTTCGAGATTCAAGCCACCAAATCAACCTATTGTTGACAATTTCTTCCATTAATTTACTCATGCAGCATGTGAGGGATATTGGTCGATAACTTTTAGGGTCGGTGCGGTCTTTGCCTTCTTTTGGGATCGGGATAATAATGGCTTCACGCCACTGGTGAGGATATTGACCTGTATGCCATATTTCATTGAAAACTTTGAGGATTGCTGTTTTTATTTTAACTGGTGCCTTGCTTATCATTATCGTAGGAATGTTATCTGGTCCCGGCGATGGGTCAGGCTTCATATTCATTAGGGCATGGTCAAATTCTTCCATGGTTATCGGCATATTGTAAACTTCGCAGTTTGATGTACCGAAGTCTAGCGGTACTTCCAATGAATGTTTCTTAATTTGGAACTCCATATCATAGTTTGATGTAGAGCTTGCATTCTCGTAATAGTCAGCGAATATTTCCGCAATTTTTTGGGGTTCTTCGGTAAAATTACCGTCCCTTCCCATTATAGGCCCGGTCATTGGTAGTGGTTTCCCACAGATAGCACGGACTTTTTGCCAGACCTTAGTGATGGGTGTAAATCTATTTATTGTTGATGCGTAATTTTCCCATGAGCTAGCCTTCCCTGCTTGGATCATTCTCCTGCTTTGTGCTCGCAGCCTTTTGAATATAATTTTGTTGTCTGTAGTAGGGTTGCGTAAGAAGTTTTTCAGTGCTTTCTTTTTTGCATTTACTGTTTTGGCAATATCTTTATTCCACCACGGCACAATGTATGACCTGCCTCGGCCAGATGATTTTCTGTACGGCTGCTGTGATGCCGGCTAATATGTTGTCGCTTATGGCTGCCACTGCCTCATTAACATCTTCAGGTAGTTCCGGAGTCACTATAGATTCATGGTATTTTGACCAGTCCGCGTTTTCTATTTTTCATCGGGGCTTGAACATTTGCTTACGAGTTTCAGTGCTATCAAAAATACGAATCGGGTAATAATTGCTGCCGAATAGATCCGGGAGTGGGTTCCAAAATAACGCAGTTGCCAAGGTTGGTGAGCACAAGGCCAAATCAAGACACGAAGAGATTCCACTACTGATTGTCAGGTGTGTCTGGCGTCCATCATTAAGAAGGATCATCTCTGTTTCATCCAGAAATCTTTCAATAACCCGACCACGCGTGTCTGTTCGGCTTGATCCCAATAATTCGTTGTGCGCATTAAAATCACCCACGATGACACAAGGACTAGGTAGTTGCTTGTACAATTCGATCAAGTCTTCGAGCTGACATGAGCCGTCGGGTAGATAGATGCAGCAAACTGTCGCATTCTGACAGGTTGGTAGTCGTACATCCGTTGCTTGAAGACATGTATGAAGTGGGACATGGATCGAAAGTAATTGTTTATGTGTAAGAAGAGCTACTCCTCCATGAGCATTACGCCCATCTGCACAGTCTTTCCTAAAAAGGTCGAAGTTGCGAAAAAGGAAATTGTCATGTGGTTTAAGTCTGGTTTCTTGAATAGCGAGTACTGTAGGTCGTAATTGAGCGACTAATAGTTGTAATTCTGGTAAATGTTTAAGGATGCTATTACAGTTCAATTGAATACAATTAAATCGCATATTAAGGGGTGGATTGTTTAAAGAAAAATGTTAAGGACGTCGTCAGAACGACTTACATTTCAAATCTTATTTGTTAATGGAGGGATCCGTGCTTTTTATGCGGGATCGAAGATAGCTTCATCTTCGTCTTGTGACATTGAGTGTCTTAAGAGGTCTTTCTGAGTTTTTTTCCGAGGAGGTTTGCTTTCGACCGAGCTTCCGCTCTTGCTACAATCGTCATCACCAACCGAGATCACCGACGAAGGTACTGAAGATTGGCGACTACTACGTTTAAGGTTATCACGATTTCGGTTCTTGTCGGTCTGTTTTGCCTCGTGTTTCTTGAACCACTCTGAAACTTTTGAAGTATCAAAGTTAGCTGCCAGTAGTTCCTTTTCATCAACGGGTTTCTTTGCCGATTTCTTGATTTTCTTTGAGGATTGTTGAAGCACAGAGGTCGGGATCGGATTTTTCAATGCTGGGGATAGTGACGTTGTTTGTGGAGTAGTTGAGGTACTTTGTAAGTTCCGTAATTGCATTGGGGTTGATTCTGAGTCTTGCGGCCGTACTTTCTCGTTAGTAAATTTACCCTTTAGATGTTGCTCGAAAAGGCGTAATAACTCCGGGATAAGGAGTTTGGCGAGGTCGGAGATGTTCGAAGCGTTATGAGCAGTTGAGGCATTCTGTAGCTTGCGCATAAGGACGAGACAGTTTCGGAGTTTGTTCTTCACATCTTCTTTTTGCTTCCATGTAGCTGATTCTCTCAACAGTTTTCATGCGCTGAATTGCGGACTCTTTTTGATATTTTGGGCATTTCTTGGAACTAGCAAAGTGGTCTAGGTTACAATTAACACAGATCGGTGTGCCGACACATGTCCCTTCGTGAGGTTGTGCCCCACAGTGACATCTTTTTTCATTATCATAGCGTGAAGATGGGTGATTGAACCTTTGACAGTTAAAACACCTCATCGGCGGAGGAATGTATTCTCTGACAGGTAAGGAGTGGAAGCCGGCTTTGATTTTCTGCGGTAAGGTTGGAGTATTGAAAGTGAGAATGATCATCGGACCATCTTATCGTTTTCCTTCTCGGAATTCAGGTATACGCTTTACATCGATCACTCCTTGACCAGACAAACCGCTTTGAATTTCCTCGACTGAGCAGTGAATCAGATCTCGACAGCTTATTACGCCTTTGGAGGTGTTCAGGTTGCCATGTGCTACCACTTCTACGTTGACATCAGCAAAACGAGTTATGCCTAGCATCTTGGTCGCTTGGTGTGCACTGCTTGTCTCGACGAGTAGACCCTCACGGATCTTTCGCACTGAGTTGACAATGCCGATTTGATTGCGAACTTGAGCTTCAATGAAAAAGGGGCTTGTTTTTACAAAATCCCCTGTCACAGGCTTGATGATCATGAAGCGAGGTACTGCGTTCTCTACACATGAAGAGGTCTGATCGACCGGTCTCCAGTACTTGGATTTACGATTTGGTTGCTTATCTGGGTTAGTCGAGCCAGATGTCTCGGTTGTTTGGTTTTGTTGATTTGGTTTATTTATTTTGTTCCCACGAAATTGCTAGGAAAGATGGTCGCCCGTAGCAGAGCCTGCATGCTACGGGAAGGCGAAGTACAACCAGAGGTCGCCAGGTATCTGGAGGCCACCGTTTGAGACTCTCTTTCGGGGAGCCATCCATCTTATGGACACGGTTGGTTACATCAGAAGATTCCGGATTCTTTTAACGAGGTTTACTCCTCGGTGGACTGCTCTTAGTATGGTCCTTCCCTACCAACCAATCCAGCATGGGTAACCCTGTCAGGGGCCGAAACCCCGGCTGGTATAGCTTGATAGACAACGAGGACACGCAAGCCCCTCCACCACAGCAAGGTGGCAGACCCGCAGAGGGGATAGAGGTTTTTGACACCAGTTCATCCAGCCAAAGTCTCATAAACGCTCGGAATCCTCGATCTTTCGATTTCGCTAAGCGTCAACGTATCAATCGCTGCAGAACTGTGATACCAGTTTTATCGTATTGAGGTTGTGTAGTTGCATACAATAAAGGTTTTTGACATTCGTACACTTGGCGAATGTCTCAGAAACGCCGGAAATCCTCGATCTTTCGACTTCGCTAAGGTTCGACGTATCAATCGCTGCAGAACTGCGATACCAGTTTTATCGTATTGAGAGTGTGTAGTTGCATAGATCAGAAGGTTTTGATACCAGTTAATCCAGCCAAACTCTCAGATACGCTCGGAATCCTCGATCTTTCGATTTCGCTAAGCGTCGACGTATCAATCGCTGCAGAACTGCGATACCAGTTTTATCGTATTGAGGTTGTGTAGATGCATAGAATAAAGGTTTTTGACCCCCGTACACCCGGCGAATGTCTCAGAAACGCCGGAAATCCTTGATCTTTCGACTTCGCTAAGGTTCGACGTATCAATCGCTGTAGAACAGCGATACCAGTTTTATTGTATTGAGGTTGTGTAGTTGCATACAATAAAGGTTTTTGACATCCGTACACTTGGCGAATGTCTCAGAAACGCTGGAAATTATCGTTCGTTTGACTTCGCTAAGGTTCGACGTATCAATCGCCGCAGAACTGCGATAGCAGTTTTATCGTATTGAGAGTGTGTAGTTGCATAGATTCGAGGTATTTGATACCAGTTAATCGAGCCAAACTCTCAGATACGCTCGGAATCTTCGATCGTTCGATTTCGATAAGCTTCGACGTATCAACCGCTGCAAGACTGCGATACCAATCTTATAGTATTGCGAGTGTTTAGTTGCATAGAATCAACTTTTTGACACCAGTACACCCAGCCAAAGTCGCAGAAATACTGTGAATCCTCGACATTTCGATTTCGCTAAACGTCGACGTATCAATCAGTACAAAACTGCGATACTAGTTTTAGCGTATTGGAACTGTGTATTTCCATAAAATAAAGGTTTTTGACAATTGTAATGAATGAATTTGTTTGTCTCGTAAATGTCTATATTATAATTCGGGAGAGTGCACAATAATTATAAGATCGATGTTAGTCGTTAGAGATGTGGCATAGAACTAAAGCGTCCTCGGGCGTCGCGCAGGCCCTCGGACCGCGCTTAGTGCGATAAGGGTTACTGTGGGATTGCTGATCTAAGCAATCCCACGAACTAAGGTGACGGCATCATAATGCTGCCCTTACACTCCTCCTGTTACTGAACGATGCTCCGCATCGTATAGTAATTTTTTCACAACTTGGTTTCCTCGAGTTGGCTCTATACAATAACAATTTGGTCTTAACGGATAGTTATTCCCTTGGTCTTTTTTAAAAACGATACTCCGAATCATGTGTAACTTTTGACTTTATATAACATAAAAATTTTAAGATTATGACTCAATACAATATTAAATATTTCGAGTTTTTCAAATGTAATTTCAAGATGTCGTTCGTTGTTGGAGCTTTGATTTTAGTTCGCAATATAATTGTAGGGGTTAATAGGTCGGTATCTAACGATTTTATCAGGGCCGTGATGAATATATGTGTGTGTCGATGGGTGTTGATCGTTGATTGTTGGTTGTTGATTGGTTGCCGAAAAGGTGTGGAGCAGACTTTGGTATGGGTCGTTGGTTTATTTGTCATTACGTATCCAATTGAGTATCCAAAATCGTTTGCTTTTACCGTTCTTCCTGAGTTTATTTGAATGCTGGTAATCTGAAACTGACTGTGCATTAGTTTTCATGTTAGTGGGTGAGGTTTGTTAAGTGGATTAGGTCAGATTCCGGTTTCCTATATTAACAATATGTAAAAATAGATTTGAGGTATTTTCCTGTTAGCATCTTCCTTGTAGGTTTTATGCTGTTGGTCTCTGTATTCTCAATATCCCATCAATTTCCAATTTTGAATTTTCCTGGTATATGTTTATTATAATGTGTAACTGTTTTACGTCCATACAGTTTGTTGTTCGAGAGATTAGAGCTTCTGAAAAAGAAAAATCTATTTTGCTTAGTTCAGGTGGTGGTTAGTAGTTGAGACCTGTTATTTGGAAGTGGTTGGAACAGGCTGTGCTAATGGAATTCGTGGTTTCTACGTAAAAATAAAGACACGAAATAACTATGATTATAAAAGCAAAACGTGTATTTAAATTTTTTTTTTGTTTTTTTGTGATAAAAATAAGGTTAGTGATATACAGGGTGACAATTATAAGTCGGACAGGTAATATTCTGGGTGTTGTGGCAACGTTTGGATTGATGTTCGGTGCGTTTTTTGCTTAGTTTTGCAAGCTCTCTTCAATGGAATGAATGATTTTTGTTTCTAAAGTATAGATTTGAAGGGAAAATAAACTTAAAATCAGAATTTCTTTGAAAATACGTTTTGATTATGGAATCATAAAGATAATAAAAATCTCGATTCAAAATACCTATTGATGTATTCATTCGAATGTATTGTGATAAAGAAAAATAATATTGAAATTGCTGTTTTTAGCAGCCGTTCCTTGTCTGAAACAGGGAACGCCAGGTGTTGCGAATGTGCAGGCGCCACGAGTGTCGTCAGTCGGCCGATTGTCCAGCTGTCAAAAGTTGTCTGCTAAGGAATTAAAAGGTTAGTGGAACATACTATGGCCAATTCGGTTATTCACACTAGTATGTTTCACTAACCTTTTAATTCCTTAGCAGACAACTTTTGACAGCCGGACAATCGGCCGACTGACGACACTCGTGGCGCCTGCACATTCGCAACACCTGGCGTTCCCTGTTTCAGACAAGGAACGGCTGCTAAAAACAGCAATTTTAATATTATTTTTCTTTATTAAAATACATTCGAATGAATACATCAATAGGTATTTTGAATCGAGATTTTTATTATCTTTATGATTCCATAATCAAAACGTATTTTCAAAGAAATTCTGATTTTAAGTTTATTTTCCCTTGAAAACTATACTTTAGAAACAAAAATCGTTCATTCCATTGAAGAGAGCTTGCAAAACTAAGCAAAAAACGCACCGAACATCAATCCAAACGTTGCCACAACACCCACAATATTACCTGTCCGACTTATAATTGTCACCCTGTATATGTAGCTTATGTTATTTATGTATATACGATATATAATGTAGTTGTATGGTGTGATAATATTGATAATGGTTGTGTATTATTGTGTTTTGCAACTGTATGTGTGAGTGTGTGTGTGTGTGTGTGTGTGTGTGTGTGTGTGTGTGTGTGTGTGTGTGTGTTTTTTTTTTTTTTTTTTATTTGAGGGGGAAAATGCATTATGCACCGTGGAGAGATGTTATTTCCCCGTGTGCCGGACTTTCACCGGCTAAAATCCCGCCTCCTCTCATTGACCTGTATGAACCCCCGCGGAACGACCGTTAGGTATTACTTCGCGGGGGAGGTCTCAGCCGAAGCTCTTCCTCACTTACAGTAGCCTCACTCCTTTCCTCGTGCGCTCCTGTTTACGAAACTCCTTCAGGACCTCGGAAGCGAAAGCACTCGTTGCGTCCCATCCCCTGAGTGACGCTAGCATGTTCTCCACTAGATTCTCTGGGGTTATGTGGCCCAGCACTTCTTCCAGCTTGCCTCGGAGCGTATTGAACCGTGGACACTGGAAGAATACGTGTTCAGCATCCTCCAGTACACCGCTACAGTTCGGGCACTCTGGAGACTCTTCATGCTTGTATTTGTGAAGGTATGCTCGAAAACATCCGTGCCCGGACAGCATCTGCGTCAGGTAGTGGTTGACCTCTCCGTGCTTCCGGTTCAGCCATCCATTCACCCGAGGAATCAGTCGGTGGGTCCATCTTCCTTTCTGTGATGCGTCCCAGCTCGTCTGCCAGCGCTCGAGGCTGCTGTTCCTTTCTCGCGCGCGTATCTCATTTTGTTGCAGCACCGTTGACCTCCTGTGTTGGTACAGTGATTTCCGTTCTTCTGCCAAGATCTCGATTGGTATTTTTCCCGCAATAACGCCCAAAGCATCGTTGGACACCGTGCGGAATGCACTCGCCACTCTCAGGGCGCCCAGTCGGTAAACTGTTGCTGCCTTCTTCCTGCATTCTTCGGTTTTCATAGCGTCGGCCCAGATTGCTATGCCATATGTGAGAACCGAAGTGATCACTGACGTCAGCAATGCTCTTCTCCGCTCCCTTTGGCCACCGATGTTTGACATTAACCGCGGTAGGACAGCACCCACGGTAGCGGCCTTGCTACTAGCCTGTAGCACGTGCGGTTTAAAGCTAAGCCTTGAATCTATCATCACCCCAAGGTATCTGATATAGGGCTGCGATATGATGGTATGCTCACCAACTGTTAGTGTAATAGACTCCACGATCTTCCTACTCGTAATTAGAACAGCCTCTGTCTTGTGCTCGGCCAGTTTTAGGCCGACTGAGCTCATCCAGTGCTGTATCTGAGCGAAGGTTTCCTCAAAGATTGTGTTGATTTCCTCCACGTGCTTTGCTGTGATGACGACTGCTACATCGTCAGCAAATGCCACGAGCTTCACCTCTTCCTGTGTCTTTAGCCTCAAGAGTCCGTCGTACATGATGTTCCAAAGAAGAGGTCCCAACACAGAGCCTTGGGGGACTCCCCCCGTAACCTTGTATTCTTGTGGACCATCATCCGTGTCGTACTTTAGGGACCTGTGGCTAAGATAGTTCATTACTATTCTTTTCAGGTATTGAGGTATTCTGAATGTGTTCAGCGCGGTCCATATGCAGTCCCATCTTGCTGAATTGAATGCGTTCTTGATGTCAAGGGTAGCTACCAAGCAGTACTTCTTGGCACCCGTTTTCCATCGCTTTCCTGAAATTGCTTCCTTAGCTGTGTTAACGACTAAGCTCACTGCATCGAGTGTAGAGCGTGTTTTCCTAAACCCGTATTGGTTGTCCGCTAGGGAGTCCCCAATAGCAGCTTCTATCCTATTATGGACGATGCGTTCTAGGATCTTTCCTGCTGTATCCAACATGCAGAGCGGGCGATATGATGACGGTTCGTCCGGAGGCTTCTTCCCTTTTGGGAGGAGTACGAGCCTCTGCCATTTCCATGGATCGGGGATGACCCCTTCCCCGAGGCAGACATTGTACATGTCAGAGAACAGCTCGGGTGCTACTCTGATCGCTGTCTTCAGGGCGACGTTGGGGATGCCATCAAGTCCCGGCGCCTTACTCGTTCCGACCTTTCTACAGGCTCTCGCGAGTTCCTCAGGTGTAATTGGCGGGATAGCTTCACCTTCGACCATGTCCACCTCATATCCGTGCTCCACCTGTTGTGGGAAGAGAGTTTGGACAATTTTCCGTAGTAGCTCAGGGCAGGTGGGCGCTGGCATCGGCTGACATGACCACCTTGTATGGTCTGCCCCATGGGTCCTCATCCACCTCGCCGAGCAGCTTCTCCCAACACTGCTTCTTGCTTCGCTTAATTGCCTTCTTCAGGTTGCAGCGTGCTTTCTTGTTCCTCCTCTAGCTGGTGGAACGTACGTTTCCTACGGGCGCGCTGGGAAAGCCTTCTTGCTTTGTTGCTTCTAGCTCGTAGCTCTGCTATTGTGTCATTCCACCAGTACACTGGTGGGTGACGGTTGCTCTTCCGCTTCCTAGACATAGTGATGTCACACGCGGCGGTGATCCGTTTCATGACAGCCTCCATCTTTTTTGTTGCATTTCCCTCTGTGATAACACAGACCTCCATGGCCACGCGAAACACATCTTCATTGAATGCGCTGGCCTTCCAGCCAATGGTGTTTGTTTTCTTCGGTACCGGTCTGCTGCTCTGCTTCTGGTGGTTGAGCACCTCCCACAGGATAGCACGGTAATCACTGTGTGTGTAGACGTCAGTCACTTTCCAGTTGGTGTTTCCTCTAGCGAGGCAGCTGCTGACGAATGTGAGGTCCACTATTGAGCTCGCCTCTCCTCTACAGAATGTCGATGAAGTACCTCTGTTGAGGAGAACAAGATCCATTGGGGCTAGAGTCTCTAGGAGGGCCTGCCCTTTCTTGTCCGTCCTCACACTACCCCAGTCAACTGCCCAGGCGTTAAAGTCACCTGAGATCGTCACGCGGCTACGTCCTTGGGCATCTAGGACGAGCCGGTCCAGGAGGTTTTGGAATTCCTCGAGTGACAGGCTAGGTGGAGCGTAGCAGCTATAGGTGTGGATGCCTCCTACCTTTGCTCGCACAAAACCGGGGTCAGACTGTTCCATTGTCTCCTGCAGAGGACACTTGCTGCACAGCCAGATGGCGGCCTTGCCCGTTGTGTCTGCTTCCCACGATTCTCTGTCCAGGTTTCGGTATTGCTCAGATATAATTACCACGTCCGGTTTTAACTCCCGCACCGTCTGCATGAGCAGGTCCTGCGCAGCCTCGCAGTGGTTGAGGTTGGGTTGTAAAAACTTCATGTTCGTTTACGTGTGAGTTCCTGGAGTGCCTTTATATAGGCTGGGCATCTACTGCTACCAGCTATGTGCCCGCACTCCTTACTGCCTCGCTCCTCACAGAGTACACAGTGGGCGGCTCCTTGGCACTTTTCGACCTTGTGTCCAGTCCTCCCGCATTTCATGCAGGTTTCAGATCTTTCAATCTCTCTTCTGCAGTTTCGTGACACGTGGCCGTACTGCCAGCACTTATAGCACTTGGTGGGCTTCAGTTGCTCGCGAGCGCGACACACCACCCAGCCAATTCGTATTTTTCCTGTTTCTACGACTTTCTTCACCAGTTCCGCAGGAAGTCTCACAACCGCCGTCTGCGTTTCCCCGTAGGCTTTGCGGAGGGTTTTGATCGAGTCGATAGCAATCCCCTTATCGATAACAAACTGTTTAGCGAGACTTTCGCAAATCTCCTCCTTGGTAGTTGTTTCATCAAGATCCTTAATCTCGATGAGTTTCTTCTGCACCCTGCTCGTGACTGCAGCCTCCTGCCCGAGTACCTCCTCGATGGTTGAGCGTATCTCGGCGGTCTCCGCGATGCTCGCTTTGTCGAGGATGAAAATGAGATCCCCAGCCGCTATTCTGCGGATCCTTTTCACCATCTTCCCCACTTCTTCGAGCTGGGGGTCCCGTTTAACTTTACTCAAGATCTCGTCGTAGGTCATATCCCCCTTCTTCTTGACGACCAGTGCGTTCGGCAATGTTGGTTTTGTCCGTTGCTTCCGAGGTTTTCTGCGCACGTCTTGCCATCCATGGCTAGGCCCTTGGTCCCTCAGTATCTCGGTCTGCTTCGGCTCGTTGTTCTGCTTCGGCCGAATCTCCAGCAGGTTTTTTTGTTCTTTTTTCTTCTTCCTCTTAGCTGCCGTGGTCTCCGGTGATGGTGGAGTCCGTTTTTTCCTCTTATTTTCCTGCGCACGATTTTGAAGCGGTGTGAGCAAGTCCTGATTCCCTGTGTTCGCATTAGGCATCAGGCGTGGTGGGGGAGTGGTCTGGGTCTCTCCCTCTACCGTCGCCGGTACAGATCCAGCCTCCTTGGGCTTCCTGTCGGTAGTACTCTCCAACTCATAGAGCTTGTTGAATGCGCTTTTCACGGAAGCGACCATTCTCTTCGCCTCGTGATAGATATTTTTCTTATCCTTCATGAAGTCCTGAAGTTTTGTGATCAGGTCTCCTAGCCTTTCGAGTGCCCGAGATTTCTCTTCTTCTGCACTTGTAGCTGTAGCTGTTGCAGGAGCCAAGTGGTTCACTCCTGTAGCATTGTTGCAGTCGTTTGTTGACGACGTCCCGGGGCCCGCTTTCTCACCCCTGCCAGACGCCGGTACTGGGGTTCCGACCACCTGCACCGTAAACGTTCTTTCCATGATTGTACCTTCCATGCCGATTTTGTGTCGAGGTTTGTTCCCCGTGTCCGTTTGGTCCGCGGGAGGTATTTTAATTGCCTCCTACCCTCTATATCTGGAGAGCATTCCCCTATCCGCCGCCTGGGGACGCGCCACGTAGGGGTTACAGCATCTCCCCCGTGGTGTGTGTGTGTGTGTGTTTGGAAAGATCTCTTTTTTTTTATCTGAAGAAATTTAGACACTAAATAATTTATTATAGGTCTTATGGGTTTTCTTCTCAGGGGTCGCTTCATACTCTGCTCCTCCTGTGGGTTTCCCTCTTTTGGCTGTTGTTGCTCGACAAATAGTGAAGCATAAAGCTATTGAAGTCTTATACTGTGTTATATGTGTTGTTTTGCGTGTTGTGTACTTGTAATGTGGCTGTGTTTCGGTATGTGTGTCGTTATGGGATTTCGTCTGGGAATGTTATGGCGGGTTGTGGTCTTGGAGAGTTGCGGGGTAGTTCATTTATGATGGTTACTTGTGGGATTGATGGAACTACGGTGGTTTCTCGGATTTGTGTTGGTCGACAATGTGATTGTGTGGGTATTTCGCATAATTCGATGTTTTCATTGTTTTGGATAATATTGGGTTTTGAGCGCTTAGTTATACAAGAGAAGAGTTTAAACAATTTGGACCACCTCCCCAACACAGAAAATTTCCATCCTAAAATAGCCTTTATTACGGTTGCAATAGTTTAAATGCCAGCGTACTTCATAAAAGATTCCATGGCTGCTAATCGGTTGTTAGTGTGTTGCGTTTTTACCATATCATTAGCTCTTGCGAGAACAGTTTTTAGCGTTATTTCGTTTTTAGCAAGGTCATTGTCAATATTGTTGGGTTCAATAAGGCGTGCAAATGATTCCGTCTCGATAAGAGCTTGTGTGATATTTAACGGTTCTGCGGCTTCAATGGATTTTTGAACTAATTCTGTAATGTTAAGAACCAATTTGTTCGAGAAAGTAAGATTGATCGACGAAGTGATCTCTATTGATGGTGTTAATTGAGTAGTTTTCGTTCTTGCTCGACATGGTGGAGTGATTTGAAGAATACCTGAGTTTTTAATGATTTTGATACTCCCGTCAGTGTTACAATTTACGTACAAGTTTTCGGCCCGAAAAGCCATGCATTAGAGTTTGGAATTCTGAACCAATAAGTTTGACGAAGTGTTTTTAATCTAATGTCGCAAATTTCAATATCTTTAAACTGAGGGTTTGAAATGAGTTGAAGTCCACAACTAGATGCACTATTGACGCGTTGAATTAGGTTAATTTGTTCGCATATATAACGAAATGATGAAAATTTACATTTTTCCAATGATTTTAGGTAGGTGTAACTTTCGAAGTCTTCGGAAATCGCTGTGAATTGGTACATTGGTTTTATAAATGCAAACTTCGAGATTGTGGTGATTTGTCGTACAGGTACTGACAGATGTTGGTATAGTTTATACGGTGTTAAGTCTAATAGTGGGATTTTAATAACCCAAATCAGTTTTTCTCCATCGTGGAAAACAGCTAGTTCTATGAATGTTAGAAGGTCAGGAACATATTTTGCATCTAACTGAATCGGAAACTCTGTATTTGGAGACGATTTTATGATGGTTTCAGCACTTGAGATTATTGCTTCGCTCGTTATGATTTTTGGGTGGATTTGACCGGTTTTTGCGAAGAGGACTGCGTTGATTAGCGTCTCGATGTCGATTTCCAATTCCGTAAGGTCTTCTTCGATCTGCGTCATGAATTGTATGGCTTTTTGGTTACGTTCCATGATGTGCGTTTCTTTTTTAAGTGCCAAAAGGTTAACTTGTATTTTATTCGACTCTTCGTCCAATAATTTTGCTAATGATTTTATTTGCTTTTGCGTTACGTCGAATCCTGATCTTACAATGTGCGTTTCATTTTGGAGGATGGCTGCTAATTCTATGGTGCCATTCCCAAGTGATTCTATCTGTGTCGAGATTCGTCTCGCATCTTCACTATCCATAGTGCCAAATAAGTCTTTGTTGATTTTTCCTACAAATTCGAATGGTGCTCGCTTTTTCCTATTGTGAAGGAAATGTGGTATCATCTGGTTTAAAATTGATTCTGTGTTTTCGATGGAATCCAAACGGTTTTGCGCTGTTGATAGTTGTCCACCGATAAGGCATGTTGGGAGCAGTTTATTACAGTATGCTCTTACGGATTGCAGGTTTCCTTGAAGTTGCGTTCGTCGCGTTGAAAGTCCATGCGTGTTGGTATATGTTACATGTGTCCATCTCATATAATACGGACGAAGTGTGGCAATTTGTTCCGAGTATAATCCAGGGTTGCAGTTGAGTGCAGTAATCTTCGTCATGTCGTCCCTGTTTAGTGTGTGTGCGTGGCATCTGTAACATATGGCGTTTTTATTTTATCGACATGTACGGTTTTCGTTTTATTATCGTCAATTTGTATTTTTACGTTGTGCTTGTCCATATCTGACGTTAAAACAGAAATTAAAAATCGATTGTGAAAACAGTTCCGCCAGGGCCACGGTGGTGAAATTGGTAACGCACCAGGCCTCAGTTGAGCAACGGCCGAGGCAACATCGTTTAAGCCTCGCTCTCTGAGAATATCGTTTGAAGTTGAAACTCACTAATTAACTATTTAAAAATAGTATATCTATCAGTAGAACAATAGTATAACTCTCGAAGTAATACTTCCTAATTTAGTTCACATCCACTATAGTGAATTTTAAAATTAAATCGCGAGTTTTTGCTCGCCGGGCTCAGCCCGTGCGCGGCCACATAATACAATGTCGCCACCGCAACCGGCATCGACGACCAGGCCATTGACCTCAACGGCCAACATATTAACTAAGGCTCCGACCACCAACCAAGCACTCCGCCTACGAAACAAATCTTCACCGAAGTTGAATACAATTCAACTAGATCGTTTATATAAAACAACCCTCAAAGAAAAGGGCATAAACGCACCACATACCAGCATCGCACCAAATCTCACTCGAGCACGTAAGAGGAACACACCCTTATCTCCGCCGCAAACTGAGGACCCATCAACGGAAGGCGATTCCACCGCGATTCCTCCAAACTGGGAGCTACCGAAGAATCCCACTAAAAGAAGATCCACATCTACTACTAGCGATGTGAGCAACATCAACTCAGACAATAAATTTCAAGCACTATCAGAAGAAAGTGACATCGAAGATAACTTGGACACTCGCACCAAGGCTACTGAAATAATAAATAAAAAGCGCGCCAAACCACCACCAATATTCATCACAAGCACCTCGATGCGAGAAATCATAACCCTCGCAACCACTGCTAAGGTAACGAAAAATGATTTCCTTGTAAGAGAAAATGAGGATGATGACGGCACAAAAACCCACACTATCCTCACTAACGGCCACCAACACTTCATCTCGATCAAAGATGCTCTATCATCCGCAGGATTGCAATATTACACATACACTCCCAAGGACCAAAAACCCAAATCATATCTCATCAAAGGCATACGAGGACCTTTCACTGCTGAGGACGTAAAAAACGAACTCGAAGACTTAAAACTACCAAACGTAGTTATTATTAATATCACGGAATTTCCGTTCAGTAAAGAAAGACCAGAAAGGCATCACTTCCTGGTCGAAATTACCAACAACAGCCCAACGCAAGAATTACTAAAAATTCGGTGCGTTAGCTTACCAAAAAATTAAATGGGAACGCCTGAGAATACCAAATCTGCACCAATGCAGAAAATGCCAGCGCATCGGACATGCAAGCAGTAATTGCAACTTAACCTTTCGTTGTGTGAAATGCGCTCAAGACCATGGGCCAGGAAACTGCCCCATTACTGTCAATTCGGATAAACAAGCCCTCAAGTGCGCGAATTGTGGTGAATCTGGGCACCCAGCATCCTACAGAGGATGCCCATACATCAAACTCACATTAGGCATGAAGAAAAACCAGCAACGGAAGCAAAGAGTGATCACAACAACCAGGGTGAACAGACTCGCGGCTAAAGTATCACAAAACCTTACTTGTGCCCAAGCTACGACCAGGTCAATGCCCCATGGGCCAAACACCACCGAATCTTGGCTCCCTGCTAACTCGGCCAGTCAGCTGACGCACGACCTCCGACAACAACACGAGCCTTCGCCGTCAACACACAGGTCAATGCCCTACCAACCAAGGGGAACAACACTTCACCAAGCAACGAAAACAGCACATACACCTGGCCAATATACACCTACATCAAACACACACCGACTCCCGAGGGAACCACCAACTCCGCCGAGAGATAATCTACTACCATGGTACGACATACTAAAAAATGATATAATCCGTTTAGTAACCGAACAGGTGAATAAACTAACGGCTCAAATCGTGGCTAATTCTGCTAAAATTAATTTTATATTCACATCGCTATACGATGCCTAATTCTGCCTTAGATATCAAACAATAAAAAATAGCAGCACTCAATGTTAACTCAATTGTTGCTAATCACCGCAGAGACGACCTACTTAACTTTATCAATGTAAATAAGCTAGACATAATTTTAATCTCTGAAACTAAACTTAACAATAAACATAAAATTGCTTTTGCGGATTACAACATAATTAGAACTGATAGACCAAATGCTCAGAAGGGTGGTGGAACTGCTATCGCAATCAAAAAAAGTATTAGCTACAAAACCACAAATTTACCCACGTCAGCCCGTAATTCTATACAAGAATATACCATTATAAAAATACCAACCCGTAATACGAAACATCTATTCATAATAAGCGCATACGCCACTAATGATAGCCGTATATTATTCACTACCGAACTGGAAACCATATTCGATAAACTTAAACTAAATAATGAGAATGTCTATTACATACTCGCGGGTGATCTCAATGCTAGACACACCAATTGGGGAGATAGAATTTGTAGCCAACGAGGAAGACATTTAATGAACTGGGTCACAAAAAATACCCTCAAATATAAAATACATTTATTAGCGCCATCCCGACCCACCTTCTAACCAGCCCAAACCTACCTTGATATCTGCCTTATCGACTCGAGACTCAAGGTCACCACATTACTAAATAACAGACTTGAAACCCTCCCATATGACAGCGATCATGATGCAATCTTGATCATAATTGCTCTCCAAAATGAGGCCCTTGTTATAACAAACACACAAACAAATAAACTTAACTATAAAGCCACCAATTGGGAATTATTTTTAAAAAAAGCTGACCTAATATATAACGAATACACGCCAGACAATTTAAACCTATCCACTTCTGAAATAGACACCTCTCTTGACAAAATTAATAAAGCTGTCATAGAATCTATAAACTCCACAGTACCAAGATACACTTCACTAAACAGCACATCTAAATACTTGAACCCACGCATTGCACGGCTACAAAAGAACAAGTCGGCTATCATATCAATCATACACAAATTATATCACATTGATCCATTCGCTCTTTTGCCCATATCTAGAAAAGCAAAACACACTCTAAAATCGTTGAAACACCAAATCCAATCAGAATTTAAAAAAGCAGCAGAAAAATACTGGACCACACAAATAAAAAAAATAGACTTTAAAAAACCAGAAACCTATTTTCCAAAAATCAACAGACTACTTCGGCCCACCAATAAATTGCACATCAATAACCTCCATATTAACATAAATAATCACACTCTTCTCATAAGAAATGAAAGCAACACTGCTACTGCTGAACTCGAATTGGATAATTTCATATTTACAGATCCAGTCGATAAACTAAACATTCTAGGCGCTTTTTATGAGTCAATAAACTCATAAATGATGATTGATAGAGCAGCAAACAAGCTCATAAACGAATTTAAAACACATAGAGACACCCACAGAACAATCACCACTTTCAACGACAATAATCTAGCGACAAATCCTGTACCAAACAACAATGACACAGACCTCATAAATCCATTCACAAACATCTCTGCAATATCTAAAATACTTCATAAATTACTTAATAAAACTTCATGTGGCATTGACAACATCCCGTCCATAGTCCTCAAACACCTACCCCCTAAAATAGTCAAAGATCTTACTATAATTATTAACAATGCAATCAACGCATATTATTTCCCAAAGCAATGGAAAACTGCAAAAGTTCTCCCAATACTTAAGCCTAATAAAAATCCGAACGACCCGTCTAGCTATCGTCCCATTAGCTTAACACCTAACCCTAGCAAAATCTTAGAAATCGTAATTAATGAAAAAATTGCACAATTTTGCGCGCTAAATAACATAATCCCTAATATGCAATTTGGATTCAAACACAAACACTCAACGACACACGCCATTCATAAATTACTGTCAGACCTAAACAATAGTGATCACTTAAATCAACTAGTGGGTGCTGCTCTCCTAGATTTCGAGAAAGCGTTTGATTCGGTATGGCTAAACGGCTTATTATACAAACTTCAAAAGAAAAACTTTCCGAAATGGCTTATATATAATATCTGGGATATGATATCTAATAAAAAATTCCTAACTTGGGATGGCACTAATAAATCCACACTTACCTTGAGCATAAAAGAAGGGCTTCAGCAAGGAATAGTAAATTCCCCCATATTATTCAATATCTTCACCTGCGACCTACTCAATTTATTCAATTTAAATTCTAACAGCAACACGTCTGCAATTGCCTTCGCAGACGACGTAATAGTCTATACGAAAGGTACACAAGTAAAGAAAATCCGCGCTGATCTCGAAGAAATAGTAGAGAAAATGAATAATTACTGTATGAAATGGAACCTCAAATTGAATCCACTGAAATGCGAAAATATTTTGTTCCATAAACCTTTATACCACATCAACTCCAAACATAAAGCAGGAGCCAACAATTTTAGCATCAATACAACTATCCCAGGCACTAACAACAAAGCTTCGATACCACACAAAAAAATAGTTAAATTTCTTGGAATTAATATAGACTATATCTTAAGAGGCAACTCCCATATCGAAATTCAACTCGAAAAAGCTAGAAAAGCGGTTTAAACGAACAGAGCATGCTTTTATAATTAACACCTGTCGGCTAAAACCGAGGTCATCCTGTACATGCTATTAAATAGGCCTATACTCACCTACGCAGCTCCTGTTTGGTGGAACACAAGCCAATCGGTAATGGAAAAATTAAGAGCTTTTGAACGAAAATGTCTACGTATCTGCCTATACTTAAATAGGTCGGTGTTCAGTAATTAGCGAATTAGAATCAGCCGTTGCGCGGCCTCGGGTTTGGTTTCGTGCGCGGCCGCTGACGCTGGCGGCGCCACTTTCCGGGCACTGCGGTTGCGAGCGCCACGCGCCTGCGCGAGCCGCTTCTTCATCGATTTGCCGTAACGACTCCTTCTTCTCGATCCGCGAGCGAAGCGTGCAACACGTGTTTTCGGACTCTTCTCGGCCTTTGTCGAAATTCTCGGGTTACATTCTAATTTCGGTTCAGTTTTCTCTTCTTCAATTCACGGGATATTCTCGGGATCAGTTACGGAATCGGGTCAGGGCTTTTCGAGCTCCCTGGCTTCAACAAAAACCGGGAAATAACGGGAAAATATTCGACGTGTGGTCGCTAACACTTCGCTTTTCGGGTCGTGCGGCATTTTCGGGACCAACGGGCGGGAATTTGTTGCATCAATTCTCAATTATTTTCGGGACAACACTCACTGTAATTAATAACTCTTATTTGTTTGTGTTATTGTTGGAAATAAACATTTGTTCTTTTTTTGTACGTAATTCATGTGCACCCTCTTTGTTAAAACCACCTACACCAGACTCCTTACAAAACAGTCGGAGACCTCTAATTCCCGCCACTTTATTAAAAACAAAGTAATATATGACAAGGCTAACATCCCTCGTATAGATAACTTCATAATCAAACTCACCCGAGATTAATTTAGTAATCTTCCGGCAGTACCTAATGAAATAATACACGCCATCAGAGTCCATGATGAGCTAGATGCGCGTAATCAGGTAAAAACAGGATACTTTGCTCCGCAAACGTTCACCCTATGCGACAATCTCGGGCTAATTCAAAATTCTACGAACATTCCATTACTCTACCACTGGAAGCGCAACAAAGCTGATAAACGCATCTCGCTGAACCACAATGACCTTAACGAGCAACCAGCTAACTTCACCGGATCCCTTGCGATGCCCCAACGCGACTACCTAGACTTCCACCGATTAAATTACAATAAATACAACTGGCTAAACATTAATTGTCCCCACCTATCCGAACTACTTGAAAGGAAAATAAGACACGCACGGAATACACAAAATACAATCCGTCGTCAACATTGCCAATAGTCCGCCTAATGTACATAAAAGTGTATAAATGTAACACATGTAAATATGTAAATAAAACTTAGAAGTAAGAACCTAGTATTAAGCTAGCCCTTAAGTATACCCCGGCATAAATATTGTAATGGAGGTTTTTTTCGGTACAAAAAAAAATAATTTTTTTTTTATTTTGCCTCTAAATAAGTGTGACCCCGGATCACCACATATACGGTTTGCTCCCCATGACTGCAGGGAACCAAACGTCATTCTAAAAATAATCAACGACAAAACCATATGACAAACCCCGAAATTATATAACCAAGAACTACAATAAGTAGGCATCGTTATAAAAATGTAATACCACCTGGCTTTTTTTTTGTAATAGTTTATTGTAGCCAAATAATTATATGTTACCAGAAATACAATAAACACTTTTAAAAAAAAAGTAACGCACCAGGCTAGAATTCTGGAGTTCCCGGTTCGATCCCGGGTGGTGGCGTAACTTTTTTCACAATTATTCGCGTTTGAATTAGAAAAACTCGTCGATTGTGGCTGATTAGTGAATTTAAATGAAAATTTATTAAGCAGCTACAATCGATATATAATAATTCAGATCTGAATAAGCGATCATAGTCTCAGACCCGAGATATGCTTCGCTAAAATTCCATCTACAATTAACGGACCGCCAAAGTCGATGCCTACCTTACCTAGATTATTCTCTTATTATCAGAATTCTGGAGTTCCCGGTTCGATCCCGGGTCGTGGCGTAACTTTTTTTACAATTATTTGCGTTTGAATTAGAAAAACTCGTCGATTGTGGCTGATTAGTGGATTTTAATAAAAATTTATTAAGCAGCTCCAATCGATATATAATAATTCAGATCTGAATAAGCGATCATAGTCTCAGACCCGAGATATGCTTCGCTAAAATTCCATCTACAATTAACGGACCGCCAACGTCAATGCCTATCTTACCTAGATCATTCTCACAACGGTCGAAGCCAATCAATACACATGGTGATAAGGAAGGTTGAATGATGCCGTTGCTCAAAAGATTATTGACTTGCTTGTGAATTTCTTCTCTGTGTATTGGCGGAAATCGATATTGTTTTATGTTGCTAGGCTTATCATCTGTTGTGTGAATTTCATGTTTGACTAGAGTTGTGTGGCCCAACAGTTCTCCAGGCAGGGCAAACAAGTGTGAGTGTTTTTGGACGAGGTCGAGAGCAGGATCCCTCTCTTTGTCATCTAGATCGTCTAGTTGTACGAGCGGTTTTATAACTTCGCACCTGTCTTCCTTTGCTGCCATAGTACGAATTGCTACACGATATTCGGACTAAATGTCATGAGAATCGTTTGCCTGGTGGTTTGTTGGTCATTCCCAGTTTTGGTGTATTGGCTCCATTTCGCGTGGTGGAGTTTCCCAGATTTTTTCGATTGGTTTCAATTCTACCGTCGGGATTGTGAAGCGAATGTTGAAGTCGTTGTCGTTAATTGCGGCTAAGTATACGATCCCGTTGTTGTTCTTTATAATTGCATCACCGATGTAGAGGTGAGGATCTTTGAATTTTAGTCTTAGGATGTATCCCTGGGAGAGCGTGCTATTTACACGGACGTGAATTACGCATTTTGATCGTGCCGGGATATAAACTTTTTCGTGCGTTTCGAAAGGAATAATATAGTTGCCAAATGAAATACATGATTCCGTGTACAGAATGTCAGCTGGGGTTCCTTTGAAGAAGGCATCTCCTAGAACTGCTCCTTGAGAGATTGGAAAATTATTGTTGACCACATGAAATTCGACAAAAAGATTTTCGATGCTAATTATGACCATACCCAGTGTGAAAATGGTACCATCAGTAATGCCTGAAAGTTTGTAGATAATATTCTTTTCCATTTATTCGTGGCTTGAAACGACTTTTTTCTTTGTTAGATTTATTTGCGATCCAGTGTCTACGAGAAATTTAGCGCTGTTGTTTTGAAGATCGCGAGAATTGATTATTACAGTTGGAGGATTATGCCTTTTTGTGAGTCCCAGTGAAATCGTTGCTTTCCGGATTATTGTTATCACTGTGTGATTTTGAATTTTTAGTTCGTAATCGTGTGCTCTTGAGAACTACCTCGCGTCGCGCTGTCCCGTGGGGCTGGTGTGGAGTTTTTTAAATCCATGTTCGCTATTGTATTTGTGATGTCCTCAATAGCATTGTCTCGTGGTTGATTTGAGGCGGCGTTGAAGTACCTGTTGTCTCTTGAGTCGTCAAGATTCCTGTTACTCTGGAATCTATCTCGTGAGTCGTAGCGCCGGTCGCGCGAATTTTCGCGGTATCTGTCGCGAGATGATCTATTCTGGGCGTTGTAACGTGTATCATTCTGATACCGGTCGCGTGAGTCGCTGCGTTGGTTGTTTCGATATTGATCGCGCGAATTGCTTCGGTAGTTGTTTTGATACCGGTCGCGTGAGTCGCTGCGTTGGTTGTTTCGATATTGATCGCGCGAATTGCTTCGGTAGTTGTTTTGATGTCGGTCGCGCGAGTCGCTGCGGTACTTGTTTTGATACTGATCGCGCGAATCGCTGCGATAATTATTTTGATACCGATCGCGAGAATTATTGCGGTAATTGTTCTGGTACCGGTCGCGCGAATCGCTGCGATAATTATTTTGATACCGATCGCGAGAATTATTGCGGTAATTGTTCTGGTACCGGTCGCGCGAATTGTTGCTATAATTATTTTGGTATCTGTCTCGAGAGTCGTTGCGATAGTTGTTTTGATACCTGTCGCGCGAATCGCTGCGATAGTTATTTTTGTATCTGTCTCGAGAGTCGTTGCAATAGTTGTTTTGATACCTATCGTGCGAGTCATTACGATAGTTGTTTTGGAAACGGTCACGTGAATTGTTGCAGTATTTGTCGAAGGTGCCTTGTGTGTTCGGACGGTGGTTGTACTCTTGGACGTTTTGCAAAGTTATACAATCCATAGTTGAGTGGGAACGGCTTTTGTGGTAGTCGCAGAAAACGTTGCTTCGTTGTTCGTTTCTTGTTTCGGCGAATCGTACTCTAGCTGTTTGTGGTGTATCGGAGTCCTCTGATTCTTGACGATTCCGGTGTACCGAATTGCTTCTTCCGATTTTGCGTTCGGTTCTCTTGGCTTCCTTTATTGCGTCTTCGAGGGTGTCCAGCTGCCGATGTATTAAAAGGTGTCCAATTCGGCTGTGTAGGCCTCTGATGAACGCTCTGACTATTGCTTTTCGAATTTCCGAAATTCCGTCCGTACAGTACGGTGCTTGGGCTACGGTGTTGTAGACTTCTTTCAATCGGTCGATGACGCGTTTTTGTAAAGTTCTAGCGCGAGCTGCGTAATCGCTTATCGTTTCATCGCGCTTTTGAAATATCGATTTTAATTCTAGTTCCAGGTCAAGAAGTTCTACTTGGTTACCAAAATTTTCTTTAAGGTCTTGTGAAAGTACGGCTATTGTTACATATGTTTTTGAATCTACGAGGTCTAATGCGTTACCCGATAGTTTGAATTGCATCATTTCCAGAAAACGAGCGTGATCCGTTTCTGGCAAGATTTTTCTTGCTTTTTCGCAAGCGCGTGTGAAGTGTTCGACAGGGATGTTCTTCCCGTCAAATGTGGGTATCGCTTTATATACGTCGCGAAACGTTACGCTATTTTCACTGTTATTGTTTGCCATTTGATTGTCTGAAATGTCGTCGTTATTCATAAAATGTCGGTGGGGTACGCGTTGGCGTGAACGCCGCGGTGGCCTTGATGGTATTATATTGGCAGCATTTGTCAAAACGAAAGAAAAATAATAATTTCCTAAATAGAAGTTGTCCAAATATGTTAAACTCACTTACCAGGGCTGACGATGATCCTTGATTTGCGCTAAAGACGTTTATAGTACAGGTAAAAGAAATAAGCAAAATTATACAACAAACAAGAAAGAGCAGAAAACCGTCGAATTTTTTTTTATATATATATTTAAATTATTTTGTACGCATTGTTAATGAGCAATGCTTATTTGGTTTAAAAATTTTTTTTTTTTAATATCAATATACTTGTTTATGTGTTTTTTGCAAGAATAAACAATTTATAATGTCAATAGGTCAAAGTGCAAATTTATTGGTACTATAACGAGAGCAACAGCTTTGGAAAATAAGCTGGTTTTAAAGTTTTAAAAAAAAGAACAATGCGGAGAATATAACAAAATTTGTTTACCGATTCATTTATTTATCTGTTTATTATTTAATTTTGTAAATAATATGACCAATTTGTTTAAATCTATATATTGTGACGAGCCCCTCGTGCAAGTATTTCGGACCACTCACACGGGGAGCCACGACCAAATATAACGACGCCCACAGAAATACCAATTGATCTGCTTCCACGATTTCTCCCGTGCTTACCTGTTCTTTTTACCTGATTGCTGGGCGCCAGGCTATCTACTTTTTGACCTGACAGCCAGGGTCACTCGTTACATTCTAAGGTCAATACTGTTTCAGTTCCGGCTAGCTGGAAGGGGTGCAGTTCGGGGACTTGATGCGGAAATAAATATTCCAAACGCGTGCTTATTTCCAAGTCCAACAAGTACGAACAATTATTTATTACAGAAGACGACTTCTTTTCGCGCGAATACAAATGTTTACAGCACGAGATAACAAAATATTGGTGCACCACGTACGCCTACCTTGTTCTCCGTACGGTCTGCTTCGTTACGCAATGCTGCCTTCTCCAGATCATGCAGGTCCTCGACTCTGTCTCGCTTATGTTGGGTGGTAAAATTCGTCCTCCACGGCGGATACACACACGCACGGGTCTATCGAAATTATAATAACGAGACTCTCGTGGTAAACGGTCCGCGCGCGGCGAGTTATTCGATGTCTAATCTCTTCCGTTCGCAACGGCAATCTCCTCGCGACAGCGTCTGCTCGGATCCACGAATAATGATCTTTGTGGTAGGCGACAGCTTCCTCTCAACGCGGTATTGCTCGGTTCCGATATAAGACAGAAAACTCGACTTCGGTTCGAACTCTCTAACCAACTACTCAATTCGACTCTCAATACAATATTTCAGATCTCTAATAAATACATGGGCCGCAATTCGACTCTCTCATTCGGGGACCGGAATTAGAATCCTTAATATGCCGACGGGAATTCGACTAATCGGTCTCGCACGCTCTGCCGGGTTACGCGGGCCTCGGACGTCTGACTTCGTCGATCGTCGCGTTCTTCCGTCTTCCTTCTCTCCGTCCATCCTCGCGCGTCTTCCCGGGCTGCCGCTCTAATTCCGTGAATCCTGTGGAACTATACTCACGGCAGTCAAACGTTCATATTTCGAGTTTGACGCTGTAGTACCCCAGATTTTTCATATTAAGATTTAAATTAATAAATCGTTGGAATTCATTGCCGTTGCGAAAATGATTCCAACAGTCATCATTTTCGCCACCAGCTTCGAGCACGCGCGCATGTGAATGCACTCGAAGCTGAGTCGACCTTCAATTATGCCGACCCAGCAACCGCGGGTCGAGCGGACTAAATCGACTCTCGATTTAGTCAGTCTTAAGAAAATCGGAGTAACGATCGGTTGGGCTCGTTGCCATCGTAATTAGCGTAATTACGACCATAAGAAACCAAATGTATTTTACCTAACCAATAAAACCTTGTATTACTTTCGGGAATCGCGTGGACTCTAGTTCTTTAATCGGTCCGATCCCAAATACTATTTATTAAACTGCCGGAAAATAGACGATTTGATCACTCGTCTCAATTTCGGGCACAACAACGCCGAGGAGCGATTCTGTTGCCACGCGGTTCGGGCTCTCGGTGCACGAGCACTCGGGGCCTAGCTCGTTGCTGCGAGCGCGCACTAGCGCCTCGTCACAATATATATCAAATTTAAATCAATATACAATTTTTGGAATATTGTTATTTTAGATAATTGGTGTAGTTGTTATTTGTTTATTTCTTTAATTCAATTTTTGCTGTTTGCACAAGTTCGTACATAAATAATGGTATTTTGCTCTTTATGTGTGTAAAAGTGTATAATCTATTCTTACGTCAGAAGGCCCTATTTTTCTCTATTTAAATACTAGCTGGGATATCTCGTATTAAACACAAGTATGCTAATCCCCTCCATAAAATCTATACCTAAGGGGTGATGGTGCCAGACTCCCCTCCCCAAAGGTTAGTCTCATTTTATACAATAAGGGACATACAGAAAGGGATCATTCGAAAGAAGGGATATCAATCAATAATAAGAGGAACAGTTCCTAGAAATTCACACCTCCCCTTTCTCTCGAATTAGGCCATTGTGGGGTATAAAACCACGATGTTTCCTGAGATATCACTCAGTCTTCTATTGGAATTAGTCCACAACACAATTAACTTCTGTCACTGCACCACTAGGGACCAGGGTGACATTTATTCAATTAGTCAAACAACGGCTACTTAATTTAAATCTTGTGAAAGTAAAAATAAACTATTGTGTAACCTCAACGTTGCTGACTACTATTCATTCCAACTGCTACCCGTCCAAGAAGCCATCACACCGGGTACCAATCATCACGAAGCTGAGCCAACAAGTCTCCAGGTACAGTCCATTCTCCCTAATCGTTAGGCGAGGTCTCCGTCCCTGCAGTAAAGGGCTAACAAGCCTTGACACAAAAGCGAGACCGACCGTGTTCGTCAACCCGATCCTCGGGTAAGATGTAACATAAACAAAACTTGGTGTCAGAAGTGGGATTGAAACGCCTAAACGATAGGAATGGAGAATGACGCTTGGTAGAACCCCTACAAAGAAAGCAGCATAAACTCACCCTACCTAGTGGTCACGAAGCCGACCCAAGAAATACAAATCAATCAAATCCCAGTGGGGAAAACGCATCAAGTAGTACAAATCCTCTAGATCTAATACCAGATATACCAAAGTTGAGTACGCAAATTGACGGTATAATTCAACAAATTCATGAAATATCAGAACATAACAACAAAGTCATGGCCAACGAACCACGCCCGGCAACAACCATACCCATCTCGATCAAATATGCCCTTGAAGCTGTGCTTATTTCTGATGGCTACAATATACCTTTATCACACTTTTTGGAGGGATGTCAAGAAGCAGAACAAATGATGCCCCCAGATGCTCAACACAGTCTTGCGCTAATTCTTCGAAACAAATTAAGAGGAGAGGCACGGCGTACTGTACATGGAGTTAGACTTACTACTATCACAGAATTTACGGATTTCCTTAAAACCCTCTATGCTCCAGACAAATCCATTTACCAACTACAAGGAGACTTGGGAAGAATTTTTCAAAGAGAAAACGAGGGTACCTTATCGTACGCAAATCGAGCCAAAGACCTGGGAAATAAGATATTCGAAATACATCAATCAAATCAAGCTAACGGTTTAACTGAGAACGAGAAAAGGAAACTAGATCTCGAATTAACAGATTGTTTTATCCGCGGTTTAAATCCAGAAATAGAAAATAAAATCAAGCGCGACTAAAATTTCGACGCGACTATGAAAAATGCTATCGAAATTGAACGGGAATTACGAGCTAAAGAATTAATACGAAGTAATCGAAATTTCAGCAATAATGATTATACTGGAAATCGTAACTACGGAAGAGATAGAATTCATCATGTTCAATCACAAATCTGTCAGATTTGTAACAAAGCAGGCCACACTGCCGATCGTTGTTTTCAAAGATACCCTTCTTTTGGAAATACTAGATATACTGGTTTTAATAGTAATAACCCGAGACCAACCTACCGAAATCAACAATACGAGGACGACTCACCACTAAATGATACAACCTGGAATGAAGCACCATTCTGCCGCTACTGCAAATCAATCGGTCACACAATAGATAAATGCCGGAAAAGAGAATATTTTAACTCACTCAGCAATCAACAACGACCACTCAACAAAATAGCCCCACTAATCCACAACCACGTACCTCGCGACGTGATCCTTCGCAACAAACGACACGATACGCTGAATCACCAAAGGAAGGTAGCAACAGCAAAAGAATATCTACCGTACAACTTAACCGGGAGAATAATGTTCCAGTTATCCAAATAAGCTCACAAGATCTTGTAAAGCCAGCATTTTTGATGATTGACGCTGGTTCAGCATTAAATTTAATCAAAAGTAATCTTGTATCACCCGGAGTTTACGTAAATAAAGAAGATATCATACAAATCAGGGGTATAACAAATAACAGTGTCAAAACTCTGGGCAAAACACAAATTCAAATTTTAAACAGCTTCGTAACTTTCCACCTCGTTGACAACGATTTTCCAATCGAAGATGATGGATTACTTGGAACCGAATTCTTTGGGTCTCATAAAGCTGTAGTATCATATTCAGAGAAATGTATGAAATGAGGACCTAACGAAATCCCATTTGTAGAAACAATCTTTATAGCAGCTCGAACGAAAAATGGCTTCTTTGTTCGAGTTGGAAACCCGACGGTAAAAGAGGGATACATACCGCGATTATGCATTTCCGACGGGCTATATCTTGGGGAAGCGCTAGTAACAAACAATAATGGTAAGGCATACCTCTACATAATTAATACAACCGAGCAGGATACAAAAGTGGTTGTTCCAATCGTAAATATTCAACCGTGTGAAGAAATTTCCTGTACTAATCCTGGAAAAGTATTCGGATTAAATTTGCTATGGGAGCTATCAAATGAAAAACTACCCACGCCTCCAATAACCAAGTATTCAAGACGAGATGAAATCGAAGGGAAGTTTAGTCCATCAAAAATAAATGATGAAATCAAACAATCATTCCCCATTCAAGGAGAAATAGATCTAATATGTTATGAGGAAATGGACGATATCGACAAAAATGAATGTTATATGGAATCTACTAATCCAAAAATTAATGAAACCAATGAAAATGAAAATTATGCGAAATCTACTAATCGGCAGGGATCAGAAATTAATGAAAATGATATCAAATCTACTAATCGACATACGTCAAATCTCGATGGAAATGAATATTATATGGAATCTACTAATCCAAAAATTAACGGAAATGAAAATTATGAGAAATCTACTAATCAGCGAATGCCAAATTTCCACGAGGATCAATATTATATCGAATCTGCTAATCGGCATATTAAAGAAATCAATGAAAACAATACGGAATCTACTAATCGACAAGGGTCAGAATTAGATGAAAATGAATATTATGCGGAAGTTACTAATCGACGAGTGCCAGAATTCTATGAAAGCAAGTATTATATGGAATTTACTAATCAACTAGTGGATGAAATCTATGGAAAATACGCGGAAACTACTAATCGACAAGAGGCAGAGAGCAAGGAAAATGAATTCTATATGGAAGTTACTGATCCGGAGGAGCCAGAAGCCTGGGAGAACCGATATCTTGCGAACTCTACGAGTCAATGGATGACAGAAATCGATAGGAGCGAAGGTATTAACGACTATATTAATCAACAAATATCAGACAACTACGGAGAGGAATATTATCCCGATTCTACCTATCACAAGGTGAATGAGTCGCAATCAATCCAGAGCCATCAAAAAATACCGACAAGGTCAGCCGTTCAACCAGAAATCGGAAAACTAATTAAGAAATTACAAAACGGAAGTAAGGTGTTCAATGACGAAAAACAAGAGATTTATCCACAAGCCTGCTCATCATCTAAAAATAAAGAAGTCTACCATATAAAAATAGGAGATCGAATAAAAAGAATCAAGGAAACATTACGTTTAGAACATTTAAACCCGGAGGAGAAAGAGAGTATTCAAGGCCATATTGAGGAATTTCAAGACCGATATCATTTGCCTGGTGATCAACTTATGGCCTCTAATGCCACAAAACATCGCATAATCACTACCGACGAACTACCTATCAACTCTCGCCAGTACCGTTATCCACCACAACTAAAGAGGAAATAAATCGTCAGGTCGAACAATTACTAAATGATAAAGTAATACAGCCTTCGCAATCAGTTTATAACTCCCCAGTTTGGATCGTTCCAAAGAAAGCCGATTTAAATGGAATTAAAAGATGGAGAATGGTCCTCGATTACCGCAATCTGAATAAAAAAACAATAAGTGACGCATATCCACTACCCCTTATAACCGAGATTTTAGACCAACTTGGAGGAGCTATATATATTTCTACCTTCGATCTCGCACCTGGATTTCACCAAATCCAAATGCATCCAGAAGATGGTCATAAAACCGCTTTTTCCACCCCTTTCGGTCATTATGAGTTCGCTCGAATGCCGTTCGGACTAAAGAATGCTCCGGCAACGTTTCAACGACTCATGGATCAAGTCCTAACCGGAATCCAAGGAACCGATGCATTTGTTTATCTAGATGATATAGTAATCTACGCAAATTCATTGGAGGAGCATGAGTTAAAAATTAACCAACTGATGAAGCGATTGCGAAATGCGGAACTCCAACTCCAACCTGATAAATGTGAATTCTTACGACGAGAGGTTGTATACTTAGGACATGTAATCAGTAAGGACGGTGTCAGACCAGACCCCGGAAAACTCGTTGCAGTAAAAAATTTTCCACAACCCAGAAATGTGAAGAATATACGTCAATTTCTGGGACTTGCAAGTTATTATCGAAGATTCATACAGAATTTTTCGGATATTGCCAAACCTCTGACAGGTTTATTAAAAAGAGACATCACTTTTGTCTGGGGAAAACCTCAACAAGATGCATTCAACACACTGCGTGAAAAATTATGCGAGGAACCAGTCTTGCAATACCCAAATTTCACGAAACCTTTTATCGTCACGACAGATGCATCGGGACTCGCTGTAGGGGGAATATTAAGTCAAGGAGTTATAGGCAAAGATAGACCTATTGCATATACATCACGAATTCTCAATGAGGCCGAACAAAAATACAGTACTTATGAAAAAGAAGCTGTCGCTATACTACATTCTATTACACAATTTCGACCCTACCTCTATGGCCGGAAGTTTACATTAGTAACTGACCATAAGCCACTCGTTTGGTTACATTCATCTAAGGACCCTACGTCCCGTCTTACCCGCTGGCGTCTCAAACTATAAGAATACGAATATGAAGTGGTGTATAAGGCAGGCAAGACCAATATTAACGCTGACGCTTTACCGCGAAACCCTCCAGAAGACGCAAATAATCATACTACCAAACAAACTTACGCCCAAGCCGCTAACCAGAGAAATGATACTACAAACGCTACAAAAGCTTTGTTCCCTGTAAACAGAAGGCAACCGCCCTTTGACCATACCAAAGATAAAGACGAAGAGCCTATTGCCAGAAGATTAAGGACACGCGAGACTCCTCAGTCTCAAAAACAACACGATAATAACTCGAAAAAGGTAAATATACCACCAAAAAATACTAATTTGGACGACCAACCTATCTCCTCGCGCCTTCGGAGCAGACCCGGCGCACGTGCGGAAGAAGCCCTTAATCCTGTAATATCGTCGCAACGTGAGAAAACGAAGAAGGAAAGTTCGCTCAGGCCCAACCCGGGAGTTGATTACCAAGTCAATAAGCCACCAAAAAACCCGGAACCATGTGTCCTAGAATTACCGGCACAACAAGCACCAATGTGGGACTTCGAAACGTTCAGTATATCCGGGGAATCCGATGAATACATAACAGATAGGTCAAATGAAATATTGACAATTGAAAGTGAACAAGAAACGAAATTTACACAACATAATAAAAAGGGGTTTCCCCTGAAAGAAAAATTAACCCAAGCCCCGCCACAAGTTCCAGCTACTACAAGGGAACAATTATTTATGAGAAAAGATAATTTTTTGTATTTACTATCGGACACAGGCGAACCATGCGACGAGGGTTCAAATGGCCTTGCCGAAAGACAAGCATTACCGAAATTCCGCCATTTGAAAAGCGGGGAAATAAGTATGATAAAAACTCATAATAAACACCACGTGGGAATGATAATACGAAATAAAAATGGCGCACTACTTGATAAACGGAAATTCTCCACAATGTTTTATCACGTAGCGAATAGCTTACAAAAAGCAGGGCTTCGATCTATCAGCATTTCTAAAACAAAGGAAATAAACGGAATTCCATGGTATAAAATACTATTCATGCTGCGGAGTAGTTTCTCCAAAATATCCACGAAATTAATAATCTGTCTCAGCGAAATTCAATATCCATCAGCTGAAAAGAGAAAGGAAATAATAATAGAGGGTCATGCATCAACATTAGGAGGTCATAAAGGAATCACAAAAACATACAATCGCGTTCGACAACGATATTTTTGGAAAAACATGAAAACTGATATTGAGGATTATATTGAACATTGTCTGCAATGTCAATTAAAGAAATTAGTTCGCGTAAAGGTTAAGCAACCAATGGTTATAACAGATACACCTGATTCATCTTTCGATAAGATCACGATGGATATTGTGGGACCAATACCAATAACTGGAAAAGGAAACGAATACATCCTTATAATGCAGGATTTACTAACGAAATACGTCCTAGCTGTTGCGTTACCAAAAGCAACTTCAGTTAACATCGCTGATGCTTTAGTGAAACATTTCATCTGTGTATTCGGAGCACCTAAAATAATATTAACTGATCAAGGTTGCCAACTTTTTGAGTGACCTCATGAAAAGAGTAGCAAAAAAGTTCAGAATAAAACAGGTTAAAACAACCGCCTATCATCCACAATCAAATGGGTCACTAGAACGATCTCATCACTCTTTAATAGAATACCTCAAATAATTCGTGAGTCGCGACGAAGATTGGGACGATTTATTAGAACTTGCCACCTTCTCTTATAATACAAGCATTCACGAAGGAACGAAATACACACCGTACGAGTTGGTTTTCGGCAAATTAGCCCGGAGTCCATCTAGTGATTCCAGTCATGAAGAAAATTCAGGAAAAACGTACACGGACTATCTGGAAAATTTACCAACCAAGCTCCACCAAGTTCAAGAAGTAGCCAGAGAAAATCTCATATCCGCCAAGGGAAAATCGAAGAAATATTACGATCGCAAAATAAATCCTAAACATTTTAAGATCGGAGACTGTGTATTTTTACAACGTGGTCAGAAAAAGGGCAAATTCGGAGACCACTACACTTGTCCATAGGAAATCATAGAGATTAAACGAGATCGGAATATAAAAATTAACATCGGAAAAGAAGTTAGGGTGATTCACCCAAACCGACTCCGTTATTCATATATTAATCTTGACTACACCAGTGAGTCGGAGTAGAAAATATATATATATATATATATATATATATATATATATATTGTGACGAGGCGCTAGTGCGCGCTCGCAGCAACGAGCTAGGCCCCGAGTGCTCGTGCACCGAGAGCCCGAACCGCGTGGCAACAGAATCGCTCCTCGGCGTCAAACTCGAAATATGAACGTTTGACTGCCGTGAGTATTGTTCCACAGGGTTCATGGAATTAGAGCGACATCCCGGGAAGACGCGCGAGGATGGACGGAGAGAAGGAAGGCGGAAGAACGCGACGATCGACGAAGTCGATCGATGTCAGGCCGTGACCCCCACCCCGGACGTCCGAGGCCCGCGTAACCCGGCCGAGCGTGCGAGACCCAATTAGTCTAATTCCGGACCCCGAATTGATAGGATAGATTTGAGTTATATTTTTGAAGAATAGAGATTGTCTTGAAGAGTTGTATGCAGTAGCTGGTTAGAGAGTTCGGCCTGAAGCCGAGTATTCTGTCGAATAAATTAGACATCGAACAACTCGCCGCGCGCGAACCGTTTACCACGAGAGTCTCGTGAGAATTAATTCCGATAGACCCGTGCGTACGTGTACCCGCCGTGGAGGAAGAATTCGCCAGCCAACGAAAGCGAGACAGGAACTAGAGAAGGCAACATTGAGTGACGAAGCAGACTGTACGGAGAAAAAGGTAGGCGCACGTGGTGCACCAATATTCTGTAATTCGTGTAGCTCAGAGTTGTCCTCCGTCGCGTCCGGCTTCTCCGGCCGCCTCCGTAATAATCGAGAGCGAATCGGATTAGGACCGCGTGAATTGTCGGACTCGAGTCGTGTTGTTAATTTTTGTATTTGCGAGGTAAACAGCAATTTGCTGTAATAAATTATTGTTAGTATTTTTGTACTTGGAAAAGAACACGTTTCCGAATAATTATTTTTGCAACAAGTCCCCGAACTGCACTCCTCCCAGCTAGCCGGACCCGAAACAGTAATTGTTCTTAGAAAGTAGCGAATGACCCTGGCTGTCGGGTCAAAAAGTAGATAGCCTGGCGCCCAGCAATCGGTGTAAAGACAGGTAAGCACGGGAGGAATCGTGGAAGCAGGTAAATTGATATTACTGTGGGCGTCGTTATATTTGGTCGTGGCTCCCCGTGTGAGTGGTCCGAAATACTCGCACGAGGGGCTCGTCACAATATATATATATATATATATATATCTATATAATTTTATGAATATATAATCCTAATAGATTTAATTCAATAACAGAATTAATATGTGCACATCACCGATAATATACTACTATCGTAAATTCTTAAACTTAAATTAAAAACAAGAGGAGGAAATACAAACAAGCCCGAAATAAAATAAGCAAATTATTGCTTTTCAGAATGAAGATCTCAAAAACCATCGTATTCCTGTCTATCCTCTGGATCATAAGACCTATCGAAGCCCTTGTAGGATACGATTGTGGATCAAACCGGCTTAATGTTACTACATAATCGCTGCTAGATGTCGGAGATTGCAATATACCTCAAATAAAACCCAACATCACGGAAGTACATCTATTCCTCTTGCAACTAAATGGATTCACTAAAACGCATGTCAAACAGTGCAAGGTCGTAATACAACGCACCATAACACACTGTGGAATGCATTCTCACTCATCAATTGTAGCACAAGGATAAATGGAATATTTACTAGACATCAGCCGCGAACAATGCGAAAATATGCACGCGTTAGGATCAATTCAAATTAATGGGAATTCCCAAATTAATGGAATTAAACGAAATTCGACGGGAAGCTACGGTGTAACACTCGCTGGTTCACTAGGACGCGATGGTTCGTGTAAAGGGACTCAATACACTGACCCTTACGGTACCTGGGATGATGTCATAGTACAAGCAATCGTTCGCATTACTCAGAAAGACTACACTGCAACAATCACCGTAGACAACAATCAAATAAGTCTGAGATCAGGAGTGCAGTGTAAACTATCTGATAAAACATGTGTAGATCTGGAAGGCGGACATACATTTTGGGATACAAAACCCGAGGGAGAGTGTAGATTCGAGTCATACGCCATGTTGTATGAAGGACCTGGACATGAAATCTCCGCCAATAAGGAAGACACTACTGAAACTATATATACTGTTGAGAGTAGGGAAACTACCTTTGCTTTAACAAAAAGAGCGTCCTTTACTATGTGTGGTTTCTTGGTATTTCATACTCAACATCCAAAATTATTCATTATTGCTAATCAACGAGAATACTTACGACTAGCCCGACGGGTCGTTACTGAAAACCTCGACATATTTACCTACGTAAATTCAAAATTTGTCTATGTTGAGAGACACATACGCACACAGCTAGATCTTCTCTATCATAACATACTGATACAAACTTGCAATGTGGAAAGACAAGCTTCAAAAACTGCCGTTTCTCTGGCAACTCAAGCACCAGATGAATTTGCTTATCAAATAATGAAAGGTCCAGGGCATATGGCTCTGGTAGCCGGAGAGGTCGTTCACATAATTAAATGTATCGCCGTAGAAGTCACCGTACGACGGACTGAAGCTTGTTATCATCATCTACCAGTTAATAAAGGAAACAAAAGTTTTTTTTTCTCTCCCCGCACACACGTGCTTTTGAAGTCTGGTACTCAAATTACTTGTGACGTGATGTTGCCAAGCATGTTTCGGCTAGGAGAATCTTGGTATAAATTTGTATCAACCCCTATCGAAGTCATACAACCACCAATTATAGAACCTTTTACCAAAATGTCATGGAAATATACCAACCCCGGAGAATCAGTTATCAGTGGTATCTATTCACAAGAAGAATTAGAAAAATTACGGGATCGAATTATGTTCCCAGCTGAAAAGGCAGCTATTCTAAATAATGTAGCAAGGTCACTAACAGGACAACCAACTGTACAGCAAGGAGTATCATTTGCTAATCGATTGGACGACGATGCATGGGAAAAGATAACCAGAGATACATGGAATAAAATATGGAACTCGTTTATGACATTTGGAACCGCCAGCGTCGCGGTACTAGGCGCCATATTAATCTTCAGAGCGATTAAATTAATAATTGACACTCTCATCCACGGATACGCCCTGCACACTGTATATGGGTGATCCATTCATCTGCTCGGGGCCATTTGGAGCTCAGTGACACACCTATTAATGCACCTCGGAGGAGATAAGAAACAAACAGAACCGCCCCAAGAGTCTCCACAACCAACGAAGGCTACATATATATCCAAAATAGAGGAAGGACGATCAACGCCGTATCCTAATCCACATGTGGAAACTCAAGCATACCTCACAGGTAGATATACTGGACCTTCCGTAAAATATACCCTTTCTCGGTTGTAGGAGGCGGGAACCTTTTTTATGTAAACAAAGAATAAGGGAAAGGCCTTATCTATAAGAAGCTGTCAAGGAAGCGACATGTTAGATCATTCACAAGCAACCATCATCAAAGAAGGTCGAATACTCCAGCTCTATCTTTCACAACCAGTCTTTTCGTTAAAATAAAAAAAAAACGGAGCGTTTGAAAATGAACTCGAACACCCACCCCAAATTTAACGATATATGGGTATTGAAGAACATGGACAAGGTGGTCCATTTTATAAATTTAGTATTGGACGCTAACCTCAATAGAGCGCGTAATTTACTTCTTGCTAAAGAAGGCATCCGGGACCCAACATTCAGAGAACTCATGGTCACCATGGATTGGTGTTTTCTTGACCATTTGATAGAAGTTCTCGCGTACCACAACACATCTTGCGGCACGACGAACGCCGTCCATCCGAAGGATGCAGGAGCTACAGGAAGGGACCGGGGTTCACTCCTAACAAGTGCGCTGTCGAATCTTGAATGGATTCAAACCACACTACGAGAGGACCTTCAACGGCTCGGCACCGAGTTATCGCTGGAGAAACCGAAAGAACAAACGGGGTATTTAATAATACCCTGGGAGGTCTCTCGGGATACAACAACAAATTCACCACCAGAAGAACAGCCACCTGCTGTCCCAACATCATCCCGCGAGGAGGAAGAGCAAATCGTCATCCCGGAACTTTCGACGACATTGTCCACTTGGGTGGACGAATATTTGACATCAGCCGGCGATCAGCTTCCGGAAATCGAGTTACTGGAGGCGGAACTCGAGAAGCTCACCACGATGGAATAAGTGCGTGCGCAATGAAGTTCCTCGTTTCCAGTTTTTGTGTGTGTTTTATTGTGTACAATTCTCTAACTATTAGAGACTATAAGGAACTAGGGACTATAAGTGACATAAATCAAATATCAAGTAATCTAATCTATTCTATTTTCTATCTAATCTATTTTGTAATCTAATCTATTTTCCTCTATACAATGATTGTGAAAATATTCTCTACATATTGTAACGGAACGTCTCGCGACTGTACCGCTACAATCAGGAATAATTAGTCTTCAACTAATTATTCCTTGGTAAAACAATAAAACTCACTTAAAAATCATTCCGCGAACAAGATATTAAAATATTCTCTCAACGTACAGAATAATTTCTGTAGTTGAGACAATATTTCGAGTTGGCACTTGTTTACACGGCGAAAGTACCAAGGAGCGAGACAGCAAAACAACACCCATACCATGGCGAGCAGCCACATAGCACCGCCTACACGCACAAGAGACGAGCTAGTGGATGTGCGCCACCGTATATCCAGCGCGTACTACTACACGCGCACACGTTACCTTGAGCGACAACTACAGACGACGTTCAGAATAGTAGGAGTGAGCGCACACCACTGAAGGCTCAACGATACGTCGATGCTGCTCGCTCTCCCGTAGATAAAGCATGCTCTCTCTCTCTATAAGAACTAATTGCTCAATAATTCATAAAATATAAAAGCTAACTAATACCACCCACAACCAAAAATTAGAAGAGAGCATGGAGCATCGTTCATCCAAACACATCCAACCAGAACAACAACACAAAGGAAATATTCAACTATTTAACAATTTTTGATAAATTGTTAAATAATTCCTTAACAAATCATAGAATGTCATCAATCATACCGGGAACACCATGGAGGGCACCTACTTCCAATAAATAAACAATTTGTTTCGATGACAAATTGTTATTTAAACAAATGATCATTTTGAACCTACAACGGCATAGGCCATAGCCCGGGAATACGAAATTCAACCTCCTAGGAACCTCCATGGAGTCTCGAGCAACCGAAAACGTGGCCGGCGCGCGTGACGCAATCCACCTCACGCGATAGTCACGTGACCGCCACCAACGCCGATTCCACCCGCGCGGAGGGCCCCGAAACCGTACCGTTTCACCGCCTCGTCCATCCAACGGCGATCGGGTATATAAGCGGCCACCGCGGACGGCTCGGCACTCTTCTTTTCGGCAACTCTCAAAGTTTGAATCACGTTTTGCTGCTTCTCAGCAACAGTCAAATTTACGTTTGTATCGAATCGTGCTTAACACGAGCCTCGTAAAGTTTGGTTTGGGCGTGTGATCTGCGAACCCTGAGTATCCCGGTGCCTTACGCTAAAAAGCCACCCGGTACACACATTCGCCAGTACAGTCGACGCAACTAGTCCGCGCTCTTCTCAGAGCGCTGATTGAGCGCGGGGGCCGAGTATCTGGCGATCTCCAAAATCAAGCATGTAAGGTGGCGGGGAAGGAGTACCTGACACCGGAGCCCATCTGTGTCTAGATACACAATAGCTTAGGGATCGCGACACAGACAGACGACTATCGAGTAGGCCTACTCACGCGGACTGTACCGACAGACGAGACGAGCCGTCCGTTAGCGTTTAGCTGTGCCACAGCGATAGATCTCATAGCTCAATTAACAACGATCGAGCTCCGCGCAGATAAACAAATTCGCGAGTTTATTATTAATCATAAATTGTACAATCAAGTATCCGATGATAACAACAACAGGACACGGAAGAATCTCATGATTTTTTAATGTGTTTCTGTGTATGAGGAAAAATCATTAGTAACAATAGAGAGAGTGGCGCGAAACACTCGAATTGTTGTTATTAGGCTACAAAGCGTACAGTCGCAGGACACAAAATCCATCTCCATTAATAGCATTATCGACCAATTCATCACCATCTTTGCAAGTTGGGTGTAAAGCCCCGCACGGAAGTACCTCCGACCGTGCGAATATAGCGTCATTTAAATAATAAATCAGGTCAAAGCCTGTTTACGTAGTTTTAAACGCGTCCTGATACACGCAATCTTTTGCAACCCCTCTATTTTTGTGAGTTGAGTGTAGAGCTCCACATGGAAGTACCTCCGACCGTGTGAATTTAGAATCCGTAAAATAAAATTTGTTCAGGAATATTCCTGCTTAACAATCCCAGGTTAGGACAAGCGCAAGTAGCGGGTAACCCCGTTGTATCCTGGTTCCCCTCGTACAAACCCCTACTTCCTCGCCCGAACCGCCTTCACAAAAATCCTCCTCGGAGAGCCTATGATGATGAAGGCAAACTCTCGTCAATAGACACATGAGAGAACAATAATTTAACCTAATCTGAGGCATCAATATAACACCACAAACCCCTCCAACCTCCGATTTCCCAGTAGATCATTCGAGTCCTGCACACGAATCCTGAAGGCGACCACCTGCGCGTGGGGCATCGAATAATAATAAATACATCGCGATTTCGTATTAAAATAATTCAAAGGTCAGATTTCCAAGGAACCCTCACCCTTTCTTAGGCACTACGAACACCCAATTCTAGGTTAAAGTTAAACTACTTAATTAATTAAAACGACCAAAAAACAACGACGCGTTTCACTGGCGCCCGAATAGGGACTAAAAAAATCGCGAAACGTTTCATTAACGCCGCGGACACAGGGATTAAAAATCGCGAAACGTTTCATTGGCGCCCGAACAGGGACTCGAAATAGCATCAACCTGGGGAACACGAAAAATCGACCCACTAAAAATAAGAGATACAGCAAAGGCAGTCGCAAGAAAACCATGTATTCAACATCTGCCGACGCCTCGACAACAACAACCGTCACAACAACAACCATGACGCCTCCAGTAACGATAACAGCAACGGTTACTACGGGAGTTGATTTGCATGATTCCATAGTGCCCAACCTTGCTCAGACTTGGGCAATGGCGCAGGCAGCTAGGGAAATGCAAACAGCTCACCGCAACAACAATGAACCACCGATCGGTACGGCTTTCGTAAAAACAGCAACAGGCACGATACCTCGGGCAAACACTGGAGAAACGTCGATTCGAGAAAAGTTGCGGAAATTAGCCGAACCTTGTCGGGATGGTATCTTGAACAGCACGATCCGAGTACCTAATTCGTCGCTTACTCCACCTCCACATGAGGCGGTGCAGCATCTCGCAATGGAGTCACTTTTCCAGATTCTCGAAGAGATCCGAGGCAAGCAAGACTCCGATGCCTTGCAGCACAAGCAACAACTTCGCGCACTCAGTAATGACGTTACGCGAAGGATACAGCAGGTACAATCGTATGTGACAGACTCCATTCAGATAATGGGGGAGGAAATTCATAACCTCTCGAATCGACAACTCAATCAGACCGAAAGAGTCCGACAGTATGACCGATCGGCACCTCGACCAGAAGTAACGGAAGAACGAAACGAAACAAGGGTGCCACGAATGTCTCCCATAAGACCATTAACACCGAATACCTACAATTTTGGTCGTCCACCAGATACAGAAGTTCTAGGACCAAGCAACACGACGACGACGTGCGCCACGTTAAAATTAGACGCACCAACTTTCAACGGTACAACATCCGAACAATCGACGCAATTTCTCAATGATTTGCGGAGTTATCACGACGTTTACGTCCCCCGCTATCACTTTAAACTAATTATAAATCAATCCATGTCTGGTTTAGCGCGAAGTTGGTGGAACATTGTCCGACCAACAATACGCGACTGGGGACATTTCGAGAGCGAATTCCGAAGAAGATTTTGGAGCGAGGAAATCCAAAATATTATTATTATAAAGCTAGACTCTCCGAGCATGAAATTGTTAATAAGATCAGGCGACATTTTCCAGAGGATGTAAGAGCCACCATGCGAACGCTCGGCATCAACTCGATTTCCCGACTCCTAAATTTACTCTCGTCGTACGACGAAGAAGGACCCGGAAACCGCGAACGCGCAAGGCCTACAAATCACGAGCCATACCGCGCACCTCTGTCGAACTTCACACCCTCGAATAATAACAATGTCGTGCGAAATCAATCACAAAACCGAGACAACATGAAGCCTCGCGAAGACAACCGAATATCCTGGAAGCCTCGCGAAAATATACCTAGAGACAACTCCAGGAATTTAACATCCAACAACCCGGAAAAGACCAAAAACCTTCGAGCGCTGAACACTGACGAGGGGTTGTCAGAAGGGCTTGAAGTCATCGAAGAACCAGATGAGTCGGGAAACGAGCAACCGTCACCTCTCAGCAATTAAAACATCTCAGAGATGACGCTAGGCTATGGGGAAAATACCCGAGATTTCCTGATGGAAGAGGACGAAAAAGAACCAAAGCGAAGTCCAGTGTCCGATTCTCATCATAAAAATCCAAGAGATTGTCATCTGCGCGCTTATAGACACGGGCAGCGAAGTAAGCGCAATTTCGGAGCAATTTATGCAAGAAAACGAGCACATTTTGGGAAAATGTCCAGTACTACCTCTGACAGGTGTGACTGTAAGAGGAGCCACATCCGGAAGGGCGCTCAAGGTCACTCGACAAATATTTGCGAACATCAAGCTCGCAAACAATGAAGCACAAAATACAATCATTATTGTGCCAAGGCTGACCTGTGATTGCATTCTCGGAGTCGATTTCCTAGCAAAAATCAAGACGCAAATCGATCTCGAGAAATACGAGATTTCATTCATCCTTCCGAGCGATCCTCATCATCGGCATCCCCTCCCATTCATCAACCCATTCATCCAACAATGCAAGCTGGACGAGGACACCCACATGTGGAAATTACTCGAATAGACGAAGAAAAATATGCCATCTGAGACGAGGAAATCGAAGAGAAAATCTGGAACACTATTGGACTAAACAACCAGGAAACCGAAATCTTCCGAGAACTGCTACTCAAACATCGAGGGGTGTTTTTGAAGAGGCCGGGATTACTAAACTCGTACCAACATGAGTTAAGAGTGGTGGAACATACACCATTCAAGGCCATGAACTACCCTGTATCGATTACCTACCGCGAGAGCGTAGATGCAGAGATAGAAACTCTCACGAGCCAAGGAGTAATTCAGAAGTCCAAGAGTCCATACAACAGCCCATTATTGGTTGTTGGAAAAAAGAATGGACAAATCCGATTGTGCCTCGACGCCCGGAAGATCAACGAAATTCTCGAACCCGACAATTAGCGAATGGAAACGGCTGACGAGTTATTCCAAGAATGTAAAAGCGTCAAGTACATTTCCACATTGGACTTGCGCTCGAGCTTCTGGCAAGTGCCACTTACGCCCGAATCAATGAAGTACGCCGCATTTATGCATCGAGGCAGGTGCTATGAATTCCGCGTAACACCTTTCGGACTCCGCACAAGCACTGCAAGCCTCGTACGGGGATTAGAGAGCGTACTCATGGGGTTGGGATACGTAATCAACTTCGTCGACGACTTGCTTTGCACGTCGGAAACCTTTTCCGAACACATAGCGAACCTCGATGAACTGCTCGAGAGATTCGAGGATCATGGATTAACACTCAATCTAGAGAAATCGAAATTTTTCCGACAAGAAGCGAAATTCTTGGGACACATACTAACACCAAAGGGTATCCGTCCAGATCCGGAAAAAATCAAGGACATAAAGGACTTTCCAGCTCCGAAGAATATCAAACAATTGAGAGGATTCCTCGGACTTGTGAACTACTACAGCAAGTTCACGCGCGAGCATGGCAAATCCACGGTGCCTTTACTCCACCTACTCCGGAAGAACGAAAAATGGAAATGAACGGAAGACGAACAAAAAGCCTTCGAGAACGTCAAGCAAAAATTTTGCGAGAGTGTAATTCTCCACTATCCTCTGAAGAACCGACCATTTTTCGTCCGAACAGACGCCAGGGACTTCGCGCTAGAAGCGGTTCTGTACCAGAAAGACGAGAACGAAGAACATCGGGTCTTTTACTTTGCCAGTCGTACCCTCAAAGGAGCTGAAGTTGGGTACAACACCACAGAAAAGGAATTGTTAGCAGTCGTTTGGGCATTGGACAAATTCCGAACATGTCTGTTCGGCGCGCAAGTTAAAATCGTGACAGACCACGTTGCGCTGACTTTCCTGCGCGAATGTCGCCTCGCACATGCGAGACTGTCGAGATGGTCGTTCGCAATCCAAGACTATCATCTCACGGTCGACTATTGTGAAGGGCGGCATAACACGGTCGCCGATATCCTCAGCCGACCGGATAAACAACAAAGGGACGAGGAAATAATAATCGCTTCCCTCGTTCACGAGATGTCCGAAGAGCTGGAAGGGCTTTTAAAGCATCTCGCGGACATTCAAGACGAAGACCCGATCTGCAAGGCGATCAAGAGCGACTTACGCGACAAGAAACCACACAAAAATATCACGATGCGGGAAAATGTCCTGTATGTCAAAAAGAACGGAAACGAGCGCGCAATGATCCCAGCATCCGGCATTACAACGTTGATCGACCAATGTCACTCCATGTACGCCCACGCAAGTGCTAAGAAATGCTATATGATCCTCCGAGAGGACTTCTTTTTCCCAACTTGTACCGGAAAATACGACAAAGACTCCGATCATGCGACATATGTCAAAGGTGCAAAATTTACACTCAAGGCTCCTTTGCAGAAATGCAAAACATCTTACCCGAAAAACCGGGAGAATTAGTCTCACTCGACTATTATGGTCCCCTACCGGCAGCCAAATACGGCAAAAAATACATCTTAGCGGTCATAGATGTTTTTTCTAAATTCACGCGTATTTACCCCCTCAAAAGCGCAACAACAGATGCTACTTGGAAATACTTGACAACCGACTATTTTCCACGGCATGGCAAGCCAGGCGCGATCTTATCCGACCAAGGAACCCAGTTCACCGCGAAAAAATGGAGCTCATATCTGGAGGAAGCCGGAATTAGGAAAATCATGATATCGATGCGCCATCCTCAAGCGAACCCAGTAAAGTGAACCAACCGCGAGCTTTCACGACTTTTCCATACCTTGTTACCGGGAAAACATAACGCATGGTACGACGCGATCCCAGTAATCGAAGATTGCATAAACAACACTCATCATGAGACTACGGGTTTCACGCCAGCACAGCTCCACACGGGTAATCCAGTGCTACGACCATGGAACAACATTATTCCCCAACAACAAAGTCCTGAAAAGCATGAAAACCTAATAATAATGGCAAAACATCACATGGGAAAGAAAAGGAGCAGAGCAGCCGAAAAATTCAATGGCACGCATCAAATGACCTAATACGAAATAGATCAATGGGTACTGGCACGCGCTTTAAATGTATCGAACCCGGCAGCAAAAATCACTGCAAAATTCCTACCTCTGTACGAAGGCCCGTACAAAATAAAGAACGGCATTGGCAACACAAGCTATATTCTTGAAAGCATCAGTGGGGGAAAGGAACGCGGAATGTATCACACCAACGATGTAAGACCGTACTACCAATGTTTACAAACACCCCCTTCGAGTATCACGAAAGGTGAGAATAGCCCAAGGAAGGGATAGAACGAGTAACGACAATGTTTACATCTCGGAACAATGAATTCGCTAAGAACTTTGGACAAAGCCGAGACGCTCCTCAATAATCACCGAGTATCGATACTGGCAACATGTCAAGAAAAGAAGTCGGTACGCAAACTGCGGAAGTGAGCGGGCCGGGTCGCGAAATCGTGGCGCGTCCCTACGTGCCATGGGAGGACCCCAGGGACAGGACTCCCAGGCACCTTCGCAAGCGCAGTCTCCGCACTCAAACGGAGCCAATGTACCTCGCGTTCTTGCAAGAGAGTGCGGAGCTGCAGCGAGAGATAACGGCCACGGGACGAGAAGCCGAGGAAGCCGGAAGCATCCACACATCCACGCAACGACAACCTCTACCATACATTCCGTGGGCACCAGCTGTACGACACGTGGAGAGGCTGCCGCCGCGGACACAGGGATGGATTAGAACACCCCGAGGCTACGACATCCTGCTGGAACCTCACCAGGCCCGGGTAAATCAGCGACAACAGCGGCGCCAGCGAGCACCACCTGCAGACCCGGCTACCATTGCGGCCACCACTCGCCGCTATACCCGGACCACGGTCGGGCACCTCCACATCGGACACCCACACAAGGATGGCCAAGCGGCCCCCAAGTAACCTCCACTCCGGAAATCGAAGGGGCGATAATCGCGACTCAGCTCCGGCAAGGGGGTCTGTCGAGTCCTCCACCACCGGGAACCACTCGAGTCCGGGACCCACGCCTCCGTGCCCGAATAATGCGCTTCTGGGCCAATGCGAAACTATACAATAAAGTTAAAATTAAATAAAAACAAAAGAGAAACAAAAAACAAAAACGTGTTGACTACACTTATTTTTAATTTAGTTTGGAAGGGCGTTGTAACGGAACGTCTCGCGACTGTACCGCTACAATCAGGAATAATTGGTCTTCAACTAATTATTCCTTGGTAAAACAATAAAACTCACTTAAAAATCATACCGTGAACAAGATATTAAAATATTGTCTCAACGTACAGAATAATTTCTGTAGTTGAGACAATATTTCGAGTTGGCACTTGTTTACACGGCGAAAGTACCAAGGAGCGAGACAGCAAAACAACACCCATACCATAGCGAGCAGCCACATAGCACCGCCTACACGCACAAGAGACGAGCTAGTGGATGTGCGCCACCGTATATCCAGCGCGTACTACTACACGCGCACACGTTACCTTGAGCGACAACTACAGACGACGTTCAGAATAGCAATTTTTGATAAATTGTTAAATAATTCCTTAACAAATCACAGAATGTCATCAATCATACCGGGAACACCATGGAGGGCACCTACTTCCAATAAATAAACAATTTGTTTCGATGACAAATTGTTATTTAAACAAATGATCATTTTGAACCTACAACGGCATAGGCCATAGCCCGGGAATACGAAATTCAACCTCCTAGGAACCTCCATGGAGTCTCGAGCAACCGAAAACGTGGCCGGCGCGCGTGACGCAATCCACGTCACGCGATAGTCACGTGACCGCCACCAACGCCGATTCCACCCGCGCGGAGGGCCCCGAAACCGTACCGTTTCACCGCCTCGTCCATCCAACGGCGATCGGGTATATAAGCGGCCACCGCGGACGGCTCGGCACTCTTCTTTTCGGCAACTCTCAAAGTTTGAATCACGTACTGCTGCTTCTCAGCAACAGTCAAATTTACGTTTGTATTTGTAAATCAGTGTAACGTAGAGCCCAGAAAGCAGTTTACTCGAACGACTCGGTCCCCTGACATTGCGTTCTTGCTATCGAGTCTGGAGAGTAAACTTAGGATATTCGGCGTATTACTGTCTCCCTCGCACAGCGCGTAGGCCGGCATAATACGTTCGCATTAGGGCCACTTTTTCGTATTTGGGTCCCCACACACAGCGTTGTGGCTATCCTCTGCGAAAAGTGAACAATTAAAATAGGAATTGTTGTACCCCGAGCACTGCGCATCGGCTTGCAATAATTCCCACAGAGCTTTTCAGTGTAAAGAGTTCTCAGTTGGCAGATAATACGAACACAAGTGTGCGTGCTTCTCACTCACACTTGAATCCCTGCGCGAATCGTGCTTAACACGAGCCTCGCAAAGTTTGGTTTGGGCGTGTGATCTGCGAACCCTGAGCATCCCGGTGCCTTACGCTAAAAAGCCACCCGGTACACACATTCGCCAGTACAGTCGACGCAACTAGTCCGCGCTCTTCTCAGAGCGCTGATTGAGGGCGGGGGCCGAGTATCTGGCGATCTCCAAAATCAAGCATATAAGGTGGCGGGGAAGGAGTACTTGACACCGGAGCACATCTGTGTCTAGATACACAATAGCTTAGGGATCGCGACACAGACAGACGACTATCGAGTAGGCCTACTCACGCGGACTGTACCGACAGACGAGACGAGCCGTCCGTTAGCGTTTAGCTGTGCCACAGCGATAGATCTCATAGCTCATTTAACAACGATCGAGCTCCGCGCAGATAAACAAATTCGCGAGTTTATTATTAATCATAAATTGTATAATCAAGTATCCGATGATAACAACAACAGGACACGGAAGAATCTCATGATTTTTCAATGTGTTTCTGTGTATGAGGAAAAATCATTAGTAACAATAGAGAGAGTGGCGCGAAACACTCGAATTGTTGTTATTAGGCTACAAAGCGTACAGTCGCGGGACACCGTAGTCGTGTCCAACCACCAGGACACAAAATTCATCTCCATTAATAGCATTATCGATCAATTCATCACCATCTTTGCAAGTTGGGTGTAAAGCCCCGCACGGAAGCACCTCCGACCGTGCGAATATAGCATCATTTAAATAATAAATCAGGTCAAAGCCAGTTTACGGAGTTTCAAACGCGTCCCGATAGACGCAATCTTTTGCAACCCCTCTCTTTTGGTGAGTTGAGTGTAGAGCTCCATACGGAAGTACTTCCGACCGTATGAATTTAAAATCCATAGAAGAAATTATAACTCAGGTCATAGCCTGTTTACGTAGTTTTAGGCGCGTCCCGATAGACGCAATCTTTTGCAACCCCTCTCTTTTTGTGAGTTGAGTGTAGAGCTCCACACGGAAGTACCTCCGACCGTGTGAATTTAGAATCCGTAAAATAAAATTTGTTCAGGAATATTCCTGTTTAACGATCCGAGGTTAGGTCAAGCGCAAGTAGCGGGTAACCCCGTTGTATCATGGTTCCCCTCGTACAATCCCCTACTTCCTCGCCCGAACCGCCTTCACAAAAAACCTCCTCGGAGAGCCTATGATGATGAAGGCAAACTCTCGTCAATAGACACATGAGAGAACAATAATTTAACCTAATCTGAGGCATCAATAAAACACCACAAACGCCTCCAATCTCCGATTTCCCAGTAGATCATTCGAGTCCTACACACGAATCCTGAAGGCCACCACCTGCACGTGGGGCATCAAATAATAATAAATACATCGCGATTTCGTAATTAAATAATTCAAAGGTCAGGTTTCTAAGGAACCCTCACCCTTTCTTAGGCAGTACGAACACCCAATTCCAGGTTAAAATTAAATCAATTAATTTATTAAAACAACCGAAAAAGATCGAAGCGTTTCATTGGCGCCCGAACAGGGACTCAAAATCGCGAAACGTTTCATTAACGCCCGAACAAGGATTGAAAATCGCGAAACGTTTCAATATATATTGTGACGAGCCCCTCGTGCGAGTATTTCGGATGACTCGCACGGGGAGCCACGACCAAATATAACGACGCCCCAAGAATATAAATTTATCTGCTTCTTCTGCAATTGCTCCCGTGCTTACCTGCTTTGTTCCGTTTGCTGGGCGCCAGGCTATCTATTTTTTTACCCGACAGCCAGGGTCACTCGTTACACGCTAAGGTCAATACTTCTTCGGTTCCGGCTAGCTGGGAGGGGTGCAGTTCGGGGACTTTATGCGAAAATAAATATTCAAACGCGTGCTTCTATACAAGTCTAAAAATTACTAACAGTTATTTATTACAGTAAATTAATGGTTTTCACGCAAATACAAAATTTTACATCTACAACTCGAGTCCGACAGGTCACGCGATCCTAATCACTGATTCGCTCAAGGACTAACGAGGGCGGCCGGAGAAGCCGGTCGCGACGGAGGACAATTGCTGAGCTGCACGAGATAACTGAATTTTGGTACACCACGTGCGCCTACCTCATTCTCCGGGCCGCATGCTTCTTTCACGCAACGCTGCCGTCTCCTTGACCTGCAGGACTTCGACTCTGTCTCGCTTTCGTTGGATGGTGAACTTCTTTCTCCACGGCGGAAACACACACGCACGGGTCAATCGGAATTATAACGACGTGACTCTCGTGGTAAACGGTCCGCGCGCGACGAGTTATTCGATGCCTAATATTTCTTCCGTTCGCAACGGCAATCTACTCGCGATAGCGTCTGCTCGGAGCCACGAATAATTGTCTTTGTGCTCGGCGACAGCTTCCTCTCAACGCGGTAATGCTCGGTTCCGATATAATACACAAAACTCGATTTCAGTACGAACTATCTAATTAAAACTACTCAATGAGACTTCTCAATACAATCTCTAAACTCTCACTCATCAATGACGGGGCCGAAATTCGACTCAACTCTTCGGGGTCAGTAATTAGACTTTTCAATATGCCGACGGGAATTAGACTCCACAATACAATATCTCAAATCTCCAATCAATACGGAGGCCGGAATTAGACTAATCGGTCTCGCACGCTCTGCCGGGTTACGCGGGCCTCGGACGTCCGGGGTGGGGGTCACGGCCTGACATCGATCGACTTCGTCGATCGTCGCGTTTTTCCGCCTTCCTTCTCTCCGTCCATCCTCGCGTGTCTTCCCGGGCTGTCGCTCTAATTCCGAGAATCCTGTGGAACAATACTCCCGGCAGTCAAACGTTCATTATTCGAGTTTGACGCCGAGGAGCGATTCTGTTGCCACGCGGTTTCTGGTGCTCTCGGTGCTCGAGCACTCTGGGCCTAGCTCGTTGCTGCGAGCGCGCACTAGCGCCTCGTCACAATATATATATATATGAACACATATACCCATATACATATATATATGAATATATCTTTATACAGGAATTACATTTTTATTTCTTTTCGTGTTCTTTTTCTTGACATGAGGACATGTAAACGAGTGTTAGCTTCACTAACCTCTCGTCTTGGAGTAGGGAGGTGTTACGTCAGAAGGCCCTATTTTTCTCTATTTAAATACTAGCTGGGATATCTCGTATTAAACACAAGTATGCTAATCCCCTCCATAAAATCTGTACCTAAGGGGTGATGGCGCCAGACTCCCCTCCCCAAAGGTTAGTCGCATTTTATACAATAAGGGACGTACAGGAAGGGATCATTCGAAAGAAGGGATATCAATCAATAATAAGAGGAATAGTTCCTAGAAATTCACACCTCCCCTTTCTCTCGAATTAGGCCATTGTGGGGTATAAAACCACGATGTTTCCTGAGATATCACTCAGTCTTCTATTGGAATTAGTCCACAACACAATTAACTTCTGTCACTGCACCACTAGGGACCAGGGTGACATTTATTCAATTAGTCAAACAACGGCTACTTAATTTAAATCTTGTGAAAGTAAAAATAAACTATTGTGTAACCTCAACGTTGCTGACTACTATTCATTCCAACTGCTACCCGACCAAGAAGCCATCACACCGGGTACCAATCATCACGAAGCTGAGCCAACAAGTCTCCAGGTACAGTCCATTCTCCCTAATCGTTAGGCGAGGTCTCCGTCCCTGCAGTAAAGGGCTAACAAGCCTTGACGCAAAGCGAGACCGACCGTGTTCGTCAACCCGATCCTCGGGTAAGACGTAACACTATGTATTATTGCATAAATGTTGCTCAATAGTCAGAGTTTAGTTTTTACAATTACTAACGTCATCGAATTCTGGCTTCAATAAATTATTGGTATGACTGGGTTTTGAGTTGGTTTATTTTTGAGTAATTGCGTTTTGGCTTTGTTATTATTGTATAAATAGACAATTTTGCGATATTATTCCAGTTGGATAATTGAATCTTGGGCTTATTGTTCTTATGAAATTATCAACCTTCGGCTAAATATGCTTCAATTCAATAAAAAGAATAGCGACCTCTGTATTTGTAAATTTTTTTTTATAAAAATGTTCGAATTTTAAATTTATGAGTTAATATAAAAATGATCGATCTTTATATTCATAAATTCTTACTGAAAAGTTTGAATTTACATTTTATTTGTTTTTTCGCTTGAAACAAGAAACTTCGGATTTGTCAATTTTAAAGGTAGTAAAAATGTTGGGTTTATTAATTTATTCAAATACTCGATCCTTGAATTTATTAATTAATCGGAAAAAAAAATTACGTTTATTAATGAGATGGGATTAAATAAATTGACGTTTGTTAATTTAATGGAGTAAACAAATTTGTTTTTCTTTTATTTTATTTTTTATTTCAATTATTTTTTTTTTTATTGGAAGAAACAAATTTCTATTTGTTAATTTATTGAAGAAAACAAATTTATGTTTATTAATTTATTGGAATTAAATAAATTTAAATTAATGAATTTGTTGAAATTAAATAAATTGTTCTTTCGTTAATGAATTAATTTCAAACAATTTGGTGTTGGGATACACAAATTATTTACAGAGAAAGCGGATTTTCGATCTCTAAATCGATTAGAGCAACCAATTTTCTGAATTTATTAGATTGTTAAAAATAATCGAGTTATTTGAATTTGTCAATTTAGAGTATTTGTCAAAGAGTATATGACTATGCGCGTGAGTGTGAAGAGTGTGTAGTTGCGCTAGCTGTGTGCTTACACTTCGCGCTTCGGTGACAAGGATAGCGCTAGCCACGCGTTACAAAGAAAAGAATAGCCGAATGCTTTATGCGTGAAGCGTCATGCCAAATAATTATTAAAATGTTTAATTAAATTCTACTTACAGTACCAACAAAAGTAGTAATGCTTTTTGCATTAAAATGGTCTGATTTTCCGAAATTTGTAGTTTTGTGGTAATTATGTCTTCCTTCCTTCCTTCTTTTTGTATATATTTTCAGAAATTTTCCTGTTGAATTCCTTCCTTCCTTCTATCTGGTGTATTCCTTAATATGTTGTTTAGCTGATGGTGTTCTTCGAGTTGATGTTGTTTAAATTTTGTATTTTTCACAAAACTTTTCACTTTGATTGGTTGGTATCACTTTTTTTTCTTTTTTTTTTCTTTTTTTCGGTGCGCGTGGTTTGTATATTCGCAACACTTCTGACACCAATGTAATGAATAAACTTGTTTGTCTCGTAAATGTCTTTATTATAATTCGGGAGAGTGCACAATAATTATAAGATGGATGTTGGTCGTTAGAGATGTGGTATAGAACTAACGCGTCCTCGGGCGTCGCGCAGGCCCTCGGACCGCGCTTAGTGCGATAAGGGTTACTGTGAGATTGCTGATCTAAGCAATCCCACGAATTAAGGTGACGGTATCATAATGCTGCCGTTACACATTCGTACACACAGCGATCGTCTCAGAAACACCGAGAAATTTCGATCTTCCGATTTTGCTAATCTTCGACGTATCAATCGCTGCAAGACTGCAATAATAGTTTTATCGTATTGACGATGTGTAATCTATGTCGGAGAAGCTGGGACATCCACATTCGATTTTCTAAATAAAAACTACATTCAAATTATCAGCTAATTATCGGCTATTTATCGGCGCAAAAAGATATTTTCCAGCTCCATCCCTTATACCGGAAACGTGTGGATGTCCTAGCTTCGCTGGAAGCTAGGACACAACTAAAAAAAAAAGAACCAATAGGCGCACCGACAAAACCTTTAGACGAGAATTATCGGCTATTTATCGGCTCTCGAAAAAACATAGGTTCGATCAAATCGCACGACCCGTTCAGGAGAAACCACCCCCTGAGCTTCTATACAGTGATTGCCGAATATCTCGGCTAAAAACAAAGCTAGGACATCCTAAATTGTCTTGAAATTCATCTTGATTTATCGGCTCGACATATTCATAAAGACCGATTTTCCAGGTCAACCCCTTGTCATTATAGAAACAACCCCCTTAAGCTATATGCTTATAACTTCACGTAAAATGTCATATACATGAAATTTTTTAGATAAGAACTATAACAAAATCATCGGCAATTTACAAGCTATTTAAAGGTGCAAAAAGATATTTTCCAGATCCATCCCTTATACTGGAAACATCTCTTATACCGGAGTCAACAACTGAACAAAAAATAAAATAATAGGCGCACCGGAAAAAACTTTATGCGAGAATTATGATATATTTATCGGCTCTCGAAAAAACATAGGTTCGATCAAATCGCACGACCCGTTCAGGAGAAACCACCCCCTGAGCTTCTATACAGTGATTGCCGAATATCTCGGCTAAAAACAAAGCTAGGACATCCTAAATTGTCTTGAAATTCATCTTGATTTATCGGCTCGACATATTCATAAAGACCGATTTTCCAGGTCAACCCCTTGTCATTATAGAAACAACCCCCTTAAGCTATATGCTTATAACTTCACGTAAAATGTCATATACATGGAATTCTTTAGATAAGAACTATATCAAAATCATCGGCAAATTACAAGCTATTTAAAGGTGCAAAGAGATATTTTCCAGCTCCATCCCTTATACTGGAAACATCCCTTATACAGGCGTCAACATCTGAACAAAAAAGAAAATAATAGGCGCACTGGCAAAAAAGTACATCTGATTTATAGACTATTTATCGGCTTTCGAATGAAATTAATTTCGATAAAATCGTACGATTCCGTCAGCAGAAACCACCCCCTGCTTAAAATAAGAGAATTCACTGAACCCAGCGGATGGTTTTTTGCGAAGGGTTCGTTCGATTCGATCGAAACTAGGTTCATTTGAGAGCCGATAAATAGCCGAAAAATAACGCATAATTTTTAATTCCGTCTGCCTTGTACTTATTTTGTTACAAGTTGTGGACTTCGTCCGTGACGTGGAAGCTGGGACATCCACAAGTGAATAAAAATGGAACTAAAAGGAGCACTGGAAAAAAAAGTACATGTGATTTATCGGCTATTTATCGGCTCTCGAATGAAATTAATTTCGATAAAATCGTACGTCAGCAGAAATTACATTCTAGGCTCATGGAACAGTCATTCTTCTATATTTTTAATGAAAACGTAGCGAGCACAGTGCTGCTCATTATCAAATTCATGTTTATTTATCGGTCCGAAATATTCGAAGCCACTGAATTCACCGATCCAATCTCTTAAATTAAAGACTAATCCTCTCTTTTTTCTAAATAATAGTTTAGCGTACCTATTTTATGTACCTGGGACGAAAGGCAATCATCTCTACTTATTCGTGTACGGTCCACTTACCGAGTTAGAACAAGAGTGAAACTGTACCTACCAATTATATTGGCTTGTACTGTCAGGGAAAAAATAAATCCCCGTACCTGTTTTCGTTATTGGCCGAGCGACATAACTAGGGTATTAAGCGTATGGTTGGTCCGTACTGACCGTAACTTCATTTTTGCATAACATCATATTTTCTTGTTACTTTGTTAGCGCCTATATTCATGTAATACTTATAATTGCACAATCTTTACAGAATAATCTTTATAAATTATTGAATATTTATAATTTTTCATTAATAAATTTAATTAGAAAAATTGAATGAAACATTTTTTTTTACTATTAATGGAAATAACGAAAGATATTATTCGTGAGTATTTTGTCGATTTTTTTTGTAACTATTTATGATAAGTACCAGCCCATTAGAACCAGTTTCGTGACAGAAGACAGGTCTCTACAGCATTGAACAATTAACAATAAATATTAATTAATCATGGATGAGACAATTTTCATGGTAAATTTAATAATCTACAAAAAAATTGATCGAAGATTCTCAACAGAGTCAATAGTTTCGCTATAATATTAACAAAAAGATGAATTTTCGTATATTTTGAACTTTGAACTCAAATATCATCAGAATGGCTATGTCTATCGAAAAAATGCAAGACATCTTTTTTGTAGAGCGTGCGATTCTCTATAAAATATGTTTTGCATTCCATCGAACAATATGCCATTGCCAACGTATAAAATTCCAAACATGAAAAAATTTTTTTCCCATGTTATTTAAATGGGAAATAGAAATTCGCGATGAGGCGCATCTAAATATTAATATTAAGAGCTAAAATTTTTACAGGCTTCTTATTTTACCCTCCTGAAAGTATACAACCTGTTTGTGAGTCGAAAAAAAAAAATTGCCCAAAAATGACAGACTCTAGTAGATACACGTTGACAGCATCAGATGAACCTGGTGTTTTTGGTGGTCGGCTCGTCAACGGGTCCCAGTACGGGTCGTAGCGATGTTGAGTCTTGTCTTTCCTATTTCGTGAGGGCAGATGCTGGGACAGCGGAAAGTTCCGTCCTAGTTCCGGTACATACGGGCCTTCTGCTCTCCATGCAGGTCCATCCACCGGGCAGTTTTTCACGGTGAAGCCCGGCCGACCACATCGATGGCAGTGTAACGTTCGTGGCTTGCTGCACTGCCTGCTGTGATGACCGGGATTACCACAGTTGAAGCACTGACCAAATCGAGCACCCTCTTCCGTATGAATATTTAAATGATTTGGTGATACTGGCAAGGCTTGCGTTCACACAGTTGCGTTCGGGTCTTGGGCAGAGCATTGATCATTATCGGACTCTGTCTGCGTGTCAATACTTTGACTCGACACTTCAGTTTGAGTCTGCGTTGAACACTCTTTGATATTTGGAAGTGATGTACACTGCATGCCGGCGTCGACCATTTCGGGAATCTCCTTAATGTCCATACAAGTGGCGACGCGAGTTGGTGCTCCAATGGCTTCATTAATTGGACATCTTTGGTTTGCGTGGTGCGTTAACGCCTGCACAGTCACTTTCAGTGCCTTGAATAGTCCGGGTTTCATATAATCGACTGCCACCAACATGCGTGCGTACGGGCGAATATGGCACCATATTGGGCGCTCATCAAATTCGAATTCTTCCTGGTTTCGCAGAATTTTAAGCAGCTCGTCTACTTCCGGTGGCAGTGTTGATTTCTTTTCATCTTCGATGTGGGATCCTTCGAGCTCATACTCCGCCTCGGTCCTCGCTTCTGCCGGGGAGGTCACGCCGTTTTCGTCTGCATGCAGCCACTCGCTCGACGTCTCTTCGGAGTCAGCATCCGAAAAGAGATCGACTATTTCGATCGCGTTCTCGATATCTGCTGAGCGGTTTATGTAGCAATTATTCTGCATTGTTGCTGGGTATGTAGTATATGCCATAGATCAGATGGAAGTGGGAATGATCGGTGACGAGATTTAGAAGATGCGAAAGCTAAATGAGAACTTTCTTAAGTTGATGACCAATTGCTGCGTAGGCTACATCGTACGTGCGTCTGGCAGATACTGTTTGATCGTCTGTATGAAAATTTTAATTACAACTCTTAAGGGAGATGGATCAGTTATAACAAAGTTTGTTTAAAATTATATGGAAATAATATCCTTCAGTCAGAATGACTTTAGTAGATTTTCATGAGTTTTACACTTGACCCATGAATCAATACTGCACCAACGATCGCTCTTTGCCAACATCGTTTATTTATATACATGATTAATTATATCCCAATTGAATGCAAATTCTTTACTTGGCCATATTGACCTCATTAGAATACACTTCTCGACCCACTTTGCACACATTATTTCGATATCGGAGTCATGGCTTCATCCAAGTATCCCGGACGAACTTCTTTCACTCCCCGGCTATTTCCTTATTCGCAATGATCGCGAAAACAAAGTTGGTGGTGGTGTGGCCTGCTATGTTCACGAATCACTAAAGGTAAGCCTCGTGGCTAAGTCTCCGAGTGAATTCAGCAATAATCCCGAGTATTTGCTGCTAAGTATTTGCTCCCCTGGTACTAGTTCTACCTTCTTTGCATCTATCTACAGAAGACCAACGGGCCACATGTTCAATCTCTTCCTTAATTGATTAAACACCTACATTCATTCCTACAGCAATCTGATCATTGCCGGTGACTTGAACTGCAATCTACTCTCTCTTAGCTATGAATCTGATTACCTTCGTGATTTTGTCAGATCTCTATCGCTTAATATTGTTCCCTCAGATTCGACTTATCACACTCTGACTCTCTCCTTGACTTAGCCATTGTCGATGACCTCGATAAAGTTCGTTCATTTCACAAGTCTTCTTCTCTCTTTATCGCAGGCCACGACATGTTAAACTTGGGATATTCCTTTGACAATTTTGACAGGAAAGAGCGCACTGTTCTACGCCGCAACTATAAAAATTTTGTTGATGCTGATTATTGTGCTACTATTCTCACTCAAATTCTTGATTCTGATACGGCGTCATTAAGTGATTGCAGGAATCAATCCGATGTTGATTGTCTTGCCTCTACTCTATCTGATCTTCTCCTGATTGCTCTTGATACCCATGCCCCCATCCGCCAACTAAGGATACGTAGACCCTCGACGCCATGGCTAACTACAGAAATCGCAAATCGGATGAAAATTAGGGATGCGTTATACGCCCAGGCTAAGCGTGCGAATGGCCTGCTAGGATTTGCGGTTTACCGGAACTTTAGGAACCAGCTCACGAAAGACATTAAAAGTGCCATTGAAATGTATAGGTTCAATTCTCTCAATAGTATTACGGACCCAGCGCAGATGTGGAAGGCACTGGCCCGACTGGCCATTGTAAAAAATATTGCGACCTCTCCTCTACACTTTTTTGATGCTAATGAGTGAATCCTTACTATTCCTCTATTTCTACTGCCTCGTTGCCTTGCTCAGCATCAGAACTATATACGCTCAGTTCAAATTGCCTCGTAAGCGGGCCTTCCTTCTCATTTGTCCCTATCTCCGCTGCCAATATCCACGATATTATTGTTTCGTCTCCATTACACTCTTTTAGTTCCGGAGCGGACCGCAGACCTCTCTTCGCCATTCGTTCGGCCCTCCCTGTAATTAAGGGAGGGGTCTGGGTTTCAGCGTAAAAAAAACACTTTTTTTGTGATTTTTTATCTCAAATATCGATTGAGCAATTTTATTCAAACCTTCTATACATTATTGAGCATAGTTTTGACTATGTTCTGTAAATTTTTCATGCAAAAATATTAAACCATTAGTCCGTGACAGAGCTTCCCCCAGGACGTCTTGAAAAAAAAACAATTTGCGGTGTTCACTGTAACTCGGCCGGAAATTATCTGAAAATGAAAAACCATAAAAATTTAGTTAAATTATAAACAAATCTCCCCCCAGCGTTCTCTGATTATTTTTTTTTTCAATTTAAAAATTTTTGGCGGCCATCTAAAGTGTGAACCGTTATTTTCGACTAAAATTTCCACCATTTTGTGGGTGGGAAACACCCTTAATGTTAAAAAAAAATTTTTACTAAACGTAGGGGGGAGGTATTTTATATGAAGAAAATGTGTACAAAGTTTGAAATGAATCGGTCGAGTAGTTTTCAAATGGCAGTGAACACGGACTTCGAAAAAGTAGTTTTGAGAAAAACGCGTTTAAAGTTTATGAAGCAAAAAGTGAAGAAAATTTTTTTTTTTTAAACTTACACAGAATCATCAATTCCAGCTTCATACAGCACACATCCTTCAGCATTGTCGATGTCTTCAGCCTGTTTCACTCGTATTTAGTTTTATTTTCTTCGCCGAAGCACTTTTGGTGGTAGCCTCGACTTTTATTTTTTTATTCGGGTTTGATCTTTTTTTTGATCGACACAAATAGGTCCTTCCACTTTGACGGCCTTCTCGCGAAATTTTACTTACTCTCGGCATTTTTGCTCAGGAAATTTTTTGAAAAAATAAAATTACAAGTGCACGGTCGAACGTCTCATCACTAACTGAAGCTCGTTTCTTTTTTTTAAATAATGTAGAGTATAGTAAACATACAAATATAAAATATATCTATATGGTTTTAGTTACCTGGCTTTACTAAATGAAATATTTCTAAAACTGGATATGGGATCAGGACAATAGCAATGAATAACCTGTATACCTGCTCGACAGCTGCACTGCAATCCCAACCGCCCGTAGCTGTTAGAGTTAGAGCGTTAAAGGCCCCGAGACTAATTAAACAATAACTTCAAGAATATTGCTTAGATCGGATTAAAATTTTGAGGACATATTCTTGAAATGTTAAACAATAAGATAAAACAAAAAAAATCGATTTTTCGAAAATGAAAACCCTTACCCCGCCCTTAAGGAGATTATTACATCCCTCTTTAATTCCTCCTTCCGTCTTGGTGTTTTCCCCTAGCATGGAAGTATGCCCTTATCCGTCCCGTGTCGAAGGTGAAAACTCCACTGTCTCCTTCTGATACTCGCCCGATTGCAAACCTTCCCGAAATCTCTAAACTTCTCGAGAGAATAGCTCACAGACAAATTACCGACTTTATTAATACACATAGTATCCTTGACCCCAAGCAATCCGGATTCCGCTCTGGACATAGCACACAATCTGCACTACTCAGGCTCTGTGATGATGTGAGAAGGGTGTTGACGACCGCTTAATAACTATTCTAATTCTCATTGATTTTAGCAAAGCATTCGACACCATTCCTCACTACATCCTTTTGGAAAAGCTACAAACCATTGGCTTTTCGAGTGCTGCTCTTACTTGGATCCACTCCTACTTGACTAATCGCACTCAAGTGGTAGTTGACCATGATTCAGCTCAGTCTCTGCCGCAACTAATAGCTAGCGGTGTACCCAAGGGCTCTGTCTTAGGACCCCTTCTCTTCTCTCTTTTCATAAACGACATTGCCACGTGTTTGAGATTCTCCAAGCACTTGATTTTTGCAGATGACACTCAAATATATCTAAGCTGTCAGCCATCCCAACTAAGGCAGGGCCTTGCTAAAATTGCCACCGAAAATTGCCACGCTGCTTCCATTGCTGACTACTCAGCCAACAACGGGCTCTCACTTAACCTGTCTAAATAAAAAATCCTCATCATGGGTAGCTCATTGTATGTGGCTGAAATCTACGCATCTTCCCTGCCTCCTATCATTGTCAATGACACCACACTTCCTTACGTTTCTGAAGCGAAAAATCTCGGTGTCATTATCTCATGTAATCTTTCTTGGAAAAGCCATGTAGCCATGATATCTCAAAAAGTCCACTTCACGCTTTACAGACTTAGGTACCACGGAAATTCTCTCTCTCAGCAAATATACCGGAAATTAATTATAACACTCATTTTCCCTCTAGTGGACTATTGCTGTCTTGTCTACCATGACGCTACAGACGAGCTGGATTCCAAACTTCAGGTCCTAATTAACAATTGTATACGGTTCATCTTTAACCTACGCAGAGAAGTCCATATTACGCCCTTCAGGCGTCAACTGAACTGGTTATCGGTGAAAAACAGAAGATATTACTTCCTTGCGTGCTCTACTTATCGCATCCTCCATTCTGACTCCGCGTCCTATCTCCGCAATGAATTTCTCCTGCATGTTAACACTCCCCGTCGTCCTGACCGTGCCGTAGCCCCTTCGCATGTCTTTACTATCCCCACCCATCGTGCAGTTACATATCATAACTCCTATCTGCTTTCCTCCTTCTATGTGTTGAACTCGCTGCCCTCTACTATTCGTACAGCAACTTCACTAGATATGTTCAAAAAGCGTTGCTACACATTCCTCCTTGGATCTGAACAGGGGACATAATTATCTTTTGATAGCATCTACGGCATACGATCAGACTTGGAGGCGCGACACCTATTGCAATATCTATACCGTTCTTGACCGAGCATGCGATATTATTTGAGGCAGAGAGTGCTGTGGTTGCCGCTTCATTCCACATCTAGCTCTGTTTCCTACTTAGCTCTATTGTACTGGTTCTGATTGTAAACTTAAAACTATAATTATAACTTATACCTAGTGCCTTACGTTATACCTTATATTATATTTGTATAATATTGTATTGCGCCTAATCTACTATAGACTTAATCCTGTTAAATTACATTTGTAACGTTCTTCACACTTGCCCCAAAGCCTAGGCTCGGGCATCAATCAATCAATCAATCAATCTCTCTCTCTCTCTCTCTTCCTATGAGGAAGACAAAGTCGATCCACGTACTTTCTCACACAGGTAGCTTTGCAAAAAGTAAAAAACGATCGAGAAGCAATTTCCAAGGTTCTTCTTTGCAGGCTTGTTTTGTGAATATGTATTTTTTTAAAGTTTACTTTGAATTTTGAGATTTCACCTCGTGTAAAAAACGAACGATTTTAGGTGATGACGCTGAAACTGGCAAACAAACCGAGTAGTCACGGCCGCCCGGCGAGCGCTAGCTTTTTGTGGGACGGTACGCTCCCCATGCATACCCTCAGGCGCTTGTGGATTTACTCGATTATTCCTTAGGTCACAGTGAATACAACAGTATATAATTTATTGCGTTAGAAGCCTTTGTTTAATTATTTTGCAAATGGTATAAACGGATAACACACGCTCGGCACTTGTTGCACCGTCCATTTTACAATTTCCTTTTTGTTATTAACAAACGTTTCTAACTGAACAATATATATATATATCGTTGTTTTGGTGTTGTTTGTACAATATTAGTCTAAATCGAGAAATGCCTGGGTTCATGCGTGTAGAAATGATATCGAGTTACGTAGACTCGAAAACCCGTAAGAAAATTGTAATGATTGCATTGAACGCTATATTTTTTGTGACGAGCCCCTCGCACGAGTATTTCGGATGGACTCGCACGGGGAGCCACGACCAAATATAACGACGCCCACGTATTATTTGTCTGCTTTAGATATAATTTTCTACCGTCCTGACCTGTTTCGCTGCCGTTTGTTGAGGCCAAGCTATCTATTCTAGACCCGACAGCCAGGGTCACTTTCTTTTCGCCAAGGTCACTTCTTATTCGGTTCCGGCTAGCGAGAAGGGGTGCAGTTCGGGGACTATACGCGAAATTAATATTCGACTCTGCCCTCTTTTACTTACAAAATACTAACGATAATTTATTAACGATTTTGTTCTCCCGGGAACTCTCAAGGTCAGTCGGAGAAGCCGGTCGCAACGGAGGACAATACTGAGCCACACGTAATGAATAATTGCGGGTGCACCACGTGCGCCTACCTTATTTCCCGGTGGAATGTCTCTCTGTCGCAACGCTGCTTTCCTGGCCTGCCGGACGCCGATTTCCTCACAGTCTTCTGTCTCGCTCTGCTTAATCCTCCACGGCGGATCACGCGTACACGGGTCGATCGGGATTCTCATCGAGACTCACGTGGTACTTGTCCGCGCACGGCGAATTGTTCGACTTTCAGTTATTCTTACAATACACAGGCAATCTTCGCGCGATACCGTCTGCTCAGAGCCACTGATAATTTTCTTAGTGCTCGGCGACAGCTTTTCACTCAACGCGACAATGCTCAATCTCTAATACAATTCTTTATCTCGACGAAGAACAAGACTAGACGTATTACTGGTACACTCCAAAATAGACTGCTCAATTCGTTACTCAAATCCGTCTTATCGATTCGGGGACAGAAATTAGATTAAATTCTCGCACGCTCTGCCGGGTTACGCGGGCCTCGGACGTCCGGGGTGGGGGTCAAGGCCTGACATCGATCGACTTCGTCGATCGTCGCGTTCTTCCGCCTTCCTTGTCTCTGTCCCCCCTTGAGCGTCTTTCCGGGCTGTCGCTCTAATTCCGAGAATCCTGTGGAATAATAAACTCACGGCAGTCAAATGTTCGTTATTCGAGTTTGACGCCGAGGAGCGATTCTGTTGCCACGCGGTTTCTGGCGCTCTCGGTGCTCGAGCACTGGGCCTAGCGCGTTGCTGCGAGCGCGCACTAGTGCCTCGTCACATCCCCCCACTAGGCCAGACTACTGCTCTAACGCGAGGTAGGCTTACGCCGATACACCACCGCAACGTGCTATGCTGCAGAATCACTGCTCCGTCATCTCTCGGTATTCCACCACCGCAATGTCATTATCCTAAATTCAAATCCCAACACCAAATAATTTTCATACAAAAATTTTTATTCAAAACAATTTAAAATTAAATCTCCCGATTTGGGGTTCTCGCCACGGTGTTTTTCAGCGCTACTCTCCGAACAAAACAAAAATAAAAAATAAAAACTAAACATTATTTTCATTCCGCCCGTCGGCGCGACGTACAAAAAAATAAATCTCGCTTTTTGCGGTACACAATCAACAAAAATAAAATACCATGACTCAATCCGTCTATACAGGGTGGGGCACTAACTGTTGCCACCTTGAATATCCCAACATATACCATTGTCACAAATAGTCACAGACATAACCTATTTGGCCGGAGAGTCTCATAAACTACCATATTACTCTAATTAAGTAAGTTAAAAATTCCCACAATACCACCATATTAATTAAAAAATCCACAACACATTAATATTTACAACAATAAGAAACAATAAAAGAAACACATTAATTTAAAACGTGTTAATTGTAATTAATAAGGCGCACACAACCGATATTATTTTTATATTTTTTAATACTGTAACGTGGTATTTTTTCTGCACACCCCGTTACTGCTGCTGTCGAATATCGTAGGTTAAGATCTGGCACACCGTCCGCTGTCGAGCTCTCTCCAGGGCAACGAATTAGAATTAAGTTAGTTTAAGAACCAATTTTGTGTCGTATTTGTGTGCTTGTATGTTAGATATAAGAAAGATTTTGTAAGGTCCGACTTCACTGGTTTCTCAACGTCTCGACCATCGTTGGAATGAGCCTGAGGGATCTGCGTCTTCGTTCGCTGGCGACCTGCTGTCCTGTGTTCCCAGGGACAGCATTAGCTCCGCAGGACGTGAGGAACCTGCGGGGTGGTATTAGTCCTCACCTTCACGATGAGTGGACGCCGAGTGGAGGTTGGATTGTTCGGCGAGATCGTCCACCTCGTCAACAAATCCACAAATTTGAGGCAGAGAGCAGCGGACGGCTGGAAGCTTACCACCGTCACCCCCGCTCTGCCCGCTTAGAGCTACGGACCTCCACCATTTAACCGCCAACTTGAGGAAAGATGAGGTACCCGATGCTTGGTGGGAATTCCCCTAAATGCCCCGGAGCAGCCCCTGGATTCTCTCTAGGTCCAAGGACGCTATGATGCCCCCGTACCAGATCCATCCCGCGGCGCTCACGAGCCGTGAGGCGGCACCTCCACCATCTGAGACGCCCACGGGATCTGCGGAAGAGCAGCGTTGGCCGGTACACGGTTTTCACCGCACCGCAGGCTGAGGCGGGGCCACGTAAGGTTGTCGGAAGATTCGTAAATTCCCGATGAGCGAAAAGCCTCATGAATGAGGAAGGATCACACTAAAATCCTTCTAGTGATCCGTTATCAGTTGCATATAAGGAGCTGAGAAAATTTATTCCGCTGTCGGGTGTGGAGAACTCCACAACATTTTGTTTAGTTAGAGTCAGCGTAACGAAGAGCAGAAATGAGCGACGACTTTTGATGAGGAAGGGAGACGATCGGCACGCATCGTTAAACTTCGGCAATCGAGGGCCGAAGGTGGGATTAGTTGTCCGAGTTGTCGCAAGACAAAGGACCATCGAGCTCTCTCTTCGCGATTACCTGTGATCGACAACGGACGTGTCGTGATTCTTTCCGAAATTCAGAGGATCGGGGTCAGCTACCAGACTTCCTGGAGAGGATTGGGAAGAGTATCGAGGATCAAAACCAGTGAGGGCCGTGAGTACCCGTATCCCGGGATTTATTCTGTCGTTTGCGGAACTGTGATCAATAAATTACGTTTTATAGGATGTAAAATTAAATTATTTGTGAATGAAATACTCGCGTATTATACAGGCCCTGGAAGAGAGGCAGGAGTCGCGAAGGTGCTACTTGTCTCGTTTTGTCATGTGTGCTGTCTAAAATTTGTGTTGAAGATTTATTGATGAGAATTAAGTTAGAGGTTTCCCGAGGTTGCCGTGCTGTCGTACCGGCCTCAGTCTCCTTGGAGCATACCGGTGTTTTAGTATTGCCGTCCTAAGCCGGATTTCGGGAAACTATAGTTCCGAAAAGAATTAAGTTTTCGTAAGAACTATCGTAAGTTGAGAGTGCGATGTAAACTGAGTGAGTTAGTGAGTATTGAGTTTTTGAGTCAGGTTTATTGATGAGAATTACGTTAGAGATTTCCCGAGGTTACCGTGCTGTCGTACCGGACTCAGTCTCCTTGGAGCATACCGGTGTTTTAGTATTGCCGTCCTAAGCCGGATTTCGGGAAATTAAAGTTCCGAAAAGAATTGAGTTTTCGTACGAGTTATCTTAAGTTGGGAGTTGAGCGGCGAGACAAGTATTAGTCGGATCGTTATTCGCGCTGGCGCATTAGGAGATTATTCCTACGAGAACTACGCGACTGTAATATTAAGTCCCAGCCGATTCTTTAGAGAAGAGAGCGATCGTGAGTCTTCCCGCGGAATTAGTTAGTGTTTGTCCGTTCTATTTACTTATGTATTTTCCTATAAAGAGTCGAGCCGATCTGTGCGCTGTCGACCTTAGTGGCGACTATTACGAAAAATTATTCTCGAAAAATTCTCTAGTTGTGTTATTTGATTTCATTAATAATAATTATCCTGCGATTCATTTACGTTGTTGAGAAGTGAGTGGAATCTTTCATGAGTGTGAGAGCCCGAATTTAATTGTCGGTTTATCGCTGTCATTGTTGCCGGAATAGCGTTCCTTATTGCTTGCGGCGTATTATTTTTTTGGTACTACGAGAATTCGAAACTTTCACCTGTCAATATTATAATTCTTTAGTTTTCTGTTTCAAAATTCATCTCTTATTATTCACCGTGTCAAATAGTAAATAAAACTTCTAATTTGTTAATTGAGTGATTGTGTTCTGACCATTATTGTGTGCGTGTCGGCCCCGCCCCTCTACCGTAAGTTCCTGAGCTAGCGGCTAATGACCATCGTTTTTCCTGCGCTGTCGAATTTAGCTAGTGGCCGAGTCAAATCGGTGAAATTTCGTTAGGGCCGTCTCGTGGCGGCTGGCGCCCAGAGAGGCAGTCGCGGAAAACAGGACGAAGGTACCGGAGAATTATTTTCTCGGTTACAATACAAATATTATTTTTATATTTTTTTTATGCATACAGTGTACCAATAAACTTTTGAAGAGGCCCTGATCAGGGCAAAACGTAAAGTTTAAAACTTAAAAAACTTGAAAAGCCGTCATTCGCCGAAGCTTCCCAACATATACCATTATCACAACGGCTAAAGCAACATTTCACCTTCGTTTACTACATACGGTCCACTATTTATCGCTGTTCATCGAGATCCTTGTATTAGTTCCCGTCAAATTGAGAGGGAATCTGGTGTAAGCCGGAGAAGTGTTCTACGTATCCTGCATCGTCATAAAAATCATCCCTACCACATCAGTCTTCATTAGGAATTAACTGGTGCGGATTTCATGAATCGCATCGAATTCTGCCGATGGGCTCAACGCCAGATTTAGAGAGATGAATTATTCATTAATCAGATTTTATTTACTGATGAAGCAACATTCACTAATCATGGGAATGTTAACTTGCATAACATGCATTTGTGGTCAACAAAAAATCCACATTGGCTGCGGCAAGTTACACACCAAAGACCGTGGTCCGTTAATGTATGGTGTGGGATTATTGGGGATAAAATCGTAGGCGCCTATTTCATCGAAGGGAATCTCAATGGTAGGAAGTACACCACATTCCTTCAAGAAACGTTAGGTCCGTTATTGGAAGAAATACCCTTGGAAACAAGATACAGAATGTGGTATCAACACGATGGGTGTCCGGCACATTTTTCGCTGGTGGCTAGAACTGAGCTGCAACACAGGTTTCCAAATCGTTGGATTGGACGCGGAGAAGCTGTATCGTAGCCGTCTCGCTCGCCAGATTTGACGTCTCTTGATTTTTTCTTATGGGGATACTTGAAAGATGTTGTTTACAAACAACGTCCAACTAGACCGGATGACATGCGTGAGAGAATTCTTCGAGCATGTGATACGATAAGTAGGGAAGTGATAAAAAATTCTACACAATCCTTGGTAAGAAGATTACAATATTGTATTGATTCCAATGGCAATCACTTCGAACACCTACTGTGAATAAAGTTCATTTCACATAAAAATAATTATGTTTGTCTCTTTTTAACCTTCAATGACCTTAAATGACTTTTAATGACCTTGACCCTCAGATATTTTTTATAGGCTTGAGGTGCTCTACAAAATAGTCGGGAAAAAAATGTATCATTCTATTTAAAAAAATGGAGGTGGCCTTCACTGTTCGTCAGCGTCTCCACGGAAATTGAAAAAAATTGTCGCATTTGATGACCCCTCTCGTACCGTATAACTTTTGTTTAGAACATTTATTTATGACGCCGATATTTCCAGAGATATTCAAGGTGGCAACAGTTAGTGCCCCACCCTGTATAATGTTTCGTACAAATTCGCTACTATACAAACTTACATTCCTTACTCTATGAATTTCCGGGTTGAGCAGTCGAGCGTTCCGCGATCTGTAGATTACTCAATAATTTCAGGTCTTTCACATGGTATCTCCCTGCAGTTCGACCGTCTGGATTAGTTAACTCTACCACGCTTGGTGACACGACTCTCACGACTTCGAACGGTCCGGCGTATTTCCTCGTGAACTTAGAGGTCATATTATTGGCTGCTTTCGATAACTTCGATATACTCGGTCTCCGACGTGCAACGGCACCTCTCGTCTGCGTCGATTATAATACGCGGCCTGCTTTAACGATGCTTCGCGAATCTTATTCGTCACGAGATCGCGCATCTCGACGAGTCTGCTCGTTCGCGCGATCCACTTTTCCCTGTCGGGCGCATTCGGCGCGATTTCCTCGACTATCATTTTCTTCCAATGTCTCGCGGCCTTTGGCTCGCGTCCTAAATTAAAAAATGCCGGGCTCACTCCAAGCAATGAGTGAACTGCAGTGTTGTATGCGAACTGAAATTCCGCGACGTGCAAATCCCATTCGCCATGATCGTCGGAAACATAGCTCGATATCATTGTTTTTAAATTTCGGTTCACGCGTTCCACGGGGTTCGCCTGCGCGTGATTCGGCGGTGTTGTCCTTCGTTCAATTTCGTATTCGTTCGTCGGTCGCTTGACCGTCTGGTTCACGTACTCAGTCCCATTGTCAGTTAATAATACTCGCGGGGTGCCCCATCGGCATAATACGCGCGCGCGGAATGCTTCGACAATGGTTTTTCCTGTCGCGGCCGGCGCCGGTATACATTCGATCCATCGCGTGAATAAATCTTCAAACACGATTACGTATTTATTACCGAGTTTCGATCTAGGGTACGGGCCCATAACGTCTGATACTACGATATCCCACGGTTATGCGACTACTCGCGGTCCCATTATTCCCATCGGTCGCGCCTGATCAGCTTTGTGCAGTGCACACGTGACGCATTTTCCTACGTAGCGTTTAACATCGCGATACATCCCTGGCCAGTAATAGTTTGTCGCGAGACGTCGATACGTCCGCTCTACTCCTGGGTGTCCTGCCTGCTCGCTATCGTGTGCCTGCATTAGCATATTTTCGCATTCCTCCGACGTTACTACGAGTTTCTACGCATCTAGATCGTTTTCTATCGTTTCTTCAACCGCGTCGGGCCGGTACAAGTACATTGCTTTCCCATCGATTACCCATCCTGGGAAACTGCGCGGGTGACGACGGATGGCTTCGAACCTTTCTTGATACCAGTCGATCTCGATCGCGTCTCCCAAAGAATCTACTTTCGCGTCCCAGTCCGGTTCTACTTCTTCGAACATCCTAGACAGCGCGTCGGCGGCTTCGTTTTCTGTACCCTTGCGATATTCGATTTTCATTCTGTAACCGGAGAGTTCGAACGCTCATCTAGCCAAACGTCCTATCGGGTCGACTAAGTTATGTAGCCACCGTAGGCTACTATGATCCGTTATTACCGTAAATTCGTAACCCTCTAAATACGGTCGAAGTTTACGGACCGACCACAATACGACGAGGCATTCTTTCTCTGTCACGGTGTACCGAGTCTCAGGTCCTGTCATGGCGTGGCTCGCGCATTCTATAAACTTTTCCCCCTCCTCTCCCTGCTGCGTTAACACAGCGCCGATACATTTGTCGCTCGCGTCGGTGTACACAATGAACGAAATATTAAAATTGGGGAAAGTGAGAATCGCGGCGTTTACTATCTCAGTCTTGACTGCTCGAAAAGCGGCTTCTTCTACTTCGGTCCATAGCCACGGTACTGACTTGCCGGTCAGACGGTTCAGTGGACCTGCAACACACGTAATATTTTTCAAATGGCGAAGATACCAATTGACCATGCCGTTGAATCGACGCATCTCGGTGGCGTTTCGCGGTTGCGGATACTCGACTATCGGTCTAATCTTTTCGGGATCCGGCCGTAATCCATCTCGGTTCACTAAAAATCCGAGGTACCGTACTTCGCTTCGGCGAAACTCACTTTTCTCGAAATTTAATATCAGTCCGGCCTCACGCATGATCCCGAGGATTTTCACAATCCACTCAAGGTGATCTTCGAACGTACGATTAACGATAATAATACCGTCGTGATACGCGAACGCGTGCGGCTTAAGCTCTGGACCGATGAGTCGAGCCATTAGTCTCTGGATCGTCGCGGGCGCGTTGCATAGACCGTAGGGCATCCTTCGAAATTGGAACAATCCCTTTCCTTTGACGATAAAGGCAGTGAAACGGCAGCTGTTCTCTTCCATTAAAATATGGTGGTACGCAGCGCTCATGTCCAATGTCGTTATGTACACGGCCTCTTGCAATTTACTCAAAATCGTATCCATTCGCGGGAGAGGATACGCGTCCTTTCACGTGACTTTATTCAATTCCCGGTAGTCTACACAAAACCACCATTTTTTATTCGGTTTTGCCACCATCACTGGAGGACTTGCCAAGGCACTCTGTGAATTTTCGATAATATTGCTGGCGAGCATTCGATCTACTTCCGCATGTAATTTATCAACGACTATGGGAGAGCGCCGGTACATCCGCTGTTTAACTGCCTTATCGTTAGGCGCGTCGATCATATGCTGTGTGACAGTCACCGCAATATTAAAATCCTGTGGCATTGTCGGAAATATTCGCTTCTTCAATTCCTCTAAACGTGCCGTCTCGCTAGCTACGGGTCCTTGTAGGCCAAAACAAACTCCAAGTGTCGCGAGTTCATCGCTCGAGCGCACGATTGGATGTTCTACCCCTACCTCTTCCAACGACCACGTGCCGTGCTTGCCGTACACGTTAACCCCAAATAACTCGACAAAGTCCATGCCCAATAAACAATTTGATTTTAACTGGCGGACAATTATCGACGGAAACCATTTTCAGACACCGTCTAGCTCGATCGGGAATAATGCTTCCCGGAGAACTCGTTCCGGCGTACTGTTAGCCATCGATACATAATCATTTCTACTTGCGGGATAATTTCGGTGAGGCAAATCTAACTCTCTCACGATTTCTCCCCCCACGCGACCGAAAACCGAAATCGTCGCACCGGTGTCGATCAGTTCCTCGAGTACTCTATCCCCGATAAGCAGCTCTACGAAAATTCGAACTCGTCCCCTCTCGCGATGCCATTCTAGTGGTGGTGGGGGAAACGATTCGAGGATCTACGCGCGCTTGGGCAGACTCGTCTCGGGACCGATCTCGCTCGTGCGATGCTCTAACGAATTTCTATTTTCTTTTTTCGCGCCGAGTTCTTCGTTCGCGTGAGTCGCGGCAACCTCTCTACCGGTCTCTAATGCGTCATCGATCGCGAGATTTATTTTATAATTGTCAATGTCGTTTTCTTCTTCAGTCTCAGTTTCATCGGAACTGAGGTGATCCAGCGTCCAAATGCCAGTCGACTCGTAGGGGGACTCACCTGTTTCGACTTCCTCTACCTGTGCTTAAAGAAAGTTACACGGAACGCTCGAAGTATTTGCTCTTACATTCAAGCTATGATTCACGCTCGAGGTCTCTACGCGAACTGCACCCTGGAAGGAATTAGGGAGTGGGTCGATTTGGGACCGGACTTCGCTGGTTATTTCTCTACTATCTGGCGGGTCTTGGCTTACTCGGTGCGCTGGCTGTCACGGGGCTGCCAGTTCCGATTTACGTTTTTTGACAACGCACAGCCGCATGTCGTGCGATTGACGTCTCGGCGGCCGCATGCTGTACACCAGGGGGGAAAAGCGTAGATGGGACCTGTGAGGTTTGAGTTACGCCAGTCCCGTCCTCTTGGTGCGCTGCTGTGCTCATTCTATCTCACTCGCACACTATCGCCATCTCGCTTTAGCGTCGCTCTCGGCAATGTCCGGGACCCGACTTTGTCCGACGCCGCCATTTTTCCAGAACGTCGTTTTCAGTCGTTTAGTATTGTGTGTTTTTGTGTGTGTAGAGCTGTCAGATTTCCGTGTCTTATCCAAATTATAGTTAATAAAATTGCAGAGTGCCGCGAACAATTGTGATAGAATCGTGTAATTTGCGTTTCGATGGTGCTTGTATATTCTGTATATGTGTATAATTGATTGTAAATATGTTTGTGATTTATTGCATTATATAGTGATTCATTTACGTACGGAAAATTGTATTTCTAATATTTGTTGTATTTATTTTATGTATTTAAGCAAAATATATGTACATTGTTGATGATGTAATTTATGGAAATATATTATGATTTATTTATGCAATAAAAATTATATCTTCCAATTTCGATTGTTTTCATTCTTTATTCCCGCAACATCCCGCAAATGAAGAAAAAAAAAATTCTCGGATCGAACCCTCGATCTTTAGATTATCAGTGCCCTCTCGTGCTAACAAAGGGAAGTAAGGAAAGAGCGAGATGGCAATAGTGCGCGAGTGAGATAGAGCGAGCCCAGCAGCGCTCCAAGAGGACGGGACTGGCGTAACTGAAACCTTATTCCCAGTGTGCGAGTTTTCCCCCCCTGCTGTACACTAAGGGGCGTTTATGGTGTCCCTCGGCGAAACTAGTGGATAAGGGTGGCGAGGTAGGCAGACGGCGTGAGGTAGAGGTAGTGGGAGAAGAGAGGTAGTAGCCTTCCCCATCAGCCGAAGTCTCTCGCCTTAGGTCGGCTCGGTATCAGTCGTCCGAGCAAGAAGACCCATAAGAGCTTCTCGCTCGCACTCACCATGCCTGCGACTGGAGACATCTCGCTTCCACTCCCAACCACGTGCCGAGTGGAAGGGGTAGCCTTCCCCTCCGACTCGGGACACCATCAATGTCACGAGCCGGCGACGTCCCGTATAGGTCTGTCTCAACTTTTTCAACCTGTCTTTCCTATAAGGCTATCTCACTCGCAGCTAGAGGAGTCCGCTCGAGACCCTCGCAGGGCCTGTTCTCTAGAGCAATTGCAGGATCTCGCTTCCACCCGCAATTGCTATCGCTGCAAGTCAAATTGGGAGGCCCAAAAAGAATTGAATAAAAATTGACATGCGTGTTACAGAAATAATCGACGATGCGAATTCTCACAAAACGCGATTCATTTTATCTTGCTTTGAAATTCGTTATTAATAATCCTATATTATTAATTCAACAAAAAATAATCATGAAGAGTATATGCAGATATAAATTTTTGTTTATTTTTGTGCCATAAAAATACCAAAATAAATAAAATAAATTCGGTCGGGGTTGAGATCTCCAGACCTCAGTAGTCTGTCCAGTAACCGTCATGTTCGATTACTGGAGCCAATCGATTCGGAATCGAATCGATTAAGCGCGCCAAGTAGTCTCGGTTTTGCCGAAGCTCTTCCCAGACTCTTTGAGCGTGGTCAATTAACGCTGCTTTCGTTCTTTCCCGCGCGGGTTGCCACCTGCGTGTCACCTCGGCCCAAACATTTTCAATAATGTTAAGATCGGCAGATTTTGCAGGCCACTCAACCAGGTTGATTTCCGGATGATTGGAGAATCAATGCCGTGTTTGACGTGCGGTGTGAACAGCGGAATTGTCTTGGATTAACCGAATCAGTGGCATGTCTTCGGCTGGATATACCGCACGAACGGATGGAAGCATAACTTCCTCCAGAATGCGAATATATTCCGACGAATCCATATGAGGAGATACCTCTACCAATTCGCCAAGGGCTTGTCCACTGATCCAGCCCCACATCCCACATGTAATCCGCCCACTGCAATCTGCAGGGACGACGTATTTCGGATTCAGCCGGTCACCAATTGGCCGCCACACGTGAAAACGATTGTTGATTGAAGATTGGAAGACTTTCTTGTCCGTCCAAATCGTAATCTCCCATGTTCGGCGTGGGGTGTTCAATTGTTGCCCTGCAAACGCTACTCGAGCATTTCGATGTTGCGGGAACATCGAAATTTTGCGGGCAGGACGAAAGCAGTGATAATTGCTCTCAGATAATCGCCGACGAGCGGTTCTGGTGGACACTTCAAAATTTTGTTGTGCCACCACTTGCGCGACGGCAGCGAAGGGATCGCGATCGATTGCATCAATCAGCCGCCGATCGTCATCGGCGGTTGTTTTTCGATGTCGGCGGTTGTGCATTCGGTGGTCATGTAAAGCGTGATCTCCACCAATTTGAAACGCGTTGATCCATCGGCGTACAGTTTTTGAACTGCATCCAATGGACTTCGCGATCTCGTTGATAGGCATCCCGCCTTGCATCGACCCGACGATACGCCCACGCTTCTCGACGCAAAGATTCGGAGCCATTGGATGTGCACTTGCCAAAAGTTCGGCGAAAACTGACGAAATTTTCCGGAATTCGCTAAGACAAAAACAACGCGTAAAAATCCCCATAATAAAACGCTCTAAAAAATCGGGGGGAAAATCTGGGTCAATAATCCGCGGTGTCACCGGATTAAGGGCTTATCGACCACAGTACAGTACAGTACGGGGCGTTTATGGTGCCCCTCGGCGGAACTAGTGGATAAGGGTGGCGAGGTAGGCAGACGGCGTGAGGTAAAGGTAGTGGGAGAAGAGAGGTAGTAGCCTTCCCCACCAGCCGAAGTCTCTCGCCTTAGGTCCGCTCGGTATAAGTCGTCCGAGCAGGAAGACCCATAAGAGCTTCTCGCTCGCACTCACCATGCCTGCGACTGGAGCCATCTCGCTTCCACTCCCAACCACGTGCCGAGTGGAAGGGGCAGCCTTCCTCTCCGACTCGGGACACCGTCAATGTCACGAGCCGTCGACGTCCCGTATAGGTCTGTCTCAACTTTTTCAACCTGTCTTTCCTATAAGGCTATCTCACTCGCAGCTAGAGGAGTCCGCTCGAGACCCTCGCAGGGCCTGTTCTCTAGAGCAATTGCAGGATCTCGCTTCCACCCGCAATTGCTATCGCTGCAGGTCAAATTGGGAGGCCCAAAAAGAATTGAATAAAAATTGACATCTGTGTTATAGAAATAATTGACGATGCGAATTCTCACAAGACGCAATTCATTTTATCTTGCTTTTAAATTCGATATTAATAATCCTATATTATTAATTCAACAAAAAATAATCATGAAGAGTATGTACAGATATAAATTTTTGTTTATTTTTTGCTATATAAAATACCAGAATAAATAAAATAAATTCAACATGAAAGTTTCATTCGAAAAAAATAAATAAAATGAATCTCCAGGAATAGAACCCCGACCGTCCAGTAACGAAGCTCGCCCTATAGCCACTGGGCCATTTATCGCTCCCACTAGAGTGTGTATAGTAGACGGCCAAAAAAAACGAACAATTTTTTTAAAATGGTACTCTGAAAATATTGCTCATGATGACATGAAAAAATTATCCTGAAAGTTCGAGCTCTTAATGTTAATATTAAGGGGTGTATCATTGCGATTATCGATTTTTTACATCTACCGTATTTATTACCCAAAACTCGTAAATTATGAATCTGAAAAATTTGATCTATTAATATTTTTGACGGAAATTAAATTTCCTACAAAAAAGCTCTCTTAGTAAATTTACGTAGAACGAGCCGTTCCCTTGTAATCGCGCCTCAATCATTGATTTGTTTTTTCCAATTTTTGTATGAATTTTTTATTTTTGTAACTACCAGACAAATTTATATTTTCAAAAATCAAATGATTATTTTTGTGGTAAATTTAATGCTCTACAAAAAAGGTATCTTAAAATTTTTCAGAAAATTCACTCCTTCAAGAGTTATTCGACATTAAAATAATTAAAATCGACATAAAAAATGTCGAATAACTCTTGAAGGATTGAATTTTCTAGAGGCGTGTAGGACGTTTACGCATTTGTCTTTCTACATAAGTGTCTTTTGACTGTCTGCACTTGTTTCTCGTCGCAGTGAGCATCGGCGCCGAAGTCACCATTGTTACTGGTCGATAAGCCCTTAATCCGGCGATACCGCGGATTATTGACCCATATTTTCCCCCCGATTTTTTAGAGCGTTTTATTATGGGGAATTTTACGCGTTGTTTTTGTCTTAGCGAATTCCGGAAAATTTCGTCAGTTTTCGCCGAACTTTTGGCAAGTGCACATCCAATGGCTCCGAATCTTTGCGTCGAGAAGCGTGGGCGTATCGTCGGGTTGATGCAAGGCGGGATGCCTATCAACGAGATCGCGAAGTCCATTGGATGCAGTTCAAAAACTGTACGCCGATGGATCAACGCGTTTCAAATTGGTGGAGATCACGCTTTACATGACCACCGAATGCACAACCGCCGACATCGAAAAACAACCGCCGATGACGATCGGCGGCTGATTGATGCAATCGATCGCGATCCCTTCGCTGCCGTCGCGCAAGTGGTGGCACAACAAAATTTTGAAGTGTCCACCAGAACCGCTCGTCGGCGATTATCTGAGAGCAATTATCACTGCTTTCGTCCTGCCCGCAAAATTTCGATGTTCCCGCAACATCGAAATGCTCCAGTAGCGTTTGCAGAGCAACAATTGAACACCCCATGCCAAACATGGGACATTACGATTTGGACGGACAAGAAAGTCTTCCAATCTTCAATCAACAATCGTTTTCACGTGTGGCGGCCAATTGGTGACCGGCTGAATCCGAAATACGTCGTCCCTGCAGATCGCAGTGGGCGGATTACATGTGGGATGTGGGGCTGGATCAGTGGACAAGCCCTTGGCGAATTGGTGGAAGTATCTCCTCATATGGATTCGTCGGAATATATTCGCATTCTGGAGGAAGTTATGCTTCCATCCGTTCGTGCGGTATATCCAGCCGAAGACATGCCACTGATTCGGTTATTCCAAGACAATTCCGCTGTTCACACCGCACGTCAAACACGGGATTGGTTCTCCAATCATCCAGAAATCAATCTGGTTGAGTGGCCTGCAAAATCTCCCGATCTTAACATTATTGAAAATGTTTGGGCCGAGGTGACACGCAGGTGGCAACCCGCGCGGGAAAGAACGAAAGCAGCGTTAATTGACCACGCTCAAAGAGTCTGGGAAGAGCTTCGGCAAAACCGAGACTACTTGGCGCGCTTAATCGATTCGATTCCGAATCGATTGGCTCAAGTAATCGAACGTGACGGTTACTGGACAGACTACTGAGGTCTGGAGATCTCAACCCCGACCAAATTTATTTTATTTATTTTGGTATTTTTATGGCAAAAAATAAACAAAAATTTATATCTGCATATACTCTTCATGATTATTTTTTGTCCAATTAATAATATAGGATTATTAATAACGAATTTAAAAGCAAGATAAAATGAATCGCGTCTTGTGAGAATTCGCATCGTCGATTATTTCTGTAACACAGATGTCAATTTTTATTCAATTCTTTTTGGGCCTCCCAATTTGACTTGCAGCGATAGCAATTGCGGGTGGAAGCGAGATCCTGCAATTGCTCTAGAGAACACGCCCAGCGAGGGTCTCGAGCGGACTCTTCTAGCCGCGAGTGAGATAGCCTTATGGGAAAGACAGGTTGAAAAAGTTGAGACAGACCTATACGGGACGTCGCCGGCTCGTGACATTGATGGTGTCCCGAATCGGAGGGGAAGGCTACCCCTTCCACTCGGCACGTGGTTGGGAGTGGAAGCGAGATGTCTCCAGTCGCAGGCATGGTGAGTGCGAGCGAGAAGCTCCTATGGGTTGTGAGGAATTTTCCCTGGCGGGACTCACAACCCCGGCTCCCCTCCCCTCGACACGACCCGCAACTCTAAATCATATTAAGAAACCAAACCACTTAAAACTCACCTTTAACTTATTGCTTAATCTCAAACTTAAAAGGGTGTGCGGATCCACCTTACGGCCGACTGGACGCCAGGTACCGAGGTACCGCCGATTCTCATCGACTCTTATTTGTCGCCCATGAGGCGGAATCAGAAGCGGGGTCGCGCGAGGACGCGGTGAGAAGCCACAAGGCACACGACTAACTCAGGCTCCGCGAGCTGATATATGGTAGAGGGGCTGGACGAAATGAGGTGACAAAACTAGAATATTAAAGGAATTATTTGGTTTATTGACCAGTTCCCGGGCGTCACTTGACCAGGTCAAGGCGCATTTACGATGACATGATGGTGGACAAAATGAGTGTAATAATACGGGGAATCGATATAAAATAAATAAATGAAAGCAACCAAGCAACAAATTAGCCACGTGAAGTAAAGGTAGCGTTAACTCGAAGCGGCGACTCAAGCAACAGGTAGCGTGAATAAGTATAATTTGGAATATTAAATAATAGCCGCAGAACAAAAGGTAGCTTGAAACAAATGATATTTAAAGAATCGCGGAACATAATCATAATAACGAATTCGGGAAAGAAAAACATAAGCAGAACAAATAATTTACGCCAACCAAAAGGGCAAATCATCAATCATAATTTACAAATAATCGCTCGCACGGGGAATCGGCAAAAATCTGAAGGAGGGGCAACAGATAAATCTCGAGTCCTGAAAATATAGCTAACGCAACAGTAACATAATAAAATAACAAAGTAGCAATAATGTAATCACAAATCCACAGTAATCGACAAAACGCAAGTGTCGAAGATCGTAATGGGTCGTAATGGCGGGATACTATAGGTAGCCTCCACGACAGCAAGATTCATAATATATAGCAGAATAAAATGTACAGAAAATTTACGAGAATCCTAAACCGTGAATATTCGGGCAGCTCAAACAAAGATAGTAAGGTAGCATAGGGGAGGTAGCGTGAGCCGGACAATACGCGCGAGATGTAAACAACGCGCCGGTCCCAGTGACCTTCGGCGAGTACCTCAACGGCAAACAAGCAAAAGACAGAAAACTAAGCAGATTTAATTTATACTCGTTAAATATTACGGCGCAGTAACACAATATTAACGTAATTCCAGAGAGCCAAATTCATACAATAATTAAACGATCGGAAAAATAACGTAACTCAAAATATGGAATCTTAACAGCAAGAAGATAGCAAAACTAATTCAGTCAGAAGCAATCGCGATTAAACAAATATCTGTAACCATTACCTTAATGCAAAACTCAGATCAAATTAATTCAAAACCGAAGCTAAACAAAATTTACGACCAATTAATGGTCGGGCGATCTTCACTCCCGGCACGCCGCCGGGGAAGGAAGTGACCCGAGTCCTCCGTGAGTAACTCTACGAAAAATCCTCAAACTCTCAAAATCTCAAATACTAAACTTCAATATAAACCAAAAAGCAAAACTCACTCACGGGGCCGAATCACTACCTCCTGAAAGATGGCTCGACTCACAGTAGTAGAGGGTGGGCTGGGTCTCACCGGAATCTCGTTGATCCTGACGATGGTCGCGAGGTCCTGATTTGCCGAAGGTAGAGATGTTCTCGTGCACGTGGTCAATAGAAGAACCTTCTTGACGGGTACGTAGTCAGCAGCGGAGTCCCGAAGTTTCGCGATCCCTCGTGGGCGGTGGATCGATAATCCCCACTCCGCCCGCTCGCCGGCTATCGCTCGCGCACGCGCTCCGGTGTAGAGTGGCTCCCACGGTGTTTGGGAGGTGCGGCGGCGCACTGCGATCTCATGCACTGGCGCGCGCTTCAAACGATAGTTCGAACTTTGCCGCTGCACTTCGGTTGATGTAGCGGCCCGTACCGTTGCTATCGCCGTTTCCCTCCAATTTCTTCATGCGGCCAATTAATACTGGAGCGTGGGTGTCTTCCCCTCGGATCCGGTGGCCCCAGTGGACGAGGGCGGAGTCCCTCACGCCGGAATTCGTGGCCACGATTCATCGGCGGTATTGGACCCACAACAAAAAGGTGCAACACTGCAATAAACTTGTCCACTGGTGCTCCTAGACCCTTTCTTCATGGGGCGCCGGGTTGGCCGGACCGCGACAGTCCAAGCTCCAGGGGATGGTCCAGCGCCGGGCTGGGAAGTCGTGGGGAGGCGGGTGGCACAGTAGTATTTCGGCCCATTTTCCAGCGCGCTCCCCGGGCATCCATAATCCACGGGCACGGTTGTTCGGTGCCCGCCCGCGATTCTGATCCTCAGAATCCCAATATCCAAAACTGGAGTTTCAGGCCATAATCCATAACTCAAATCCAAACAAAATACCCGAAGTCCCTCGGTGTAGGGGCACCTCGGAAACGTAAGAGAGCGATAGGTAACGGTACGAGCGGTCGGCGAGCGCGTGGGCGTCAGGTAGCGGTTTGCAGGCGAAGGGGTAGTCCCTCGGTGGTCGTAGATAGCTGGGATGAGACTCAGTAGAGGGGAACAGAGCGGTCAAAACAATACTAGATATAAAGAAACTAATTACGGTCTAATCAAAAACGCTTAAAATTCCCATCGCAAGGTAGCTCTGACGAAAGTAACGTAGGGAGCGAAAATAGAGAGCGACTCCGCTGTTGACCCGCGGTTGGTAGAAGCGGACGTGCACCGACCCAAGTGTCGTAAATCCGACACTCCTCGCCGTTTACACTTCGCGCAGGTGGCGTGGCAAAAAAATCACGTCACAGGGTCTTCTTGCTCGGATGACTTATACCGAGCGGACCTAAGGCGAGAGACTTCGGCTGGTGGGGAAGGCTACTACCTCTCTTCTCCCACTACCTCTACCTCACGCCGTCTGCCTACCTCGCGACCCTTATCCACTAGTTCCGCCGAGGGACACCATAAACGCCCCTTAGTGTACATAGGAGCACTCGGGGATTTTCGCAATCTCGCCCGAAGTGGCCCGCTTCACCGCAGTTCATTCAGAACGGTGAGGGTCTTCTGCAGGGGGGGAAAACTCGCACACTGGGAATAAGGTTTCAGTTACGCCAGTCCCGTCCTCTTGGAGCGCTGCTGGGCTCGCTCTATCTCACTCGCGCACTATTGCCATCTCGCTCTTTCCTCACTTCCCTTTGTTAGCACTAGAGGGCACTGATAATCTAAAGATCGAGGGTTCGATCCGAGAATTTTTTTTTTCTTCATTTGCGGGATGTTGCGGGAATACAGAATGAAAACAATCGAAATTGGAAGATATAATTTTTATTACATAAATAAATCATAATATTTTTCAATAAATTACATCATCAACAATGTACATATATTTTGCTTAAGTACATAAAATAAATACAACAAATATTAGAAATACAATTTTTCGTACGTAAATGAATCACTATATAATGCAATAAATAACAAACATATTTACAATCAATTATACACATATACAGAATATACAAGCACCATCGAAACGCAAATTACACGATTCTATCACAATTGTTCGCGGCACTCTGCAATTTTAGTAACTATAATTTGGATAAGACACGGAAATCTGACAGCTTTACACACACAAAAACACACAATACTAAACGACTGAACAGTGATGCCAGACGCTCCCGCAGAAAAATCCCTCGGCTGTCCCCACTCGGCGGCTTCCCTCTCCCGCGCGCCACTACACCGCAGTAGCGGGTAGCGGTAGGCCACGCCCATCAAGTCGCGCGATATATATACATATATATATTTTTTCCTCTGCGCTGTGCCATGGCCAATTCAAAAAGTAAACAAGCAATAAAAAATTATGTATAAATAAAAATTAACAGGTTTACTTTTTTGAATCGGCCATGGTACAGCAAAAAAAAATTCTCTGATAAGAAAAAAAATATATATATATTCACCCCGGATCGAACTGACGACCTCATGATTACCAGTCATGAAATTTACCGCAGCACCAACGACGTTCTTTATACCTTTAATAATTTTACGGTACATCAATCGTACCATATATAAATCCTGTACTGTGCCCTGAACGATTAAAATACTGAGCGCACAGTTAAAACAAATGTTCAAATTTGTATCGTTTTGGGGCACAGTACTTGCAATTGTGCAGCCGTTCGCAAACTAATTCCAATTTTCAATATAAAAATTTATAGAAAATTGGAATTACTTTCCCAGGTCCCACCACGTGGAGGTCGCTGCATGAGGACCCGCCCGTTGGGCCGTTATTTTGTCCATATTGCAAAGCAAATTCGAACAAAAGAAAGACCCCACTCCCACCCTCCATTAAAGTCTCTTATTTCCCGAAAGAACTAAGAGTACTGCAACTAAAATAAATAATGTGTAATAATAATAAAAAATAAATAAATAACTCTTTTTACGAAATCAAATAAATAAATATTTTTTATAATGTTTTAACTAATTAATATTTTTTAATTTATTATTCGCGGCGATTGTACCCGATGTACCTGATTAATTATTACATTTTTAAAATTATTTTTGCGATTTATTGCACGTTTAGTTTGTTGCTTCGATGGTAGTTTTATCAACCAACAAACTTGCTTACGCCTCGTCACGCTGTCCTGACGGATATAAATTTACACTATTATGGAGCTCCAAATGTTGAGCAACCACATTTTTTTTTGCTGTACCATGGCCGATTCAAAAAAGTAAATGTGTAATTTCTTACTATTCGTTTACTTTTTGAACCGACGATGGCACAGCACAGAGAACATACATCGATCATTCCTCGATTTATTTATTTTTCTAATGAAGAATACTAAAAACGCTATGCATTTAATATTTTAATCGTTCAGGGCATAGTACAGTGCCCGATTTATTTAAAAAATTCAATTTTAATTTTTACATCTTTATTATGTATATGTATCTTTTTTTAAACATATAGGCATTCAGCGAAGTCGAAGGCCACGCCTACCGCGCACTAAGGAGCAGCGGCGCGCGGGCAGGGGAAGCCGCCAGCCAGTGGGGACCATGCGGGCTGCGGGAGATACTTGTCCCGCAGGCGGCAGAGTGGGAGGTGAAAAATCCCGCCGCGGGACTTTTTTCGCCCGTCTGGCATCACTGCGACTGAAAACGACATTCTGGAAAAATGGCGGTGTCGGACAAAGTCGGGTCCCGGACATTGCCGAGAGCAACACTAGAGCGAGATGGCGATAGTGTGCGAGTGAGATAGAATGAGCACAGCAGCGCACCAAGAGGACAGGACTGGCGTAACTCAAACCTCACAGGCCCCATCTACGCTTTTCCCCCCTGTCGGGTCCCGGACATTGCCGAGAGCGACGCTAGAGCGAGATGGCGATAGTGTGCGAGTGAGATAGAGTGAGCACAGCAGCGCACCAAGAGGACGGGACTGGCGTAACTCAAACCTCACAGGCCCCATCTACGCTTTTCCCCCCTGGTCTTCTGTAGAAGCTCTGTGGGCCTCGAGGGGAACTTGGCCGGCTCTGTCCGGCCCTCTCCACACGGCCCGCTTGTTCGCGTCCGTTGTTGGGAGTTGCCCCACTCGCCGGCGATCTCGCTGGTGGCTGCTGCTGCTCGGCTCTTAGTGCGGGCTACGGCGCGGCGGCTCGCGGTGGCTGCTGCGCGGCGGCTCGAGCGTACGTGAGTGGTGGGGCGACCGCCTCGACTTCGGCTGCCTCGCTATCCCCGCTCCTACGTTTCGTTCGTCGACGGCGCTTCGGCGCTGCTGGCTCTACTGCGTCAGCTGACTCGCTCTCCACGGCGTTTACCCTCGGCGCAGGCGCTCTATACTGAGTGCGCGTCGCCGATTTCGATGCGTAGCCGGTCTTTGTCGCTGCTGCAGATTTTCCGACCCATGCGAACTCCTTTGGCAAGCGACTCGTTGCGGCTTGGTGGAGGACGTCGAGCCAGTGCTCTCGCCCATCGCTGCTCTACCCACGAAGTCTGCTGTACGAGTTCAGCGTACGAGCGGAAATCTCTTCTGTCGATTCGGTCCCAGTACTCAGGACGGAGGCCGGCGTACGCTCGATCCAATTGATGTCGCACGCTTTTGTGTCCCCTCAGCCGATTGTATAGTCCTTGAATGCAAATTAAATAATCTTTGGCAGGCTCTTCGGCTCCCTGCGTCCTTTTCCTGATGTCTTCCTTCAGGCCTTGTTGATCACGATCCGTACTGAACCATGCCCGAAAATCGCGGACAAAATCCCTCCAGGATCGCCAGTATTTTCTGTTCGATCGATACCATTGAATTGCTCTTCCTCTCAATACTTCTGGTAGCACCTGCAGTCGATCGTCGTATTGGATGTCGGAGGCGGCAATTTTTTCGCGAATTGACTCTAAAAATTTGTAACGACAGCATTATGATGGCGTCACCTTAGTTCGTGGGATTGCTTAGGTCAGCAATCCCACAGTAACCCTTATCGCACTAAGCGCGGTCCGAGGGCCTGCGCGACGCCCGAGGACTTGTTAGTTCTATACCACATCTCTAACGACCAACATCCACCTATAATTACTGTGCACTCTCCCGAATTATAATAAAGACATTTACGAGACAAACAAGTCCATTCATTACATTGGTTTCAGTAGTGTTGCGAATATACAAACCACGCGCACCGAAAGAAAAAAAAAAGGTGATACCAATCAATCAAAGTGAAAAGTTTAGTGAAAAATACAAAATTTAAAACCACATTAACTCAAAGAACACCATCAGCCAAACAACATATTAACGAATACAACAGATAGAAGGAAGGAAGGAATTCAACAAGAAAATTTCTCAACATATATACAAAAAGAAGGAAGGAAGGAAGACAATTACCACAAAACTACAAATTTCGTAAAATCAGACCATTTTAATGCAAAAAGCATTACTACTTTTGTTGGCACTGTAAATAGAATTGACTTAAGAGGCACTGATACACCCAGAAAATTTTCAACGGGGTCGGTAATATAGAGTTCTGGTCTCTATCTCAAAACCACCGCTAGATGGCGCGCCGCGCCACTTCTATCTTGTTTCAAACGGAGGCGTAGCCACACTGGGCGTAGACAGGCAATAGCTGTTCGCACTGTGACACGCCCACTTTATCGTAGCGATAGATGCATATCGAGCGAAGATCATCGCTCCCATTTCGCAGTATTGTGGAAAAAATTATGAATAATAAATATATGCCGACAATTATCAACATTTTTACTCGACTTATGTCGAGAGATCAATAAATATTGGTATCATAAAAAAAAAACTTATTGAACATAAAACAGCACCGAGCGGTAATGTTTTTCAGTTGTCAGAGCATCTGCATTAAATCTAAGTGCAAATATATAAGTAAAAATGCGCGCCTAGGTGCAGCGTTGATTATGCAGCGGCTCTGCAGCGCACAGCATTTTGTAGCGCGTTTCACGACTTACGTCGGCATACGGAGAAGACGCAACGATTGTTGGTCGCTTCGTTAAAAAAACGAATAACGAAAACAATATTTTATTCACACAAAGGTGGATAGTCTCTTTATTAAGCATGAAACTATGGAGCGATTAACATCACTCAAATATCAGAGCACTTCGCTCTGCTTAAAAATTAATATTATAAAGTTTACAGACTATGTTCGTTAAAAAATAACGAAAATAATCTGTACACTTACTAATTAATCAGAGCACTTCGCTCTGCTTAAAAATAAATATAATAATCTGTACACTTACTAATTAATCAGAGCACTTTGCTCTGCTTAAAAATAAATATAATAATCTGTACACTTACTAATTAATCAGAGCACTTCGCTCTGCTTAAAAATAAATATTATAAATTGTACAGATTATTTTCGTTCGAAGATAATCTATACAATTATGGATAAACACCACATACCTCTTCGAAAAGTTTTTTGACTTGCTTCAGCTTCTGGTGCATTCACTTCTCGTTGCTGCTGCTGTTGTTGGTTGTCTTCAGGCTGCATTGACTCCTGTTGAACATAAAAGAAATTAATAATATGTTAATGTGATTTATGAAATATTGATTCGATTTGATTTCATGAATATTGAAGATTAAGTATTTCTCCGTTACCAGTAAGTTTGCAGAGCCTGTGGATAGCTGTTGCAGCTTATCAGTGGCTATAGATGAGTTTTGAGAAGAAAAAATTTGTCGAAAGATATTTTGAGACTCCACAGGAGGAAAAACATTGATCAGAGCACTCTTTGATACACAGCAGAGCTGGTTTCTCTGGCGAAGAGCTCTGAACAAAGTCTTTAATCAATAGAGTTCCAAAAATTTCTTTCGATAACTTTCCCTCTTCATAAGTTTTTGTAGCCGCTGTGCCTCTACATAGAAACTGTAGTCTATCGGTGGCTGGAGCAAAGTGCGAAGAGAGAATCATTTGTCGAAAGAAATTTTGGAACTCCATTGATTAAAAACTTTGTTCAGAGCTCTTCGCCAGAGAAACCAGCTCTGCTGTGTATCGAAGAGTGCTCTGATCAATGTTTTTCCTTCTGTGGAGTCTCAAAATATCTTTCGACAAATTTTTTCTCCTCAAAACTCATCTATAGCCACTGATAAGCTGCAACAGCTATCCACAGGCTCTGCAAACTTACTCGTGGCGGAGAAATACTTAATCCTATAATAGAATATTTTTTGTTTTACCTGTTAATGATGAGGTTCAGATCCTTCTTGCTGCTGTTCTTCTTCCGCTGCTGCTGTTGCTGCTCATCCTTGCTATTTATCGGCTCCTGTTGAACATAAAAGAAATTAATAAAATGTTCATGTGATTTATGAAATATTGTCCATATAGTTGAAATCTCCCCCACAAAGCAAAAAAGCTTTACCTTTGTGGAAAATCTTTCAAACCCAATAATATTTATAAATATAATACTGTGCAGCTATCGACAAGCAGATAGAGCCTGTGCATAGTTATTGCAGCCTATCGATGGCTGCAGAAAAGTATGAAGAAACATTTGTCAAAAGATATTTTGAGACTCCACAGGAGAAAAAACATTGAACGGAACACTCTTCGATACACAGAAGAGCTGGTTTCTCTGGCGAAGAGCTCTGAACAAAGTTTTTAATCAATGGAGTTCCAAAATTTCTTTCGAAAAATGATTCTCTCTTCGCACTTTGCTCCAGCCACCGATAGACTACAGTGTCTATGTAGAGGCACAGCGGCTACAAAAACTTATGAAGAGGGAAAGTTATCGAAAGAAATTTTGGAACTCTATTGATTAAAGACTTTGTTCAGAGCTCTTCGACAGAGAATCCAGCTCTGCTGTGTATCGAAGAGTGCTCCGTTCAATGTTTTTTCTCCTGTGGAGTCTCAAAATATCTTTCGACAAATGTTTCTTCATACTTTTCTGCAGCCATCGATAGGCTGCAATAACTATGCACAGGCTCTGCAAACTTACTCGTGGCGGAGAAATACTTAATCCTATAATAGAATATTATTAATGTTTAACCTGATGATGATGAGGTTCCGAGATCCACCACACTTGTACACTAGGGTGTGTCATTTTTGGGCAATTTTTTTTTTTCGACTCACAAACAGGTTGTATACTTTCAGGAAGGTAAAATAAGAAGCCTGTAAAAATTTTAGCTCTTAATATTAATATTTAGATGCGCCTCATCGCGAATTTCTATTTCCCATTTAAATAACATGGGAAAAAAATTTTTTCATGTTTGGAATTTTATACTTTGGCAATGGCATATTGTTCGATGGAACGCAAAACATATTTTATAGAGAATCGCACGCTCTACAAAAAAGATGTCTTGCATTTTTTCGATAGACATAGCCATTCTGATGATATTTGAGTTCAAAGTTCAAAATATACGAAAATTCATCTTTTTGTTAATTTTTAACATAAACATAAACATTTTTTTTTTACTATTAATGGAAATAACGAAAGATATTTTTCGTGAGTATTTTGTCGATTTTTTTTGTAACTATTTATGATAAGTATCAGCCCATTAGAACCAGTTTCGTGACAGAAGACAGGTCTCTACAGCATTGAACAATTCACCAATAAATATTAATTAATCATGGATGAGACAATTTTCATGGTAAATTTAATAATTTACATAAAAGTTGATTGAAGATTCTCAATAGAGTCAATAGTTTCGCTATAATATTAACAAAAAGATGAATTTTCGTATATTTTGAACTTTGAACTCAAATATTATCAGAATGGCTATGTCTATCGAAAAAATGCAAGACATCTTTTTTGTAGAGCGTGCGATTCTCTATAAAATATGTTATGCGTTCCATCGAACAATATGCCATTGCCAACGAATAAAATTCCAAACATGAAAAATTTTTTTTCCCATGTTATTTAAATGGGAAATAGAAATTCGCGATGAGGCGCATCTAAATATTAATATTAAGAGCTAAAATTTTTACAGGTTTCTTATTTTACCTTCCTGAAAGTATACAACCTGTTTGTGAGTCGAAAAAAAAAAATTGCCCAAAAATGACATACCCTATTGTACACATTAAATCACTTGTTACCAAAACATTTGAATAGCCGCCATTCAATGGAGGCAGTGATACTCCACCGCAGCTCAACATTTCGAAACCTATTTTCTCGCAAAATACTCGGCAGAAATAGCTCAAATTTGGAAATAATGTGCCGAAGTATTGCACAATTGGGCTAACCTTCGGGCTTTTCGACACTCAAAGTCGTTTGTTCAGAAGAATAAAAAACCGAAAAGGTGCGAGAGAGATAGCTCTAAGTGCGAGAGACACAGCCTTGTGAGGCAGTGATACTCCACCGCAGCTCGACATTTCGAAACCTATTTTCTCGCAAAATACTCGGCAGAAATAGCTCAAATTTGGAAATAATGTGCCGAAGTATTGCACAATTGGGCTAACCTTCGGGCTTTTCGACACTCAATGTCGATTGTTCAGAAGAATAAAAAACCGAAAAGGTGCGAAAGAGATAGCTCTAAGTGCGAGAGAGATAGCGCTAAGTGCGAGAGATGCCGCCTTGCGAGGCAGTGATACTCCACCGCAGCTCGACATTTCGAAACCTATTTTCTCGCAAAATACTCGGCAGAAATAGCTCAAATTTGGAAATAATGTGCCGAAGTATTGCACAATTAGGCTAACCTTCGGGCTTTTCGATATTCAAAGCCATTTGCTTAGGAGAATCGATAAACCAAAAAGTGGGGTGAGGTGCGAGAGAGAGAGCCCTATAGGCGTTTGATTGCGCGACGAAATTTTCACCGGTATATCACTGACTGGCGAAAAAATTGGCGGCGGTATATCACTGAGCATTGAAATCAACATTGTTATTAAAGACATGCATATATGCAATTAACAAATAGTTTGCATCAACTTTAAAATCCAAAAAATAGCTCATATTTCGTGGATCGGTGATACTGTTTGTACTAAATTTTTATTGTACAATTATACAGTATTCACATTAAACAATTTGATGATAACAATTCGATTTATTAAATTCAAATTTATATACATAGATCAAGAGGGCCCCGTTGTCGCTCCGCCAATCAAGGTGATGGGCGGAACGGTGTAGTCATTTCAACTGAACGTATGCGACACGTCCAGTGCGACATTTGAGTGAGGAATTTAACAGTGAGGAATGTAGCTTTCGGGTTTTGTGTATTTGTGCATTCTTTGAGCATTTCTACGGATGCTCGATCGTATTTTATTGCAAACGATTAGTGTTTTATTCAGTGGGCGCGGCCAATGAACCATCGTCGGTAACGCCATCTCTCGGATGTTCGCGGAGCTTTGCTTTTTCTCAAATTTTTAGGAGGCCGATAAGCTATGCCGAAATAAATTTCAAAAGCTATTTTCTCCGGTGTTATTGCATCGATTTGGATGGAATAAAGATTAAAAAATGTGTTTTTTATCCGTGCATGGGCTAAGCTTCTGGCAATACGATCTGGTGAGCACAAAAGTAGAAATATAGTAATTACTCTAGAGGTAATTAAAACTGCAATTTTTTTTTTGTATTTCCACAAAACCCAAAGCTTAGCCCGATTGTGCCATCATTTTTTACTTGTGTTCCAAATTTTGTTGCGATTCGATGCCTCGTTTGGAAGAAAATACCTTTCGAAATTTCGATGTGATACGGGCGCGGGGAGCGCGGAGGGAGGGGGTGTATCACTGCCTCTTAAACATTTTAATAATTATTTGGCATAACGCTTCACGCATAAAGCATTCGGCTGTTCTTTTCTTTGTAACGCGTGGCTAGCGCTATCCTTGTCACCGAAGCGCGAAGTGTAAGCACACAGCTAGCGCAACTACACACTCTTCACACTCACGCGCATAGCCATATACCCTTTGCAGTCATACGTACAGTCACATATATTCCCACACACACATGAAGCACAACATAAAGAACTGATAACTCGAATTCCGTTCGAAACAAAGTAACACTATAAACCTACAGTACCTACCCTCAATAGTTTTCAATCACATTTAAAGAGAAAAGTTTTACAAGTCAACGTTCAAAAACTCATCCAATTTAATTCATTTTGTTATCGACAAATATCTGCTCGTTAAAACCCCATAAATTCCAAATGATTATTGAATATAAAGAGAAAAAAAATGTATCAATTTTACTAATTCGCCCTATCACTTGATTATCATCACACAAGAATCCACATTTTTACAGGATTCGGTTATTTAAACAAAAACATACGGCAAACTTCGTCTAGTCAAATCCATTGCTGAGTCCAAAATTCGAATATTTAAATTAATTAAAAAGTTTGTAAAAAAATAAACAAATAAATAAATAAAATAAAATAAAAACAAATTTGTTTATTCAATTAAATTAACAACCGTCAATTTATTTAATACTATCTCATTAATAAACGTAAATTTGTTTTTCCGATTAATTAATAAATTCAAGGATCGAGTATTTGAATAAATTAATAAACCCAACATTTTTACTATCTTCAAAATTGACAAATCCGAAGTTTCTTGTTTAAAGCGAAAAATAAAATAAATTGTAAATTGAAACTTTTCAGTAAAAATTTATGAATGTAAAGATCGATCATTTTTATAAACTCATAAATTTAAAATTCGAACATTTTTATAAAAAAATTTACAAATCCAGAGCTCGCTATTCTTTTTATTGAATTGAAGCATTTTTAGTCAAAGGTTGATAATTTCATAAGAACAATAAGCCTAGGATTCAATTATCCAACTGGAATAATACCGCAAAATTGTCTATTTATACAATAATAACAAAGCCAAAACGCAATTACTCAAAAATAAACCAACTCAAAACCCAGTCATCCCAATAATTTATTGAAGCCAGAATTCGATGATGTTAGTAATTGTAAAAACTAAACTCTGACTATCGAGCAACATTTATGCAATAATACATAGATTATGATCTTTTATACACATAAAGAGCAAAATACCATTATTTATGTACGAATTTGTGTAAACAGCAAAAATTGAATTAAAGAAATAAATAAATAACAATTACACCGATTATTTAAAATGACAATATTCCACAAATGGTATATCGATTTAAATTTTATATATATATAGATTTAAACAAATTGGTCATATTATTTACAAAATTAAATAATAAACAGATAAATAAATGAATCAGTAAACAAATTTTGTTATATTCTCCGCATTGTTCTTTAAAAAAAAAACTTTAAACCAGCTTATTTTCCAAAGCTGTTGCTCTCGTTACAGTACCAATAAATTTGCACTTCAACCAATTGACATTATAAATTGTTTGTTCTTGCAAAAAACACATAAACGAGTATATTGATCTTAAAAAAAAAAAATTAAACCAGATAAGCATTGCTCATTAACAATACGTACAAAATAATTTAACTATATAAAAAAAAAATCGACGGTTTTCTGCTCTTTCTTGTTTGTTGTATAATTTTGCTTATTTCTTTTACCTGTACTATAAACGTCTTTAGCGCAAATCAAGGATCATCGTCAGCCCTGGTAAGTGAGTTTAACATATTTGGACAACTTCTATTTAGGAAATTATTATTTTTCTTTCGTTTTGGCAAATACTGCCAATATAATACCATCAAGGCCACCGCGGCGTTCACGCCAACGCGTACCCCACCGACATTTTATGAATAACGACGACATTTCAGACAATCAAATGGCAAACAATAACAGTAACAATAGCGTAACGTTTCGCGACGTATATAACGCGATACCCACATTTGACGGGAAGAATATCCCTGTCGAACACTTCACACGCGCTTGCGCAAAAGCAAGAAAAATCTTGCCAGAAACGGATCACGCTCGTTTTCTGGAAATGGTGCAATTCAAACTATCGGGTATCGCATTAGACCTCGTAGATTCAAAAACATATGTAACAATAGCCGCACTTTCACAAGACCTTAAAGAAAATGTTGGTAACCAAGTAGAACTTCTTGACCTGGAACTAGAATTAAAATCGATACTTCAAAAGCGCGATGAAGCGATAAGCGATTACGCAGCTCGCGCTAGAACTTTACAAAAACGCGTCATCGACCGATTGAAAGAAGTCTACAACACCGTAGCCCAAGCACCGTACTGTACGGACAGAATTTCGGAAATCTAAAAAGCAGTAGTCAGAGCGTTCATCAGAGGCCTACACGGCCGAATTGGACACCTTTTAATACATTGGCAGCTGGACACCCTCGAAGACGCAATAAAGGAAGCCAAGAGAACCGAACGCGAAATCGGAAGAAGCAATTCGGTACACCGGAATCGTCAAGAATCAGAGGACTCTGTAGTACCTCAGATTTTCCATATTAAGATTTAAATTAATAAATCGTTGGAATTCATTGCCGTTGCGAAAATGATTCCAACAGTAATCATTTTCGCCACCAGCTTCGAGCATGCGAGCATGTCAATGCACTCGAAGCTGAGTCGACATTCAATTATGCCGACCCAGCAACCGCGGGTCGAGCGGACTAAATCGACTCTCGATTTAGCGAGTCTTAAGAAAATCACAGTATCGATCGGTTGGGCTCGTTGCGATCGTAATTAGCATAACTACGACCATAAGAAACCATTTGTATCTTTACCAAACCAATAAACCTTGTTTTACTATCGGGAATCGCGTGGACTCCAGTTCTTTAATCGGTCCGATCCCATATACTATTTCTTAAACAGCCGGAAAATAGACGATTTGATCACTCGTCTCAATTTCGGGCACAACATTTTGGTGGCAGCGGTGGGATACACCGTAAGCGAACCCCGAAAAGTAAAGTACACAAGAAAAAACCCAGAGTCAAACCCGACTTCAAATCGTTGGGGTAAACGACGTGGTGCGATTCACACGCGGTCGTGAATCGTTGAAGAAGACGTCAGTCAGGTACCACTGACGAGGAGCCAACCGAAGGACGAACGTCCAGCCAACCGAAGGACGAACGTCCAGCCAACCGAAGGACGAACGTCCAGCCAACTGAAGGACGAAAGTCCAGCCAACTGAGGGACGAACGTCCAACCAAAGGATCTACGCCAGGAAGGGCGTACTCATCGACCAGCAAGGCCAACGCGACAACGCAGACGGGGAACAACGTCAAGGTCAACACGACAACGGAGACGACAACCTCGAAGACCAGCTGCACCATGGAAGGGTTCTGGAAACTGTAAGTGGCGGTTGCCAAAAAATTTTATTTCTGCATGAGCCTATTTGTCCGAGCCAGAAAAACGGGTTAAACAATTTTTAGAGATTAAGGCATTAAATCCGTGGGACTGAGCCCGCGAGCCCAGATCTCTCGTTAAAAAAAATCGATACCCTTACCGGCAATCGTTGCAAGTTTGTAGCAACTTGCAAGGATTTACGGTATTAATTCGCGAAAGGCAGGAGGCCAGGCTAACACCAACCACTGTCCATTATAATTAAAAATCTATCAATCGACATATAATTAAAACCCCTTTCGGAAAAGGGAAAATAACAAAAAATAAAAACTGCCCTATTCGCGATAAAATTTAATTTAATCGTTGCTGAGTCATCGCATCACATGCCGCGAGAAGACCAAGATCGACAGCGGCGGAGAGCGAGCTCCGTGGACACGACAATACACGCCGACGGTGTAGATATCACCACCGGCTTAGAGGAAGCGGTAGGCGACATCACCTTGAGGACGCAACGCGCCCTTAGGAAGATTTCGCCGACCGGCGGAACCCCCGGCACGGAAGAGGCCCGAAGAGCAGAGAGTTTAGTAAAGGAGTTCGGCATCACCATAAGAAGAGGAACCTCATTCGGTGAAGCCACATACATGGATCAAGAAGAGGAATCCAAGGGCGAGGGCGCTAAAGCCATTGCCACACCAGATATCGATGCCGAGCTAGAAAGGATGCTCCGAGACACCGGTCTGGAAGGACAAAGGGGAGCCCTGGAAAGGGTCAAATCCAAATCCAAAACTCCAGGAAATGGTAGAGGAGCTATCCCTAAGAGCACCGCTAGGGGAACGACACAGAGGGACGACCGAATGGAAGAAGAGCCCTACGAGTTACCAGCACCACCGCCATGGAATGCTGCCTCTCGGAACAGCGCTCAAGGTCGTCTAGAAACACCCCACCATGGAATTAATACCACATCATCGAAGGATGAGGAAGATGCGCCTGAAGATCTGGCACTAACTGTGCAAGACCAAGCTGGTCAGTTAAAAATTGAATTGGAGCTCATAAGCAACCTACAGACACGGTTCGAGGAACTCACGAAAGTGGTTGCCAGGGAAAAGAAACGACAAAGCAAAGAAACTCCAGCCAAAACCCCGACATCTTTGCCAAGAAGAGTGTCAGGTGATCCGCCTGGAGGCCCCCCAGAGGAGCCGCCAAAACGACCGTCAGTACCGCCGAGAAGAAGTCAAGGAGTAGGACCCCCAGAAGATCCTAGAGGAAACCCTCCTCATCGAGGATTCGGAGGAGAGCCCTCAGGTGACCCTCAGGGCAGCGGACCCTACTATGACGGCGGTGAAGATTCGAAACCGCTCGAGCTTGCCCTGGGAATCCAATTCATCAGGTATTTTGATGGAAGCGATCCGGGTAAACTCGGCGCATTCCTACGCTCGTGCGACACGGTATTCTCAAGAATAAAGGCGGAAGAAAAACGTACTCTACTCGCCTTAATACTTAGTGGCAGAATTGAAGGAAGAGCGGCCGAGGAGCTGAGGTTCCAGAACATCAACACTCTGGAGCAATTAAAAGCGGAGCTTGAATCGCGTTTTGGACGCCAAAGATCTCTGTCAGCTATGCAAATGGAATTCCATTCCATGAAACAAGAACAGAACGAGGATGTCACCGCGTACGCGAACCGAGTGGAACAAATCACCACGGAAGTGGTGGGAAAAATCTGCGAGGAGGTTTGCACCGATGAACAGGCCTGGTTTGTGGAATGGATAACGCGGAAATCTGCTCTGACAGTATTTGTGGGTGGGTTGCACGGCCAAGTACAAATCCTGGTGCGAGCACGGAACTGTGCTACCCTGCATGAGGCAATAAATGCGGCTGTAGAAATAAGTAACGAGACGCACCCAAATGGAGCAGCAAAGAAGACTCAAGGAAGTCAGAGAAGGTCGTTACCCGCTCAGCCCAGCGGAAAGACCTGTTATAACTGTGGAAACCGCGGGCATATGGCGCGGGATTGCACCCGCCGATCAGGCCGATTGAGCCTGCCCGCTCCGAACCAATCGAGAGGCATCAATCAGTTGGAAATGGTATGCACCTACTGCAAGTTAAAAGGGCACTCGTGGAAAGAATGCCGGAGGAGAATAAAGAAAAAGGAAGTAGGTCAAGGATCTGTACCACAACAGAGGAGAAGCGGAGCCAGACCTCCGAGTCTTGATAAAGCGCTGGAATCCTGCATAGCAGTGCAAACCAGCACCTCGACCAAGGCCACGCGTACGCTAGGAACAGTAAATATACATACGGTCACCGTGAGTAGATCGTCGGAAGGGGCCGTAGAGGGAGAGCGCGATAAAGGAAAAATGTGCAGAGTGGCAGCCGAGTATAATGCTACGCTTACTACTACGCGTACGCTGGACAGCATTGACCCCGGAGTTACGAGCGTCGTCCGTCTGACGAAAGAGGATAAGGAGATGCATGTCTCCGAAGTTACCGTGCCATCAAAGAGCTCGACGGCCAGCGATTTTGATATCGCGAGCCCTACCGCGATGCGAGGAATACTCACGCTTAAGGCCGACACCGGAGCTCAGTGCAGCCTAATCAAATATAGCAAGTTAAAGGCAGACACGCCAATCGAAGATAGTGATGCAGTACTTCAAGGTGCGGAGGGCAGTAAATTTTCTCCCGTCTGTAAGGCGGAGATCACCTTGAAAAAACCAAAGAAAACAATAAAGCATTGGTTCTATGTTATAAAAGATGACGTGCCGATAGCTGTGGAGGGGTTACTGGGCATGGAATTCATAAAGATGCACCATGTAGATATTTTGAGAGGAGAAGTGCTCCGTCTCTACGGGCACAGAATGCCGTTACTGGATGGAAGTCAAAAAAATCGCTCTCGCACCACGCTCCGAAACTATAGCCTACGTAGCAACGTGCAGCGGCACACCAGGAAATCTTTCAAAGAAAGAGATAGAGTCAGGTGTGACAATCGGCGCGTGCTACACGCCGCCACGAGGCATTAGCTGTGTGGTGAGCCTCATGAACACTACTGAGAGCGTGGTAGTGGTCAATCGCCCGACGGTGATACTTGAGCCGGTCGAGATATCGGACGAGCTCGAGACCAACTCGGAAGCATTGCAAGTAGGGGCCGTTAGGGAAGAAAGGGGAGCTATGCGACTCCAGCGATTGGAAAGAGAACTCGCCATGACCCACTTAAATGACGAGGAAAGAAAATCCCTTTTGCCACTGATAAGAAAATATGAAAAGATTTTCCATTTAAAGGGAGACAAGTTACCGTGTACGCACATGGTGGAACATCGCATACCACTAAAGGATGGCGTACAACCCACAAAAATACGCCCTTATAGACTACCTGAAACACACAAACAGGAAGTGGAACGGCAAACTAGCGAAATGATCGCAGATGGGATAATTCGACCAAGCAGGAGCCAATGGAATGCACCTCTCTTGGTAGTAGCTAAAAAACCCGACGCAACGGGAGAAAAACGACTTCGAGTAGTGGTAGACTTCCGAAAATTAAACGAAGCCACCATTGGGGACTCCTACCCACTGCCCAACATCACCGAGATATTGGACCAGCTGGGAAAAGCCCGCTATTTTTCAACTCTTGACCTCGCATCCGGATTTCATCAAATCCCGATGGCGGAAGAAGACAAGGAGAAAACAGCATTCTCGACTCCTCAAGGACATTTCGAATACAACCGAATGCCTTTCGGATTAAAAAATGCTCCTCCCACGTTTCAGAGGTTAATGAACTCAGTACTGGCCGGCATACAGGGAGTCAAGTGTTATGTATACCTCGACGATATCGTCGTCTACGGTAAAACGCTGCGAGAGCATAACGACAGGTTAGAGGAAGTGTTCCAACGACTAAACGAGGCCAAACTGTCCGTACAACCAGGGAAATGCCAATTCCTACGGAAGGAAACGCAGTATTTGGGGCACATCATTTCGGAAGAAGGAGTAAGAGCAGACCCGGAGAAACTCGTCGCCGTAAAAAATTTCCCTGCACCAACAACTGTAAAACAGGTGCAATCATTCCTCGGATTAGCTGGCTACTACCGAAAATTTATTCGAGATTTTTCGAAGATAGCAAAACCATTAACCGGCTTACTAAAAAAGGGGACGAAGTTCGAGTGGACTGCAGTATGCGACGCCGCGTTCGAAGAATTGAAGACGGCATTAACCACGGCGCCCGTACTACAATACCCCGACTTCAACCGTCAATTCTTGGTAACCACAGACGCCTCTGATAAGGCAATCGGGGCGATCCGTTCTCAAGGCACGGTCGGCGAAGATTTGCCTATATGCTATGCGAGTCGCACACTCTCGAAGGCCGAGATTAATTACTCGACAACGGAGAAAGAGTTGCTCGCAATAGTGTGGGCCATAGCGCAATTCCGACCGTATATTTACGGAACCCGGTTCAAGGTCATCACCGACCATCAACCACTCACCTGGCTATTTGGGATAACCGACCCGGGTTCTCGCCTGATGAGGTGGAAAATAAAGTTATCAGAGCACGAGTTCGATGTGGAATACAAAGCTGGGAAGAGAAATACAAACGCGGATGCTCTAAGCCGCATTTTTATTACCACAAGAGCTCAAGCAGCGAGCCAGAAGGAGAAGGAAATAGATGGCTCACGAACGACCAAACACACTAACGCCCGCACCAACACATGCAAGCCGTGTGGTTGGGGCGCTCCAGCTACGAAGCATGGCACAAAGAGTAGACGCGAGGAGAGCGAGACCGGAGTAGAGGATAGCGCGAGTGCAGCGAGAGGGACGGAGCAACGCCACTCACTGCGGAGCGAAAAGGACGCCGATACTCCACCGTGCCCAGCTTACGTAGACCGACTCGCTGGCCAAGCGAACAGCCATCAGCCAGGCGGGCCCGGGGAAGCGGAGAGCGGAGCGAATAGTGAGATAGGGAGTTCCTCCAGTGAAGACGAGGAAGCCACTACAATAAACAAGCGTCGCTGCAGCATAGGCGTAACCTGCCCGTCTCTAGAGGACCGAGGGAAAATACTAAAGGAATACCATGATGCCCCCCTCGGAGGGCACCAGGGTACAAAGAGGACGCTAAAACGGATCCGAGCCAAGTATGAATGGCCCGGCATGAAGAAGGAAATAGAGAATAACATTGCAGCTTGCGAAAAATGTCAAAAAAACAAGCTACGATGTAGAATAAAGGCACCAATGGTCATTACCGACACCCCCAGCAAGGCTTTTGAAAAAATAGCCGTCGATATAGTTGGACCACTACCTTTGACAGGGGCTGAGAACAGATACGTTCTCACGTTCCAAGACGCGCTAACCAAATACAGCGCAGCGGTGGCTATTCCCAACTAGGAAGCTCAGACAGTCGCCAAAGCTTTGGTGGAAGAAATCATCTGTCGATATGGAACACCTGAAATCCTTCTGTCCGACCAAGGTACCAACTTCTTGAGTTCGACTTTTAAAGAAGCTTGTAAGCTCCTCCGAATCAAGAAGATCCAAACCACAGCTTACCATCCCGAAAGCAATGGAGCTTTGGAGAGATCACATCGGACCTTGGCGGAGTATTTAAAGAATTTTATAAATGGAGACCAAGATAATTGGGATGAATGGTTGCCATACGCTATGTTTGTGTATAACACCACACCACACACGGCTACAGGCCTATCTCCTTATGTGTTAGTATTCGGGCGTGAGGCAGAATTGCCTACCGCGGTGAAACAAGAACCGCGGGCCACATACACACATGCAGACTACGCGAGCGAGCTACGTGAGAGATTACGGGCCTCATGGTCGGTAGCGCGACGTAGCCTGTGCGATGCTAAGGAGAGGGCGAAGCATAATTACGACGTCAAAGCGAGAGAGCAGGAATACCACGTCGGTGATCGCGTACTTCTTCACGACGAGACGGTGAGAAGAGGGCGGTCAGCGAAACTAACACCGGCATGGACGGGGCCCCACACCATCATGGAACGACAAGGCTCCGTCACCTACATAATAAAGAAAGGACGGCAGACCGCAACGGTCCATGCGAACCGCTTGCGGCCCTTCATTGAGCACTAGCCGCTTATCACACAAGATAAGATAAGTGGCGGCTGACGAAGGAAGAATATTATTAAGAAACTAAAAGAGGATATGTCCGTACCTAGCCTAGAGTAATAATAAAACTAGCAAGGGCTTGGAAGGGTCTTCCGCTATGTTTGTCGCGGGCGGATCTTAAGTAAAATAAAAAACACAAACGGCTGAGATTTAATTAAAAAGGGTTTTTATTGTTGTTAAGTTTGGGAGGGAAAAACCCTTAAAAATATGGGCGGCCACACAAGGGGCACGGATGATCCCCCTCAGAGAACAACCGCCTGAAACCGAAGAAGTCGGCGGTTCCATCGTCGAGGCGGTCGCCGCCGCTCCAAATGTACGCCGCCGTGTCACGAAGGAGACGGCGACGGTGCCGAACCTGGGCCGCCTCCCGGATGAAGGTCCGGAGCCACCCGGGGTTTCGAAGGCGCCGAGCTGTTCCCGGAACGTATACAACCGACGTCTAAAATTAGATAAATAAATAAACGGACAAATAATAGAGGTATAAAAACAGGAAAAAAAAATTAATTAAGAGGGGCTTCTTACTGCCCAGTTCGCCAGGCGGCGGGTCATTGTGGACCCATCCAGAACCAGGTTGCCGTGACGGGTCATTGTTGAGGTTAAGAAGAAGAAGCAAATTCGTAGCTGTTGTTGTTTCGGTTGCTGTAGAGCGAGTGAGCCGGCGGTGGTCAAGAAGCACCAGCCACCGTCCAACAAAGTGGGACTTTTCGCCACATCAGCAGTCCCACGGTTTTAGAGTCCTTCTAACTCTCGGACTCTGTTTCAGAACGCTGATCCTCATGTGTTTCGCACACACATACACCGCCAGCGAGGTGTATTCCTTGTCACCTTTCATCAACAACCCCGGCATCTACTACGAAGAAATCGGAAACCTCATGGAGACGAGAGCCATATGGAGACTGGCAATACGAATGGATTTCTCGTACATCAAAATGCGGGAAAACACACTAAAATTCCACTTCGGAAGGGCAAGGACTTATTGCAAAAACGCAGAGAGAAACGAAACCAATGACCTTTGCTCCGCAATTGGGAAATATGTCACCAGAATGACAACAAGGATCGACGACAACATGGAAACTATTCGGGCCCTAATCCATTTAAAACCCGAACAACAGCGTAAGCGGCGAGGCCTCATTGATGGAATGGGGTCAATAATAAAATCAATCACCGGAAATATGGACGCAGCGGACGCGGAACAAATCCACCAGCAGATATCCGAGTTACAGGCCAACCAGCGTGGACTAAAACAGGGCATTAAGGACCAACTCCAAGTGGTCGTATCGTCGTTACGGATCTTTAACGAAACCGCGGAAAGGATGAACGGGAACGAGAAAAAATTATTCGACTTCGTAGAGCGTTTGGGTTACAACCTCCACGGGAAACAAGATCAGCTGTTCGTACGTCAAAAACTTGACGAAAGCCTCACTGCAATATCCTTATTGGTAGAGGAGCTAGTCACCGACGTGAAGGAGTTGATGTTGTTCTTCGCGGAAGTTTCTACGGGACGAGTAAGCGCAGCGATACTACCACCGCGCAAGCTAGTGGAGTACCTCACGGACGCTCTACCACACTTACCCGCCGGCACCGGATTCCCCGTGCCGATAATGCGCAGCGAAGCCAACACACTCATGGGTCTAACCGACGCGCGAGCCTACAGTGACGGCACAGCGGCAATAATGATATTGGATATCCCGTTGGTTGGAGCGCAGAGGTACAAGATAAGCCATGTATACCCTGTGCCAACGAAAGGAACAAACAACACGTATTATTATCTGGATACCACTGAAGACTTAGTGGTGGTTGATCAAGCAAATAGGAATTTCTTGCGAATGTCCACAGTCGACTTGAGAAATTGCAAAAAATTTGGAAGAACCCACGTCTGCTCGCCAACGCACCCGTCGATGCCAATTACTAAGAACGCGCCCTGCGAAATCCTCACTTATGTGCAGGGCGACACTGCTAATGGACGGCACTGCCCAAAACGAGCCTTGACTCTCACCAGCACTATGGTAATTCCCATGAAACAACACGGAAGATGGATGTATATCGCACCATACGAAGATCTGATTACGATAACGTGCGAGAAAACACGCGCGTACGGCGAAACGTTAAAAAATTCGGGAATTCTGGCTTTAATAGGCTCGTGCGAGGCAACCGCCCAAGATTTCAGTGTGCGAACCCTGAAACGGGTTACCGAAGTGCGAAACGAAAATTATTTACCGTCATATAATCTCACGTTAGTGGAGATTGACGAAAAATACCATTCTCGCGAAAAGAGTGAAAGTGAAAATTTTAAATTGTCAAATGTGTTGCGAAATCCCGAGGAATTAAAAAACTTCGGAATTCGCGTGAAACAAATAGGTGAAAACCTCGATAAAGACGTTAAAGAAAATTCACAGTTCTATCACAATGTTAGCTTTTACTCTTCAAGTGCGATCGCGCCTATAGCCTTGGTCAGTTACGCGGTCTACAAATTATATCAGCTGAGGCTGAAGCGTAATCCTACACCAGCTAGCACGTGTGAGTCGGCGACCCCAGAGTCACCGGCCGCCGTGGATGCCTTATCGCATCAGCAAGAAAACAGACTACATTCGGAACTCCAGCGAGCATGCTCGGAGAGAGATAACAATCGCGTGCGACTATCGTACCCGGCCAAGGCTTGGCGCTAGTGAGATAAAAACAACTCTTGTACAACATGTCATTAAAGGCGATAGAAACAAGTTCAACCGAATCAGTAAAGAAAAAATTTATTTTGCTTAATTTTTTCTTTTTAAGGGGGGAGGGATGTAGTACCCCAGATTTTCCATATTAAGATTTAAATTAATAAATCGTTGGAATTCATTGCCGTTGCGAAAATGATTCCAACAGTAATCATTTTCGCCACCAGCTTCGAGCACGCGAGCATGTCAATGCACTCGAAGCTGAGTCGACATTCAATTATGCCGACCCAGCAACCGCGGGTCGAGCGGACTAAATCGGCTCTCGATTTAGCGAGTCTTAAGAAAATCACAGTATCGATCGGTTGGGCTCGTTGCCATCGTAATTAGCATAACTACGACCATAAGAAACCATTTGTAACTTTACCAAACCAATAAACCTTGTTTTACTATCGGGAATCGCGTGGACTCCAGTTCTTTAATCGGTCCGATCCCATATACTATTTCTTAAACAGCCGGAAAATAGACGATTTGATCACTCGTCTCAATTTCGGGCACAACAACTCCGATACACCACAAACAGCTAGAGTACGATTCGCCGAAGCAAGAAACGACCAACGAAGCAACGTTCTGCGACTACCACAAAAGCCGTTCCCACTCAACTAGGGATTGTATAACTTTGCAAAACGTCCAAGAGTACAACCACCGTCCGAACACACAAGGCACCTTCGACAAATACCGCAACAATTCACGTGACCGTTTCCAAAACAACTATCGCAACAATTCTCGAGACAGATACAAAAATAACTATCGCAGCGATTCGAGCGACAGGTATCAAAACAACTATCGCAACGACTCTCGAGACAGATACAAAAATAAATATCGCAGCGATTCGCGAGATAGGTGTCAAAATAACTATCGCAACGACTCTCGAGACAGATACCAAAATAATTATAGCAACAATTCGCGCGACCGGTCCCAGAACAATTACCGCAATAATTCTCCCAATCGGTATCAAAATAATTATCGCAGCGATTCGCGCGATCAGTATCAAAACAACTACCGCAGCGACTCGCGCGACCGACATTAAAACAAGTACCGAAGCGATTCGCGCGATCAATATCGAAACAACCAACGCAGCAACTCACGCGACCGGTATCAGAATGATACACGTTACAACGCCCAGAATAGACCATCCCGCGACAGATACCGCGAAGATTCGCGCGACCGGCGCTACGACTCACGAGATAGATTCCAGAGTGGCAGGAATCTTGACGACTCTAGAGACAACAGGTACTCCAACGCCGCCTCAAATCAACCACGAGACAATGCTATTGAGAACATCACAAATACAGTAACAAACATGGATCTAAAATACTCCACACCAGCCCCACGGGACAGCGCGACGCGAGGTAGTTCTCAGGAGCGCACGATGACGATCTAAATATTCAAAATCACACAGTGATAACAATAATCAGGAAAGCAACAATTTCACTGGGACTCACAAAAAGGCATAAACCTCCAACTGTAATAATCAATTCTCATGATCTTCAAAACAACAGCGCTAAATTTCTCGTAGACACTGGATCGCAAATAAACCTAATGAAGAAAGAAGTCGTCTCAAGCCACGTGCAAATGGAAAAGAATATTATCTACGAACTTTCAGGTATTACAGATGGTACCATTTTCACACTGGGTATGGTCATAATCAGCATCGAAAATCTTTTTGTCGAATTTCATGTGGTCAACAATAATTTCCCAATCTCTCAAGGAGCAGTTATAGGAGATGCCTTCTTCAAAGGAACCCCAGCTGACATTCTGTACACGGAATCATGTATTTCATTTAGCAACTATATTATTCCCTTCGAAACGCACCAAAAAGTTCATATCCCGGCCCGATCAAAATGCCTAATTCACGTCCGTGTAAATAGCACGCTTTCCGAGGGATACATCCCAAGACTAAAATTCAAAGATCCTCACCTCTACATCGGTGATGCGATTGTAAAGAACAACAACGGGATCGTATACTTAGCCGCAATTAACGACAACGATTTCAACATTCGCTTCACAAGCCCGACGGTAGAATTGGAACCAATCAAAACAATCTGGGAAATTCCACCACCCGAAATGGAGCCAATACACCAAAACTGGGAATGGCCAACAAACCTCCAGGCAAACGATGCTCATGAAATTCAGTCCGAATATCGTGTAGCAATTCGTACTATGGCAGCAAAGGAAGACAGGTTCGAAGTTATAAAACCGCTCTTACAACTAAACGATCTAGATGACAAAGAGAGGGATCATGCTCTCAACCTCGTCCAAAAACACTCACACTTGTTTGCCCTGCCTGGAGAACTGTTGGGCCACACAATTCTTGTCAAACATGAAATTCACACAACAGATGATAAGCCGATCAACATAAAACAATATCGATTTCGGCCAATACACAGAGAAGAAATGCACAAGCAAGTCAATAATCTTTTGAGCAACGGCATCATTCAACCTTCCTTATCACCATTCAACTCACCGGTCTGGATTGTCTCGAAAAAACCTGACAACCAAGGTAATAAGAGATGGCGAATGGTCGTAGACTTTCGCAAATTAAATGATAAGACGACTCCGGATGCGTACCCACTACCTAACATCGCAGAAATCCTTGACCAACTAAGCAACTCACGTTATTTTACGGTGTTGGACTTAGCGTCAGGTTTACACCAAATCGAGATGCACCCGGACGACAAGGAGAAAACAGCATTCTCCACTCCAAACGGTCATTACGAGTTTAACCGAATGCCGTTTGGGTTGAAAAATGGCCCAGCAACATTTCAGCGCCTAATGGACGTCGCGTTGACTGGTCTCCAAGGCACAGACTTATTTGTCTATTTAGACGACATAGTACTTGACGCCTCAACTCTTGTCGATCACGGACGGAAATTCGATAGGTTGGCACAAAGATTGACCAACGCTGGGTTAACGCTCCAAACAGAAAAATGCCAATTCCTTCGCAAAGAAGTAACATATTTGGGACACCTCATAACGCAGGACGGCGTAAAACCCAATCCAGCTTTAGTCGAATCAATAGAACATTTTCCAGTTCCAACAACCAAGAAAAACATTGCACAGTTTCACGCTCTTGCAAATTTTTACAGACGTTTTATCCGCAACTTTGCAATAATAGCCATTCCATTGACAAAATAATTGAAAAAAGAGGCAAAATTTGAATGGACGGATGAATGCCAAAAAGCTTGCGACTGCTTAAAGAGCAAAATCATGCAACATCCCATTTTGCATTATCCAGATCTCACAAAACGATTTAAACTTACAACCGACGCATCGGATGACGCCATTGGCGCAGTGGTAAGCCAGGAACACGACGGATTTGACCACCCTGTCGGATTTTACTCACGAGCCCTGAAAAAAGCAGAACTATCATACGATGCGATGCGAAAAGAACTTTTAGCAATTGTCAGTGCATTGGAACATTTTCAATACTACCTCTACGGACGTAACTTCGATCTCGTCACAGACAACAGAGCTCTCACCTATCTGGTCAAAAAGCCTAATCCACCACAACAACTGCAACGATGGCAAGCGGTGTTAAACAACTGCACCTACGAAATTTATCATAAGCCCGGAAAACTGAACTTCGTCGCAGACGCACTCTCTAGAAACCCCGTATCTGTACTTCCAATAAGACCACGTGAAACATCATCAAGCGATTCAGCAGGCCATAACGACAAGAGACAGAAAACATATCAGCAACCGTCACCGCTAATTCGCAGCCGCTCAACAATGGACGAAGCCTCAGGAAACCCAACACCGAAGAAAAAACAACGTGCAAACGAACAAACTACTGAATCGGAGAACGACACCGAACAAGAGCAAACTGAAGTAGAAATGGAAGAAGTACCAAGAACATCAGATATACAATCAAAAACCGGCTTAATGAAACATAAAACACCGAATAAAGCATCAAACGACCCACTAAAGACAAACAAAAATGAGGAGAGTGCACAACAAAAAACAAATTCATCAATCGATGACGACAACTACGAATCTCCACCAACAAAAGATGAAGAACTCACATCAACGAGGATTACGACCAAGCGAACGAAAAAGGAATATTCTCAGAATCCAGTCACACGAAGAAAGATGACCAAGCAAACTCAAGAAGGTACATCGAACGAAAGAAATATTGACCAAGGCGACAAATCAAGGATATTATCGAGAACGAAATACGAGTTCGAAAAAGGAGAAAGCCCAACGAGGCGCGACGACACGAGCCCAACGAGGCCAAACGAAACTAGCCCAACGAGGCATCACACAATGAGCCCAACGAGGCCAAACCAAACTAGCCCAACGAGGCATCACACAATAAGCCCAACGAGGCACAAACAAATGATTCTAAAACTAAACGACGACGTAGGGGCTTAACGAAACGGAAAAGAATTGGCAAACGAGACAGCAACCAAAGATGGAGAAACCGCCAACCTTGGAAGCATACCATCACCAGCTCTGATCGTAGAAGCGCCTGGTGATCAAAACGCAGACGAACCGGCAGTACGCCCAACATTCAGATCACCGCCAACACAACAAAAACACGAAAACATGAATAGAAACAAAAATGACCTTGCGCGACAAACGATTGAACCAAACTTCCGCTCACCTCCAACAACAACAACGATACCAAAGAAATGGCAAGAAGTTATTGATAATCCAGGACATATACGGCTTGAGAGAATGCAACTACCAGGAAAACAGTCATGCGGAAAAGCAGTAGAGATCAAAGATGATCCAGGATATTTTTCACCGGAAATGACACCGGAATACTGGGATGAACAAACAACAGAAACTAATGACAACACTGGTAACCTGTAACCAGAAATGACACCAGAATATTGGTATGAACAAGCAGCAAAAATCAAAGACAACTCCAGTCATCTCTCTCCACAAACAACACCACAATGCTCATCACTACAACCGCAATGCCCACCACGACAACCTCTACCGCCAATAGTACAACACTCACCAAACACCTCAGACGTGCTACCGCCATATCCACTATCGCCGATAATACAATACCGATCAAGAACCCCAGAAGTTAAACCGCAATTTCGATCACCACCACATGCTCAGTGGCAAACACCAGAACACCATCCAGTAAAGTCACAACAAAATCCATACAACAACACAGAATCGTTAAAGAACATAGACAGCAATACCATATTGTTATTAACATCAGAAGAGTCTTCAGAAAATTCAGACAGCGACTCCGCTTATCAACCAACGCAATACCACAGAAAACACCTCAAACAACGAGAAGTACCGCCAGAACAACATCTACGACGAAGGACGTCAATCTCACTAACAACATCACGATCACTCAAAACAATATATTGGCCTACAAAGACAACATAGCATTCTTTCAGTCAGCTAATTGCGGGAACGACACGATGATCTCAAAATTATTATTTGAAAAAGGAGAATTCGATCAGCAATCACTTTTGGTAGACGATCCGAAGAGCGAACAAATTGTCATCACACGCTTAAAAACCAGGAGCTATATTACAATGTTCTGTAAAGAAAAATCAACTGACAGCACGAGTTGGACAACAGTAAGAAAATGTATAAAAGGTCTCATAAAATTATTGGAACACTAAAACCTTACATCATGCATCATCTCGAAAGATCCAAAAATGATTGACTCATTTTTGTGGAATAATATAAAAAGAGAACTACAGTTGCTTACATCCGGATCAAAAATTAAAATCAATCTCTGCGAAGGACTTCTGAGCGTTCCGCCAACGGAACAAAGACAACAAATAATTAAGGAACTCCATGGATCAACATTAGGCGGTCATAAAGGCATTGAAAAGACACACAAACGAATTCTTTCACAATACTACTGGAAAAACATGAAGGACAACATCCGAAATTTCATCAAATACTGCATTGATTATCAGAAAAACAAGCTCGTTCGTGTCAAAAACAAAGCACCAATGATAATAACCCATTTACCCGCCGAACCCTTCGATAAAATAGCAATAGATATCGTCGGTCCATTACCCAAAACGAAGAACGGATCGAATACATCCTAACAATCCTCGACCTTTTCAGTAAATTTAGCATTGCCGTTCCGTTAAAGCAACAAAGAGCACAAGACGTTGCGAAAGCACTCGCTACGACACTCATATCTACATTCGGCGCTCCTAGAGCAATCCTTTCAGACAAAGGCACAAATTTTATGTCTGAGTTGTTCAACGACTTTACAGAACTCTTCCAAATTCGCCGCTACAAAACATCAGCATATCATCCTCAGTCTAATGGTGCGATTGAACGAAGTCATCACGTTTTAGCTGAATATCTCAAGCACTTTATTGACGACAAACGCGAATGGGATGAACTTTTAAATTTCGCGACCCTCTCTTACAATACGAGCGTTCACGAGAGTACAGGATTCACACCGTACGAACTGGTTTTTGGCAGACTAGCACGCGCGCCATCGGAATTTCCACCTCCCGAAAAAGTTATCACATATGACGATTACATGTCTACCCTTAACACAAACCTACGAAAAGTCCACGAAAAAGCACTACAGAAGCACTTACAATATAAAGAACGAAACGATACTACGACAAACGCACGAAAATACCGGAATTTCAAGCAGGTCAATTGGTATTTCTGATTAAAGAACCGCGAAAAGGAAAACTCGACAGTAATTACTGTAGCCCCTATGAAATCCTAGAAGTTTTAGACAAGCACAACGTAAAAATACAAATTGACGATAATAAAATGAAAACCGTACATGTCGATAAAATAAAAACGGCATATGTTACAGATGCCACGCACACACACTAAACAGGGACGACATGACGAAGATTACTCCACTCGACTGCAACCCTGGATTATACTCGGAACAAATTGCCACACTTCGGCCGTATTATACGACATGGACGCATGTAACATATACCAATACGCATGGACTTTCAACGCGACGTACGCAACTTCAAGAAAACCTGTAATCCGTAAGAGCATACTGTAATAAACTGGTCCCAACATGTCTTATCGGTGGACAACTATCAACAGCGCAAAACCGTTTGGATTCCATCGAAAACACAGAATCAATTTTAAACCAGATGATACCACCTTTCCTTCACAATAGGAAAAAGCGAGCACCATTCGAATTTGTAGGAAAAATCAACAAAGTCTTATTTGGCACCATGGATAGTGAAGATGCGAGACGAATCTCGACACAGATAGAATCACTTGGGAATGGCACCATAGAATTAGCAGCCATCCTCCAAAATCAAACGCACATTGTAAGATCAGGATTCGACGTAACGCAAAAGCAACTAAAATCATTAGCAAAATTATTGGACGTGGAGTCGAATAAAATACAAGTAAACCTTTTGGCACTTAAAAAAGAAACGCACATCATAGAACGTAACCATAAAGCCATACAATTCATGACGCAGATCGAAGAAGATCTTACGGAATTGGAAATCGACATCGAGACGCTAATCAACGCAGTCCTCTTCGCAAAAACCGGTCAAATCCACCCAAAAATCATAACGAGCGAAGCAATAATCTCAAGTGCTGAAACCATCATAAAATCGTCTCCAAATACAGAGTTTCCGATTCAGTTAGATGCAAAATATGTTCCTGACCTTCTAACATTCATAGAACTAGCTGTTTTCCACGATGGAGAAAAACTGATTTGGGTTATTAAAATCCCACTATTAGACTTAATACCGTATAAACTATACCAACATCTGTCAGTACCTGTACGACAAATCACCACAATCTCGAAGTTTGCATTTATAAAACCAATGTACCAATTCACAGCGATTTCCGAAGACTTCGAAAGTTACACCTACCTAAAATCATTGGAAAAATGTAAATTTTCATCATCTCGTTATATATGCGAACAAATTAACCCAATTCAACGCGTTAATAGTGCATCTAGTTGTGAAATTCAACTCATTTCAAACCCACAGTTTAAAGATATTGAAATTTGCGCTATTAGATTAAAAACACTTCGTCAAACTTATTGGTCCAGAATTCCAAACTCTAACGCATGGCTTTTCGCAGCACCAGAACCCGAAAACTTGGACATAAATTGTAACACTGACCCGAGTATCAAAATCATTAAAAACTCAGGTATTCTTCAAATCACTCCACCATGTCGAGCAAGAACGAAAACTACTCAGTTAACACCATCAATAGAGATCACTTCGTCGATCAATCTTACTTTCTCAAACAAATTGGTCCTTAACATTACAGAATTAGTTCAAAAATCCATTGAAGCTGCAGAACCGTTAAATATCACACAAGCTCTTACCGAGACGAAATCATTTGCACGCCTTATTGAACCCAACAATATTGACAATGACCTTGCTAAAAACGAAATATCGCTAAAAACTGTTCTCGCAAGAGCTAAAGATATGGTAAAAACGCAACACACTAACAACCGATTAGCAACCATGGAATCTTTCATGAAGTACGCTAGCATTTCAACTATTGCAACCGTAATAATGGCTATTTTAGGATGGAAATTATCTGTGTTAGGGAGGTTGTCCAAATTGTTTAAACTTTTCTATTGTATAACTAAGCGCTCAAAAGCCAATATTATCCAAAACAATGATAACATCGAATTACGCGAAATACCCACACAATCACATTGTCGACCTACACAAATCCGAGAAACCACCATAGTTCCATCAATCCCACAAGTAACCATCATAAATGAACTACCCCGCAACTCACCAAGACCACAACCCGCCATAACATTACCAGACGAAATCCCATAATGACACACATACCGAAATACAGCCACATTACAAGTACACAACACACAAAACAATACATATAACACAGTATAAAACTTCAATAACTTTATGCTTCACCATTTGTCGAGCAACAACAGCCAAAAGAGGGAAACCCACAAGAGGAGCAGAACATGAAGCAACCCCTGAGAAGGAAACCCATAAGACCTAAAATAAATTATTTAGTGTCTAAATTTCTTCAGATAAAAAAGAAAAAATTGAGATCCACCCAGACGAGAAGGTTATGTGCCCAATCTGCAAGAAGCGTGGTGTGTTCAAACGAATCGCCAACCACATCAGGACTTGCAAGCAACAACTGGCAAGACGAGCTGCGGATTGCCCCGAAGAAGACGCACCATGTCTCATTTGTATGGTAGTGTTCCCAATGGGCAGAATGCTGACCCACTTGGACCTCTGCGCAGCATACTGGCTCAGAAGGCTAGCATGGCCATTAGAACGAATCACCCATGAGTCAACACCGACAATAATACCAACTAAACCTAATACCCTACCCACAAAAATCAAACCACAACCAAAACCACAGCCAGAACCACAACCAGAACGTCCGATCTCAGATATACACGTAAAAAATCAGCCAGACCAGGAACCTGACTCCAACCCGAATTCACAAACACCGATACCTAAACCCAGAAGCGAACACATAAAAATGGAAGTCGACCTCGACCTCGACTTAGACAACGACAATAGCAGCAGCAGCAGCAGCGACAGCAGCAACAGCAGCCAGGTCACGGTGCTCGAAGGAGAAGTGAAGAATGCACTAGCAAGCCAGGAAAACATCGACACCACGGACTCGAAAATGGCAAAGGAAGACGTCGAAAGATGGCTTCACTCACAAGATACTGAAACAGTCCGCTACATTTGGCAACGGGCTAACGCCATTCTCTTTTTAGAAGACGCTAGGAACCTTCTCATAAAGAAAAAACAGTAATGATAATAATAATTTAAAAAAACAAAAAGATCTTTCCAAACACACACACACACACACATATACAGCTACAAAATACAATAATACACAACCATTATCAACATTATCACACCATACAACTTACAGAAACACGACACAAACAGCAACAACATACAAAAATCATCTATACAACTACATTATATACCTTATATACATAAATAACATAAGCTAAATAACATATATATCACTAACCTTATTTTGATCACCAAAAAAAAAACCTACATTATATACATTATAAACACATAAATAATACATTCCTACATTATAACCATGCGTAACAAAAAAAAAATTAAATACATGCTTTGCTTTTATAATCATAGTTATTTCGTGTCTTTATTTTTACGTACAAACCACGAATTTCTTTAGCACAGCCTGATCTAACTACTTCCAAATAACAGGTCTCTACTACTAACCCCCACCTGAACTAAGCAAAATAGATTTTTCTTTTTCAGAAGCTCTAATCTCTCGAACAACAAACTGTATGGACATAAAACAGTTACACAGCATAATAAACATATACCAGGAAAATGCAAAATTGGAAATTGATGGGATATTGAGAATACAAAGACCAACAGCATAAAACCTACAAGGAAGATGCTAACCGGAAAATCCCTCAAATCTATTTTTACATATTTTTAATACATGAAACCGAAACCTGTCCTAATCCACTTAACAAACCTCACCCACTAACATGAAAACTAATGCACAGTCAGTTTCAGATTACCAGCATTCAAATAAACTCTGGAAGAACGGGAAAAGCAAACGTTTTTGGAAACTCAATTGGATACGTAATGACAAATAAACCAACATCCCATACCAAAATCTGCTCCACACCTTTTCGGCAACCAATCAACAGCCAACAATCGACGATCAACATCCATCGACACATATATATTCATCACGGTCCTGACAAAATCGTTAAATACCGACCTATTAACCCCAACAATTATATTGCGAACTAAAATCAAAGCTCCAACAACGAACGACATCTATAAATTACTTTTGAAAAACTCGAAATATTTAACATTGTATTGAGTCATAATCTTAAAATTTTTATGTTATATAACGTCAAAAGTTACACATGATTCGGAGCATCGTTTAAAAAAAAGACCATGAGACTAACTATCCGTTAATACCAAATTATTATTGTATAGAGCCATCTCAAGAAAATCAAGTTGTAAAAAATTACTATACGATGCAGAGCATCGTTCAGCAACAGGGGGAGTGTAACGGCAGCATTATGATGCCGTCACCTTAGTTCGTGGGATTGCTTAGGTCAGCTATCACACAGTAACCCTTATTGCACTAAGCGCGGTCCGAGGGCCTGCGCGACGCTCGAGGACTCGTTAGTTCTATACCACATCTCTAACGACCAACATCCACCTATAATTACTGTGCACTCTCCCGAATTATAATAAAGACATTTACGAGACAAACAAGTCCGTTCATTACAAATTCTTCGCATCCGAATTCATCTGCTCCCGTAAAAGTCACTCGCCATTTTCTTGTGATGTAACCGATGTCACGTTCTCGGCGGAATCTGGGGTGTCGATGAGTCGATCGCGTCATCGGCCGCTCCGAGCATTGTCTCCTGCGACGCGCGTTTCGGTGCTCTATTACACGCCACGTGCTATCGTCTGTCTCTGTCTCACTACCGGAAGATGAATATGACGATGCGGTGCTGTCTTCTGTTATTGTCGATACACTCATGGAATCTTCGGACTGCTCGTGCGTTCGACGATTTCTTCTCGCTCTGCGGCGGTGGTTGCTCCAGCGTTTCGTCGACTCACATGGTTCCGTTCTTTGGTTCTTGTTCCTCAGCCTGATTTCAGGTTCGCTGTCCGTTTGCGTGCCAGCGTCTCGGCACCTCGGATGCCCTAGTCTTGTGTGATTCTCTGCACCGATTTGCTTCTTCTTTGGTACGTCCTTTCGGACTCTTCGCGAGGTCTCGCCACGGCGCAGAGTCACATTAGCGTTGCTGCATTTAAAACAATCAACACTCAGGTCGTTCGTGTGATCTCAATCAGCCGGTATCACTCTCTGGTGTCGTGGAGTGGAAGGTGTCATCCTGCCGCTCGGCCGGTCGACGATTATCCCCACACGCTTCCTCGTGAGCGCGCCTCGTGGCGGTTCGGCTGGACTTTCCGGCCGTGAGCTGCCCGGGTCCCGCAGCACGGTACCTACAGACTGCCTCACGCGGTTCCTCGCGACAGCTGTCACTCCTGATCGGTTCAACAATATCGCGCGGAGCGTTTCACGCACTTCATTCTCGTTCATCTCTTCCATTGTCGCAAGTTCGCGGGTGGCGGAGTCGTCTATTTCATGTGTTATGTCCTCTTCCTTCCACACCACGCCAGGTATCCCACACTCTCGGAGTTCTGGTCTTCTGAGTCTATCGCGGATCGTGTCATCATCTCCCTCGGCACTCACGCGGGATTGCTTCAGCAACCGCCTCATGTGGCGTCTGGGGAGGGTGTCGATCCATGGCGCACGATCTAACACTTTTTGATGACGTTCCTGCACGTCAACACTTATCCTCTCCTCACCCTCGGATTCACTTGGGTTCGGAGTCGATTTGTTCTGAAATCCCTCGGCCATTGTCCATAGTCAATTTCACAGTACACAATTTCAAATATTCCTCCCGAAAATATTTGTCTCTACACTTCGTGTTATTCCCGGGGCTCGAGTTGGCTCGGCCGATCGTATCGCGTGATGTTTACGTTCTTTTCTTACGTCCGTTTGTTTACACGCGGTCGATTTAGGCTCGCGCACTTACTTCTCGAGAAACTCACGTTCAATCTCGTCTTCGCTCGACGAAAACCGAGAAATATTCACCACGAACTATTTTTTCCCTATGGTTTCTCGTTCACGCGCTTCGAACTGGCTCACTAAGTGTCGACGCGCGGTGTTTACACTTTTTCACAACTTGTTGACGCGCGGGCACTCTAGTGGCTCTAGCTCGACTCGTCGAGATTCATCACGCACGAATATAATTACCCGGTATCTCGAGACAAACGAATTTTTCATGACACTTTCACGTTTTATCGAATATTAATTTCGCCCGCAAAGGTCCGAAATTTTTAGCCACTGCCCCACGTTGGGCGCCAAAAATTGTGACGAGCCCCTCGCACGAGTATTTCGGATTGATTCGCACGGGGAGACACGACCAAATATAACAACGCCCAAGTATTATTTGTCTGCTTTAGATGTAATTTTCTACCGTCCTTACCTGTTTCGCTGCCGTTTGCTGGACGCCAGGCTATCTATTCTAGACCCGACAGCTAGGGTCACTTTCTTTTCGCCAAGGTCACTTCTTATTCGGTTCCGACTAGCGAGAAGGGGTGCAGTTCGGGGACTATACGCGAAATTAATATCTGAATCTGCCCTCTTTTACTTACAAAATACTAACGACAATTTATTAACGATTTAGCATAAAGGCTTCCAGTTCTATACAAAAATCTTACACAAGAGACTCGAGTCTGACAGTAATCGCGATCCTATAATATTGTTCTTCCGGGAACTCTCAAGGTCGGCCGGAGAAGCCGGTCGCGACGGAGGGCAATACTGAGCCACACGTAATGAATAATTGTGAGAGCACCACATGCGCCTACCTTATTTCCCGGTGGAATGTGTCCCTGTCGCAACGCTGCTTTCCTGGCCTGCCGGACGCCGATTTCCTCACAGTCTCCTGTCTCGCTCTGCTTAATCCTCCACGGCGGATCACACGTACACGGGTCGATCGGGATTCTCTTCGAGACTCACGTGGTACTTGTTCGCGCATGGCGAATTGTTCGACTTTCAGTTGTTCTTACAATACACAGGCAATCTTCGCGCGATAGCGTCTGCTCAGAGCCACTGATCATTTTTTTAGTGCTCGGCGACAGCTTTTTACTCAACGCGACAATGCTCAAACTCTAATACAATTCGTTATCTCGACGAAGAACAAGACTAGACTTATTACTGGTACACTCCAAATTAGACTGCTCAATTCGTTACTCAAATCCGTCTTATCGATTCGGGGACAGGAATTAGACTTATCAATACGGGGACAGGAATTAGTCTAAATTCTCGCACGCTCTGCCGGGTTACGCGTGCCTCGAACGTCCGGGGTGGGGGTCACGGCCTGACATCGATCGACTTCGTCGATCGTCGCGTTCTTCCGCCTTCCTTCTCTCTGTCCGTCCTCGAGCGTCTTCCCGGGCTGTCGCTCTAATTCCGAGAATCCTGTGGAATAATATACTCACGGCAGTCAAACGTTCGTTATTCGAGTTTGACGACGAGGAGCGATTCTGTTGCCACGCGGTTCCTGGCGCTCTCGGTGCTCGAGCACTCTGGGCCAAGCGCTTTGCTGCGAGCGCGCACTAGCGCCTCGTCACACTATATAGCGGCATCGTCAGCTAGTGCCGGGGCCTCTCGGGCTCGCCGTGCTTCTACCGCAGTACTGGGGATCGTACCATCCCAACAAAAAGCCAGCGCTCGCCGGGCGACCGTGACTGCTAGGTTTGTCCGCCAGTTTCAGCGTCATTTTTAGGTGAATTAATTATTATTTAAATCCATGCTGTTTCGATCTTGCTGAAACATATAAACTAATGCCGGTATAGGATATAAATATTGTATTTAATTGTCAAATTGTGTGAATGCTTATAACTATATTGATTCTCGCATGTGAATAGTGTAAATTGGAGTGATTGAATATGAAGTGAATGTGACAGATGTTTGAATTGAATGAATATAACTTGAATTGAACAATATAAATTGAGTTGAACAATGATAAATTGAATTGAACAAATTGTAGTGGCTTCAGTTGAACAATATTTTTCAAGGTGTATATGAATGTTGCCACGTGGTGATGGTTACGCTATGAATCAATCCTGAATGACGCTATTTTGTGGTAGCCAATAGTGTATATGAATGGTCCTTAACCATAAATGAACAGAACAATATTTGCAGTTACAATGAACATTTCCAGTAATTGTAATTAACAATGAGTAGTGAAATTCACAATGGCTGACGCCACGTTGTGAATCTCCACACTGCGAAATTAGTCAGACACAATGAATTCGCTTGAACATACACGAAATGAATGTACTGTCTTTTCAGTAGTTGAACAAACCCGATAGACTCATCCTAAACACTCGCTGCATACAATTAATCGTATACTGAATTAATGATGAGTACTTGCACTTGATACGAACACTATTTTGCGATACGGATCGAGAACACGTGCGCTTCTTTTGATTGTCCAGTCCAGAGAGAGAAGCGGTAGCAGCGAGGTGATCACGTTGCCGGCGGAAGTATTCCCCACTTGTTGATGACACGTCGCGAGTGATGATTGGCCGCGCATGTGTAAGATGCGCAAGCGCATGATCAGATGGACCAAATGTGTCCAAGCTGATGACGATTGGATAGGCAATTCACTACGTGAATTGCTGACCATCTCAATAAAATGAATCACAGAGACTTCGAGGTCAAGTTGAAAAATACTTGAGTATGAGGTGCTGCCACCTCATGACCTCGAAGTCGAAACTCATGCGAATTTAGAAAAATAAACTAATCATTCCCACCGGAACAAAAAAAATTAGGTCGTCAAAAGATTTTTTGAACATTTTTATTTTCCATCAACTTGTTAATAACATTTTGGAATCAAGATTATGTGCAAAATTAATCTTGTCAACGGCTTCAATATGTATGATTGTTTTCCGGTTTTTGTATTATTGAGAAGTATTTGAAATTCTCTCTCATTTTACGTAAATTTTTTTTTTCGCAATATTATAGACAAACCTATCAGATTTCTTAACAATTTTGATACCTGAGACAGAAAACTGCAGTGTAAAATACGAAGAGAACGAGGCCCGGGGAAGACCGATTTTTGGAGTAGTGTTGTCTGGATCATATGCAGAGTGTAAACTCATGATTCTTATTTCGAAGCAATTAGTTGGCCCAATTGCTCAGCCCATTGACAAATCTTTCTGGTTCATTTTGAGTGGAGGGAATTATTGTTATTTCTATCCTTAGTGAAATACAAAGTTGTCGTTGTCATACAAACATCCTTTTTTTAATGTGGCGTAAATAAATCATTCGCAATGGTTTTCAGATTAAGCTGGTAAATAGATTTTAGTTTGTCACTCGTTCCGTATTCTTTACACTAAAATCCACAATTGAACCTGATGACAAGTGCTTATTTATTTGATGCGACCAAAAAAAAAAAACTCTTCGTATCACCCAAAAAAAATCCCTTCTTCTAAGATGAACCCAGACGATTTGTTGTAGATGGACCAACCAATTTGGTTAACTGATTCGTTCGAAATAAAATTCATGAGTTCGGCACTCTGCGTCTGAACCAGGGAACGCTTTGAGAATTGGCCTTAGCCAGGACTCATTTTCTTCGCATTCTCTTACACTGCACATTGTTGACGCGAAGCAATTTTGTGTATTTCAGGGTTTTTTTTCATAGGATCACACTCTCACAACTTGGAGTACCATTTTTGTTTTAAAACAGCGTGTACGTAAGCACTATACACCATTCAAATTTAAAAAAAAAAGATTATTGAAGAAAATTTACAGTTACAGAAAAAAAGGGAGACTCACCAAACTTGAAGATTTTTCCGTCGCAGGACAGTTGCAAACTTTCGGATTTCTCACAATTTAGTCGAATGTGCACTCTTTGAAATTTCTTCTCGTACTGTGACCACATCGATTATGAATCTTCCTCTAATGCGGGCCATCCCTACCACAATGTTTCCACTAGATCTTTACCTACCTCAAAGAAATATTGGCTATTTCTCGGGGATGGTCTTTTCCACATGTTTCGCCTTGCGAGGCGCTCATTTCAGGAGATAAAGTAATCGTGAGCGAACGAAGTAATAAAAGTAATAAACCATGGCGTAATAAACGTAACACGTAAGACAGTGTCTGTAGCCAAAACACGACCACATAACGAAGGGTTTTGAGTATTCTGGCTCTGAGAGTTTACGACCCTTGCAGCATATCCTACTTATGGGAAATTCCAGCTGAACTCAACCAAGGTTTGAACCTACCACTCCGGATTGAGTACTGAATTTTTTCTAAAATTATAATAATAAATTTGCGCCCCAAAAACAAAATGTTATAAAACAAAAATGTTGGGTTTGATCGAAGTTTCAGGAAACAATTATTAAAAAATGTAACAGCTTGCTGATCGTGATTTTTTCGTCATATAACTAAAAAAATCGATTTTTCGTTCAGAGTGCCATGATCGTTTTTACTTTAAATTTTTTTTTTAGAGAAAAGAGCATCCTTTACAACTATTTTGAGATCCGGGAAATCGTACCCATACTTTTCGAATTATAATTTCTACGAATTATATATTTTTTTGTTTACCATGTGAAATCCCGTATTTTTGTTTGTTCACTGAAAATAAGAAAAAAATCAATTTTTGAAATATCTTACTTTTTTAAAGAAATTAACTGCAAAAAGTATTCGGTTTTGATCGAAGTTTTAGAGAAAAATTGTTTAAGGGGCACCGCAGTGAAAAATAATGGAATATTACGAAAAAATGAAAAACAATTTTATTGCATAAATAGATGCTTTAAACCTTCCTCTTTCACGAGGTGAACTTCATTTTTTAAAATTCATGTTAGCAATATTTTTTTTTAACTGATTATATGAGTAAAACTTGAATCGCGGTTATCTCGGATATTTATTTTCTTTCTTTTCTCAACTTCAAAATAGTCCAGGTACCGTAATTTTCAACCGATTTGATTAAACTTCATTTGATTAAATTCATGTTAGCAATATTTTTTTTTAACTGATTATATGAGTAAAACTTGAATCGCGGTTATCTCGGATATTTATTTTCTTTCTTTTCTCAACTTCAAAATAGTCCAGGTACCGTAATTTTCAACCGATTTACTTCTTTTTTTATAATGTCCTTAAATATATAAGGAACAATTTGTCCAGATGGAATTTTAATATGTTGGATATAAACAAATTTAGAAACAATTTTTCAGAAAAATCACAGTAACTTTTTTTCTTTACAACATATCAAAATTCTGTCGAGACAAATTGTTCGTCTTGTTCTTACGAACATTTAAAAAAAAAGTAAATCGGATGAAAATTACGGTACCGGGGCGGTCTTAAAAATTGGCCTTTTTTACTTTGTTATTAGCAAATAAGTAAATAATAACTTTATTTTCCAATTAAATCACTATGAATTCTTAATATATCATTCACAATGATTAAAAATGAATAAAAATTATATAAAGTAATTAATTTTTACCAGTTTTTGTCACTCCACTGCGGTGATTCCTTAGGGAATTTACAAACTCACCGATACATATTTTTTCGGTATTCGATTCAAAAAGTCGATTCTTCATTATGTACAGATTTTTTATCATTGATAAAAATACTGAAGATCGAATTACAATCACCATCCGCAATTGACTTCTAAACAATTTGATCTCATCTAGTCGGAGTCATCATTTATCGAATTCCAACATTTTCGTAACGGATGTTCCCGTTTATGCAAAAACTTAGAGCCAAAAACATTATAAACGACGAAGAATCTCCTTTTTTTAGTGAAAAAACAAAAACACGGATTTCCATGTTCAACAAAAAAATTCGTAATTCGTAAACGAAACGTGTGAGCATAATTTCCCACGTCTCAAAATGTTTGTAGAGGATGCTCTTTTCTGTAGAAAAATTGAGTAAAAAAATCATAATATGGACGAAAAATCGTTTTGTTTAGGTATATAACGAAAAAACCACTATTAGCGAAATCATCAATTTTATTTTATTACTTTTTTAATTTTATTCTTTTTGTGCAAAACATTTTCAATGCTCTTGCTCACTAAAAGCAGACTTTCAAAAAAAATTTTTTCCCAAAATTTCTAACTCAAAAAAATCGTATCGAAAAAATCAGAAAAAAATTGGAATTGAGCACTAAATCCGGAGTGGTAGGTCAAGACCTCATTCGAGTTCAGCTGGAAAGCCCCTTATATTTATTTAACCGAAAGAAAATTCGATAAAAATAATGTTCAAATAATTCGATAAAATAAAAATAATACAGCTTTCATTAGAATGTTTAAATTATTTTATTCACTAACTTAATAAAGAAATTGTAAAATAAGTTACGGACGGAAGTAAAATATCACATGGACATTTACTTTGTGTTTATTCGAAACCTCTTTCTGTTCTGGTCCGATGTCATTATTTTCCATCCACTTTCCACTTGATGGCAAGCAGAACGCTGTGTAGTGACCAGATACGATGTAATCGATAACTGATTTACGACGGACACGGCGAGGCTGGATGTAATTAATAACTCCTTTAACCCCTTAACCTACAATGACGGGCATAGCCCGCGTACGATGGTTGGGCCAAACCCGAACTTTACGGGCATAGCCCGCGTACGGTGATTGGGCCAGAAGTAAATATTACGAACTTGTATACAATTTCGGCCGAACATCTTCGAATCTAAATCGTAGGTTAAGGGGTTAAGTTGCAAATCGTTCCCGCCAAGAGGATCACTTATTTTTTTTGGTATATTGCCAAGTGCGAATATATCTTGAGCGTCATCAGACTCATTATCGAACAGTTCAAAGATCACGAAGTTCCCTGTAAGGATTGAAGACAATTGCATGAGAAGCGCGATTCTACGATTAATTTCGTGTAATATGTAAACAATTTGTCCATACCTATTTGCGAAAACCGCGTGGTTACACTTTTGTTGCAGCCTCCTCTCTTCGAACATGTTTGGTTTCCAGATAGTGCGACATACTTTACTAAAGCGTTCGCAAATTCTGGGTCGGTCAGTATTCGGGGTTTCAGTAAAACTGTCGATAAATTTCTGTGTTTATTTCTGCAGCGGGCCTCGCAGCTCGTGATTTCAGACACACTTGGTATGTCATAAAACAATGAGTTTGACAGCCCAGCTGCACTCGAGTCACAGTCTAGACACAAACTCTTCAATTATTTTTTTTCATATTTTACAAGTTCTTCTTTTTTCATTCGTAAGGTTTTCTTGTACCAATCAAACAATATAATTGCTCTTTGCTTGTAAGCATGAGGTGTAAGCCCTTTGGTTCCGATGTGAAGAGCCAGTTTCATGATCGGAACGTCAAGTCGCCTGAAAGTTTCTACCGCAGTTGGTTCATCGAAGACGATGGCAAGAAGAACTTGAAGTATGCTGTCGAATGCACACGTTTTTGTCAGAGTAATATTAATATTGCCTTCAATTTTTATGACCTTAAAACAAATTTCAATTGATATGTAATTCACGCTATCTATGGAATGAGTTGAAGGAAAAAAATTATCCGTACTTTTAACGTAGCATATCCACCGTTTTTCATTATAGGAATGTGTGCTGACTTTTCACAGCTTCCCATGTCGAGAACATATTGGTTTTGATCCAGATATTTTGAGCATCGCCTCGTTGGATTTTTTTAATCTCTTTTGTTTTCAGGCATTGTCCTTTGCTCCATGCTCTTTTTATCTTGGGATGTTTGACCACCCAAGTCTTCCTTCTCTCTTGATGCAACAATTCGTTCATGATCGATTTCTTTGCACGTTTCGCATAGTATTTTTTCGCCACTGTTCTTGTAGGTATCGGAGTTTCTTTGTAAGTGCACTTGGCATAGTTCACATAGATAAGTGTACTTCGATCCAATTTCAATTTCTTTTAATTGTTTCCTCTTATCTTCAGATTCGACTTCTTCAGCCTGAATATAATTTTGATGCAGGTTTTCAGAAGTCCAACTCTGACCTCCAGAGCTGTTATTTATTGATTCCATTTTTTTCTCCATTATGTTGATGAACGCCGGACCATCACTGATTTTTTGTTCCATTTCATCGCCGATTGACGTGTCGGATCTTCGCGCGGTTTCTGCTTCGGTTTCCATGATTTCTTCATCAATATTGTCAACGTCACTATTGCTTGAATTGTCTGCAAGATTTATAATAATGTATAATAATGCTGTCGTTTGGGCACCGACAGAAAAAAGTACCAACATACATACCAATTGTTTTTGCATCGGAAACAAGCATCCGGCCGTTAATATTATTTATTTGTAACTCAACGAACTCGTCTACTCTCATAGGCTTGGCTCTTTTCATTAAATGCGTTTTCACGTAGTTGAAGTCGCTTTCTGATGGCGCACTACTTGCTGGCACGCGGCCATAACCGTATGTATCTCTAAGGATGCAGGACCACAGTGGCAGCCATCGAATATCTTTCAGTAGTCGGTTCGCCAATTTTGGCACATAATGTGCGTTGTCTCTATCCCCTTCTATAACAGCCAATGATTTGGCCTCTTCGTTCTACTTGCTCCCCCAACTACTCCAGGAGTTCTCGATAAAGTCGTCATTGAAAATACTCGGGTTTCTAGCGCTAGCGATTTCTTTTGTTTCATTCTCATCCTCTTTTTCTTCATCTTCTACATTTTCTTTTTTCTAATTTGTTTCGTTATCAGCGCATTCTACATTATAAAAAGAATAATTTTTGAGTATTTTTGCCTATTTAGCCTTGTAGTTTTTAAAAGATAGTTTTTTATTCTCTGTAAACATAGCACGCTATATTTTGGGAAGGTAGCCTCAAATCACTGCAAAGGTAGCTTTATAATCTAACCACCTAGCCCTTGCAAGAAAGTTTAAAAAGCACTGTCTTAAGTCATGAGAACTGCTTCATAGTCAAATCTCTTTTTATTTTAGATATTATTTTTTTTATTTTCATCAACACGTCAGAATAATAACGCAGTATACGGTAGTTTAACACAATATATTCCAGAAACGCCTAAGGTTTATGCAATTCTTATACAAATATTTTTTTACTATTTGCATACTTTTTTTTATACGGTCGGGCAAGGCAACCAATTAAACTTCTATGGGTACAATATTTTTTTTTGTAGTTAAATTAATGTGAGAAATCGGGTAATCATGTGGTAACATCGCATAACATATTTCACCGTCGAAACGTTTGATTTTTAATTTTTGACAGGTTCCAAACTACACGCCTTCGGAATATTGTAAAAAACGGAATATTGAATATTGTTTTGGCCATAATTAACTGTCCGATCGACGATAAATAAAAAGCACGCACTCTTCTAGTCGCAGATAAAAAGAAATTTGCATACATCTTAATAAAATGTGCGACATCTAATCGGATATAGCAGATTGGAGGAATGTTGTTCCAGCTAACATCGGCATATTCTTCTATAGTTTTGTGTACTGAAAATGTACGAACTATAGCAGTTAACAACGCTTTGGAGCTATCACTAATAACTTCTTTGGGAACTGGCACGCCGGCTTACAACCATCTCTCTAGCCACATATGAATCGTTACCGTATCGTGGCGTTCATAACATTTGAGTGACAGGAAACTGTCCTAAATGATAGTTGACGACAGCTTGGTACAAAAAAATGTTTTTTATCTGATATTTGTCAATTATTAGTTTACGTACAACGCTCCCAGTAGCATCGATGGATATCGTAAGATAATCAGAACTTGCATACATACGGTAAACATGAATCTGATAATTAGTCCAGTATAAAAGGCAGAATGGATCGTACCCAACAACATGTACGTTTCACTTTTGAGATTCGCGTTTGATGATTCCAAGAGCGGTAAATGTGTCGGGGTCACAATGCTTTTTTATTTCGGCCTCTTGTTTTGCCTTATTGAAGACAGATGCTTTATATAATACACCCGGCTCTGATTCACCAGGCTTCATCAATTTTCGCACTTCCTTTAACACGTTAACTGCCGTGTCACCCGTATTCGGGTGACAGCAAAAGTTCTCATCAGGCCACGTCACCCGTATTTGGCTTACAGTGGCACGGGTGGCCTGACGGGGATTTTGTTGTAAACACGCGTGGCAGTCAACGTGTTAAACGATATACTGCAGTAGATATGGTGCTTAACTTTTTGGCCACTGCTTCTCTGATGGGTTAACGCAAGTATCGTTTCCCGCATTTGCCTGTCCCTGGAGTAAATAGAAATAAATAGGAGTGAATGTCCAGGACGGAACCACATTTGCAAGTTGCAAGTATACTTCCGCTAAGCCCATCTTTAGATAAACGTGGTGTACGGAAATTGTATCCGCACTTTATCCATTGATCTTGCCACAGTGCGTTCGAGACATATTCTTCCCAGAGACCCGGCTTTAACTTGGTTGTTTCCCTCTGATACACTTTATCGCGATTCTTTTCGGTCCGCTTCTGCATCGTCGTACAAAATAGTTCCATGTATTCTTTCTTAGATAAAGCGAATCTGAATTTTTGTAAGCCAGGTTCCATACTCCTTTCTGCCGATGAGCACGTTTTATCCCAATCCGAAATATCTGTGTCGGTAACATTTTGGTCTAGTGAAGCCTGTTTTGGCATATTCTCACGTTCTGTAAGTTGATTTCTCATGTTCTCCCTATTGTCCGTAACGTAACTATAAATTGTTGTTGCAGTAACTTTATTTTCTAACGTATTTGAAATTTCTTTCCACACAGAAGCTGTCTTTGACACTGGTTTGCCATCAGGGCGAATTAGATCTGACTTTCGACTCAATATAGCTCTTGTAAGTGACAAACGGTCTATTTTAGGTGGACGTCCCCGTGAGATCGTAGTATAAGGATTATCTGACATTTTTATGAAATCTTAAACGGGACACTGTTATACAACCTTTATAACATTTTAATTTTCTGCACTCGTCACGTAGTAACTTGGTAACTGCAAGCTATTAGCCACAGAAACGAAAGCAGAAATAAAGGATTATCACGCGGGTGCTTAAATACATCCATTTTCTTCAAAAGGATGGGAGAACCTCGCACATACTGTGGACCAATGATTTTTGTTCCCGTTATCTAAGTTCATCGGCTCGTAGAGTCTGGATGTCATCACGAAATATAAACTTCAGAAGTTCATGTAAATACAAATGTTTTCATCTACTTTGCTTATTTTTTAAGGTTTTCCAACGATCGGAATCGTTATTAACTCGTGTCTTAAACTTGCAAGCACGATAAGAGTTTGTGAATAAGAAAAATATTGTCTAGGAGGGCGACGTGCACTCACCCCCATAAACGCGTATTATTACAATAAGTATTTAGTACAAAAAACACTGTTGTTTGTAAAATCCTCTGTTAGAGTTTTTGAACATGCGGGTTTTGAGTGTCCCGGGTCTGAACACGCACGCACACGATAAACTTTTTTACGTAAAACAATAATATTTCCAAAGGCGCCACGTGCAAACCTTTCTGTGCATAGCAAATATCGAAAGTATCAACCCGCGTAAAAAAAAGTATTAAAAGATTATTAAAAACCGTATTAAAAAAGTATTATAAAAAATTATTAAATCGTATCTTTGGGCAACGAATTCAGATCTCCATAGAAGCGTAGTTCCTATGCTTCTCTTGAAGACAATATTTGCTGGGGTACCTGTTTAGTACGGTACCCCGGCTACGCGCGGCGTTGCAGTCGCATCGTACGTGTGTGGCTCACGGACAAATCATAGATAGGTCCACACATACAAACATTTTACCAGATTGGCTGAGGTCCCAAGCTCCGCCCTTTCGTTCGTCCTCGTTTCTCTCACGCTGGGGTACAGGCTGGGGTACTCGTGCGTTCTCTCTCCCTAGCACGCATCTTCTCGTATGCCTCAGTTAGAGCTAGTACTCGCTACATCTTAAACGTTTGGCGGGTTGCACTGGCTTTTAAACTTTAAATCTTTAAATAGTGATTATCGAGATGCCTGGAAAGAACGCGTGTGGTTACAGAGGATGTACGAACACGAAACGGAAGAAACCGGATCTTACTTTTCATCGTTTTCCGCCAGATGATCGGATGTAAGTTTTGTTTATTTTTACTGGCAGACAATGTAATGGAATTTCTAGGAACTCGCCGTACACCATTTCCCATCACTATTCCTCTCGTTTACAGGATTAAAGTATTTCAGGAACTTTGGATAAGTATTTTTAGCATGAAGTTTTTTTACCATGGTTTATTGAGAGAAAATAAAAACAATAATTTGCAAATTATTGGAGCCATTCTCTGTTAAGCGGTAAAAACAAATGCGTACATTTATATTTCTAGAATGAACGTATTTATCCACGAACGTTTTAGATGAAGATAAACCCTGGCGAAAAAAATGTACAATTCACTACGCCATTTTAACAATAATTTACGTATTTGTACAATAAAGTATGCGATATGTAGAACTGATTTTATACAAACTTGTAGCTTCTTGTACAAAACTTCTAGAAGATTTTAATGTTATTTACTAATTATTTATTATTAGAAATCGATAGGAAATTAGTAGTAATTCTAATTAATAATTAGACAATCAATGGTATTGTGTGGGAGAAATTTCAATTCTTTGTGAGAATAGGTATAAATGAAGTTGATACACCATTATTAGAGACAGCGCGGCTGAGTGCTCCGGCGACAGCTTTCCACGCGGATGGCCCGGGTTCGATTCTCATGGTCGGATTTTTTTTTTTTTTCTTTCTTGATCTTATTTTTTTTTTAAGTGCGAGATTTGGAGCATGTTTGTAGATTGTCATAATTTTGCACAGAGTTTAACAACAATTTACAAATATGTTCCAAATCTCGCACTTTCTAATAGATAATTGTAGTTTAGAGTTATCACGCGTAGTCTAGGCGTCTTCTACTTCCAGCATATAGTTTTGATACATTTTTTAAGTAAAAATTTGTAATTTCAGCGAAGTTTTAACGAAAGAAGTTGTAGATTTTTTTCCGCCAGGGAAATCATATATTTGATTTAATATACAATCGTTTTGTAAGACAAAAGGTCTTTTACAAGAAAAAAAGTAACCGAATCAACAGAAAATGTCTCCTTTATGCTTCTGCATATAACCACTGGTTTCCTTTAAAAAGATAACTAAAAAAGAATCATACTCCTTTTCGAAAAAACTAATTTACCCTTAAGCTGGCTTTTAGCTTTGCAAGCACCGCAGCTCGACATATATTCTGTAATGAAAGCTGAAATGATTTTGGATCGTGTGTGTCCCCTTCTCCATGCACAATAAGGATCCCTTTAATGCATTGGCTTGTTTTTTTTTTTCGGAATGGTATCTGAGGAGTGTTATCCCATTTTTTTCGTGTTTGGGCCAAGTTTTGCATTTCTTTTTGCTTCCTTTCCATGCATTTTGTAGTCGCAAGGACTGGATTGAGCGATGTGGTAACAGCGGTTTGGGAAACTTGAACGAAAAACAGATCGATAACGTAAGAATCTGCAGTACGCACTTTTCGGAGCAGAATTTCGTTCAAGATAGGAATGGTAAGCGCATGATTAAATCTGGTGCACTTCCGATTGATGCGCGCACAATCGTCGATTACATGAGCGTGAATACCACATGTGGCTATCCAGAGCCTGGTAACGACGTTTTTCCGGAATACGTACTCGGGATTTCTACTGTTGGAAACTCCACAACAACAACCACAACAAGTAGCGTTGCCAATTCTAGTTCGCCAAAAACTGGGACTTCCGGTCAGTTTTCAGCTCCCCCGCGCAAAAAAGTTTTAAAGGCAAAGACTCCTAAAGAACAACAGCTGGAACGCTTGGTAACATCCCTGCGAGCTAAAATAAAGATAAAAAATCAAAAAATTCAAAGGCTCGAAGCTGCATCCAAAAAAGTCGCCCGTTACATAGAATTTGCTAAAGCAGCCTTCAATCTTAACGCCAATCAATTAGCTTTTTTCAACATGCAACTTCATCATCAACATCCTTGGACAGAAGACGAGAAGCAATTTGCTTTGTCTTTGTATTACAGATCACCAAAGGCGTATTCATATCTTAAAGACGTGCAGCATTTTGCCTTACCCTGCATTTCGTTAATTCGGCGGTGGATTAATGAATTGGATCTCGCGCCAGGAGTGAACCAATCGGTACTTGACCGAATAACTTTAAAGACTTCAACCATGATAGAGTCTGAGAGGCAATGCGTTTTGATGTGGGACGAAATGTCCATGAAAAAAATCGTCGAATACAATTCCAAAGCCGATTTGGTCGAAGGCTTTCAAGACTTGGGCGAACTCGGTCGAACGAATGAATGTGCAAATTATGCACTTGTTTTCATGTTACGCGGACTCATTTTTTCTTGGAAACAACCCATTGCTTATTTCGTTTCACATGGAAACGTATCCAATCCAGATCTCGCTAAACTGATCAAAATAGTTTTACACGCGATTTTTACAACGGGGCTTGTTATTCGTTTCATGGTATACGACCAGGGATCTAACAATCGTACAGCTGTAACGTCTTTAGGGGTCACTGAACAAAAACCGTTCATCGAGCTGGGCGGACGCAAAATCTTCTTCGGTTTTGATGTTCCCTACCTAATTAAATCTATTCGCAACAATTTGCTGACGAAGGACATAATTGCCGACGGAAACCGTGTCACCTGGGGTGCAATCCGTGAGCTTCGCAATGTGGAGCGCGATCGTATGTGCAAAGCAGCACCGAAACTCACGGATCGCCATGTAGAGCCGAATAATTTTCAAAGAATGAACGTCAGTCTCGCAACTCAGGTTTTTAGTCACTCAGTTGCAGCTGCACTTGAAACGGGAGCACTCACTGGCGATTTGAAACATCCCGATTGCATTAGCACCGCCAGCTTTGTTAAGTACATGAACGATCAGTTTGATTGTTTGAATAGTCGTTCTCCTGCCGATCCAAATCCTCTCAGACGCGCGTTCTCATCTAGACAGCCACAAGTAAAGGAGTTCCTTCAGAAAAGTCTTTTGTGGCTCCAGAAGTGGACAGTTTCCGTCGGTAAACCACCACCTTGCTTCGAGGGTCTAAGACTAACTGTCAGAAGCGTGTTGCAACTTTGGGACGAAATGAGACATGAGGGAGCCCTGTTTTTGATCACAACCAGATTGAATCAGGACCCGATCGAAAACTTGTTCGCTGTTATCCGCAGTCGAGGCGCTCACAACGACAATCCATCGGCAATGACTTTCCGACGAAACTTGCAGTACGCGATGACAGCAAATCTGATGAAACCCGTGGCAGGAACCAATTGCGAAGCTGACGATGCCACCGCCCTGCTCGCGGTTGCGTTAAATGCCAAAATTCAAAATTCTACTGCTGACGAAACCGCGAACGTTAACGAAAATATTAGTATCTGGCTTGACGAAGAACCAATCGTCGAGGAGACAGTAGATCAAAACCAGGGAGACGGTGCCCTAGAAAACCCAATAATAAAGATCGATTCTCTCGAAGAATGCTCGATGAAGTATGTTGCTGGTTATCTCGTCCATAAGTGCCTGCTCCAATTCGATTGTTCGGAGTGCGAAACGAGTTTGTCGAGAGGTGATCAAATGTACGAGAAAACCAACGACTTCCTCATCTTTTGGAGAGCATTTAAAAGTCAAGATAATGCAGAGCTTGGAAATCTGCGTGTTCCTTCTGACGATTTCCATGAAGTCATACTTACCGCGTATAGAGTCTTTAACGCAAACTTCGCAGCTCAGATCCATCGAAAAAACATTTCGAAATACCTCGTACAGTGCGTCACCACTGGGGTATTCAACAGTCATCTCGACTTTTGGTCCATCGACGGCCAGTGTATAGAACACCGCGAGTACATAATTAAACTCTTTGTACGCGTACACTTATTCAATTACCTGAAGTGGAAATCCCGAGATATGCGCGATCAAATCAACGCCAAAAGATCCGCGAACTCCGCGGCATCGAAGCCGCACCGCAAGGTCCTTAAAGTGACGCATCAGTAAGGGGTGCACCAAGGACCAAGAGACTGAATTTTTTAATTTTTCTGTTTTTATCTGGACGAAGGATAAATATTGTTGTAAACTTATAACAACAATAATTATCCATTGCATGCCCAATACGTCCGAAATTTTTAACATTTCATCTAACACTTTTTTCTGTTCCCAGTTACCATTGCATCAAGGACTTATGGTTTTTTTGTGCTCTGTCTCTGCTTTTGTTTTCTTTTTTTTTTTCGCCGTAATCCCAATCCCAACCTTCCGGTATCCTGTATCCTTTCATATCGCGATGGAAAACACCCACCACCTTCCCGTGGTTTCCATTGAGTAATTTTAGCTCACGCTGTCTTTTAAGCAACAATATCGATATACGATCTCATTAAAATATTTAACAAAATATATATGTGTTTTTGTTTCGACATAGCGTGATCTAAAATTAGCTAAGAGTGGGCATGATATGTTTGGAATTTCAGCACGTTTTGAAATAAAAATGAATGTATGTGCTTTTATGTTTATGTTTTGTGCGAAAGAGAACTTATTTATTATATTGTTTTAAGAGAAAGCTAAATATCAACAAAGACCTTTTGATGAAATTGAATAAAAAATATCATTTGAGTTTTGTTGATATTTAGCTTTCTCTTTAAAAAAAAAAAAAAAAAAAATGCATAAGGATAGACTTGAACCCCGACTCTCGAGGGTACGAGGCCGGCACTCTAACGCTTCGTCCACAGGCTCGTATAATGGCAATAGATTATTAATGAATATCGATTATCTGAATACATTTTTTATTAATTAATTAATATGTTTTCACCGACTCATCGTTGCAAATAATGGATATCGCGATTGTAATTACAATAAATCACGCAACTCTTCATACATTTTTTATCTCCAACAGATGTAATAATCATGTAAGGTTGTTCAAGTTATTATTAAACACCTTTGATGATTAAACGGCCCATTCTATAGCCAGAGGACCATCAAATTGGAATTATGCACAAAGATAATTGTGAAAACTTTATTAACAAAATATACGATGCATATTTGGATCAATTTTTTAATCCTTACGGCTGAATAAGAGGTGTGACAGAGACAGCCAATATGCATGCTCTCTCTCTCTCGCGCTAAGACCGCCTACTAGGCCGGCTTTACTCCTAGCCACGCGACCAAGCGAGCGTCGCGCCGCCAAGTGGCAGCTCCCGGCCGAAAAAGTTTGTCTTCAAGAGAAGCATAGGAACTACGCTTCTATGGAGATCTGAATTCGTTGCTTTGGGAAAGAATTTAATACGCAATTCAATGCGTTTTTTGTGATTTGAATATTAAAAAGAGTATCAACAGATATTAAAAATTGTATTGAATCGTATTTTTTAATGATGATTTAAATACTGAATTTAATAATTTTTCTCCGTGGTTTGAGTATTGAAAGTACACATAATTCCCTACAAAACAAAACAAAAATGACCTCAATACGATGAAGATTGGCCAAGCTACAAGCATTTTAAAAATGGCAATTTTTCGAGGAAAAATTTTGTTGCGATAATTTTGTTGCCGAGTGTATATAACTTCAGGATTAATTATGAATCGGCCAGTAGTTTGAGGGTAGCAATTACGATAGTAAATAACAAATATAGCGACTGTTATTTTTTTTAAACGACAAAAATGAAATTTCCCATTCTCTGATCAAATTAAATTATTTTCATTCCTTGGTATATTTTTATCGTATTTCATGGTTTTATTCCCTGTGTCCCTTGGCATCTTTTAACCCCTTGTGTTTTGAGCCCGAACAAATATTTCTACGTTATTGCAATGATTTTTAAGAAAATGCACTTAAAGTTTAAAAAAAAACAATAATTGGATGTTAAAAATATATATTTATAAAATCCTGTATATCTAGCCTGATTTTTGGTCACTAATAATAAGTTGCTCGCCTAACGGCCAGCCCCGCGATTGGCTGACGGAGTTTGATTCTTCGTTAAATTTATTCATTTTTTTTTCCCTTGGCATAAATACGAACAAATATGCTGCATTTATCCTGATTTTAACCATACTAAAATTAATATGTATCAATCACCTATCTCGTTATTATCAATATTTATTGAAAATGAGAGTCCTCCATTAATGAAGGACAAATGCCTTCAACCGCAGGACACGTGCTTGGGAATGGAAGCGAGATGCCTCCTATTGCAGGCATGGTGAGTGCGAGCGAGAAGCTCTTATGGCTCTTCTTGCTCGGACGACTTATACCAATCGGACCTAAGGCGAGAGACTTCGGCTAGTAGGACAGGCTCCCACTACCTCTACGTCACACAGTATGCCTACCTCGCCACCCTTCTCCCTAGTTCCCCCGAGGAACACCATTTGTGCCACTCAGTGTACAATGAAACGTATGTACCATCGGTAGTAGTATAGGACAGTTATCGCGTGACAGGGCGTGGCGCCACTAGGCCACGCCCCCATGTCTCGCGATAACCATCCTCGAGCTCTGATTGGCTATCACCCACCCCCACCCCTTTTCGCGATACCCGTCCTCGAGCTCTGATTGGCTATCACCCACCCCCACCCCTTTTCGCGATACCCGTCCTCGAGGTCTGATTGGCTATCACCCACCCCCCACCCCTTATCGCGATACCCGTCCTCGAGGTCTGATTGGGTATCATGCCCACCCCCACCCCTTTTCGCGGGCCCGTTTACCCCATCACCACCACCACCACCACCACTAACACACCTGCGTTACCGGGGGGACCTATCTGCCACCCACCCCCGCTCCTGGGGGGTGTCCGCCCGTCTGCAGCTACTGACCCCACGCACCGCTAGTGAGGCCCGTTCCCACACAAGTCCAGCACACGACTGACGCCGCATGCGTGCCCCACCGCGCCTCTCCCACGCAGGGTGCGGGTGCGTGCGCCACTAGCACACCCCCCTCCCCCAGCCTCCCGGCAAACTTATCGTTGCGCGCGCAACCACGTGCCCTCTCCCCTTTCTCGCGATAACTGTCCTTGGGCGCAAGCTTGGCTTCCAGACTCCCCCACCCTTTTTCGCGAGCTTAGAGTTGAGTACGTTTTCGTCGTCGTCGTCGTTCCTCCTTCACTAGACTCATGATGCGCGCGCAGCGGTTGGTTTAGCGTGAACGCGTGCCAAGGTTGGGCGCGCGGTCACAGGTAGCTACCGTCGCCGCCACCGCAACTTTTCCTACCTGCCTTACAGGTGGTTCTACTGATGACCCTTTTCCTACCTGCCTTACAGGTAGTTCTACTGATGACCTATTATGCCCTAAAATTTACCATTGTCCGCTCACGCCAGCAATACTTCAATGTGCTAAAGTTTTAACCTACAGCCTTCACGCCTCTACATATTATTTAATATTTTTATTATCACACAAAAAATATACTATTCTCTACGAATGGTATTAATAATGTTTTTCAATAGTTCTATATAGTGAAGGTAAGTGAAGAACAGTTATTTATTATAAGCATATTTATTTACGATACACGTTAGCATACATGTTATTTATTATAGGACAAATGAATTTTGAACGCAGGTCGCCGATGGAGTCGAGAAATCTATTTTTAATAATACTTATTCTACGTTACAGTTTTCTGGAGAATTATGAAGATCGTTCATGTTTAATTAAATTAATGTTAATTTAATACACACACACACACAGAAAAGAAAACACTCATCGAAAATTACATAAATTGAGTTGCCACGTCTTGAGTGTCTTGAAGCATCTTTTTCAATTCGTTAGTTATGAACGGTACACAAAATGCGTTCAATTCCAGGAACATTATATCGTAATGTTCAAGAAAGGCTGAGACTAGGTGACAGCGTAGACTATCACACAGAGCACTTTTATTTCGAATTAAAAGTTCTTTAACACGTGCTTCATCGATATTTTTCGCTTGTTCACCAGGCGGTATATGCATGAGTAATGCTGCACATAGAGCGTCAGCATACTTCTGTACACTAAGGGGCGTTTATGGTGTCCCTCGGCGGAACTAGTGGATAAGGGTGGCGAGGTAGGCAGACGGCGTGAGGTAGAGGTAGTGGGAGAAGAGAGGTAGTAGCCTTCCCCACCAGCCGAAGTCTCTCGCCTTAGGTCCGCTCGGTATAAGTCGTCCGAGCAAGAAGACCCATAAGAGCTTCTCGCTCGCACTCACCATGCCTGCGACTGGAGACATCTCGCTTCCACTCCCAACCACGTGCCGAGTGGAAGGGGTAGCCTTCCCCTCCGACTCGGGACACCATCAATGTCACGAGCCGGCGACGTCCCGTATAGGTCTGTCTCAACTTTTTCAACCTGTCTTTCCCATTAGGCTATCTCACTCGCGGCTAGAGGTGTCCGCTCGAGACCCTCGCTGGGCCTGTTCTCTAGAGCAATTGCAGGATCTCGTTTCCACCCGCAATTGCTATCGCTGCAAGTCAAATTGGGAGGCCCAAAAAGAATTGAATAAAAATTGACATCTGTGTTACAGAAATAATCGACGATGCGAATTCTCACAAGACGCGATTCATTTTATCTTGCTTTTAAATTCGTTATTAATAATCCTATATTATTAATTGAACAAAAAATAATCATGAAGAGTATATGCAGATATAAATTTTTGTTTATTTTTTGCCATAAAAATACCAAAATAAATAAAATAAATTCGGTCGGGGTTGAGATCTCCAGACCTCAGTAGTCTGTCCAGTAACCGCCACGTCCGATTACTTGAGCCGATCGATTCGGAATCGAATCGATCAAGCGCGCCAAGTAGTCTCGGTTTTGCCGAAGCTCTTCCCAGACTCTTTGAGCGTGGTCAATTAACGCTGCTTTCGTTCTTTCCCGCGCGGGTTGCCACCTGCGTGTCACCTCGGCCCAAACATTTTCAATAATGTTAAGATCGGGAGATTTTGCAGGCCACTCAACCAGATTGATTTCCGAATGATTGGAGAAACAATCCTGTGTTTGACGTGCGGTGTGAACAGCGGAATTGTCTTGGATTAACCGAATCAGTGGCATGTCTTCGGCTGGATATACCGCACGAACGGATGGAAGCATAACTTCCTCCAGAATGCGAATATATTCCGACGAATCCATATGAGGAGATACCTCTACCAATTCGCCAAAGGCTTGTCCACTGATCCAGCCCCACATCCCACATGTAATCCGCCCACTGCGATCTGCAGGGATAACGTATTTCGGATTCAGCCGGTCACCAATTGGCCGCCACACGTGAAAACGATTGTTAATTGAAGATTGGAAGACTTTCTTGTCCGTCCAAATCGTAATCTCCCATGTTCGGCGTGGGGTGTTCAATTGTTGCTCTGCAAACGCTACTCGAGCATTTCGATGTTGCGGGAACATCGAAATTTTGCGGGCAGGACGAAAGCAGTGATAATTGCTCTCAGATAATCGCCGACGAGCGGTTCTGGTGGACACTTCAAAATTTTGTTGTGCCACCACTTGCGCGACGGCAGCGAAGGGATCGCGATCGATTGCATCAATCAGCCGCCGATCGTCATCGGCGGTTGTTATTCGATGTCGGCGGTTGTGCATTCGGTGGTCATGTAAAGCGTGATCTCCACCAATTTGAAACGCGTTGATCCATCGGCGTACAGTTTTTGAACTGCATCCAATGAACTTCGCGATCTCGTTGATAGGCATCCCGCCTTGCATCAATCCGACGATACGCCCACGCTTCTCGACGCAAAGATTCGGAGCCATTGGATGTGCACTTGCCAAAAGTTCGGCGAAAACTGACGAAATTTTCCGGAATTCGCGAAGACAAAAACAACGCGTAAAATTCCCCATAATAAAACGCTCTAAAAAATCGGGGGGAAAATATGGGTCAATAATCCGCGGTGTCGCCGGATTAAGGGCTTATCGACCAGTAACAATGGTGACTTCGGCGCCGATGCTCACTGCGACGAGAAACAAGTGCAGACAGTCAAAAGACACTTATGTAGAAAGACAAATGCGTAAACGTCCTACACGCCTCTAGAAAATTCAATCCTTCAAGAGTTATTCGACATTTTTTATGTCGATTTTAATTATTTTAATGTCGAATAACTCTTGAAGGAGTGAATTTTCTGAAAAATTTTAAGATACCTTTTTTGTAGAGCATTAAATTTACCACAAAAATAATCATTTGATTTTTGAAAATATAAATTTGTCTGGTAGTTACAAAAATAAAAAATTCATACAAAAATTTGAAAAAACAAATCAATGATTGAGGCGCGATTACAAGGGAACGGCTCGTTCTACGTAAATTTACTAAGAGAGCTTTTTTGTAGGAAATTTAATTTCCGTCAAAAATATTAATAGATCAAATTTTTCAGATTCATAATTTACGAGTTTTGGGTAATAAATACGGTAGATGTAAAAAATCGATAATCACAATGATACACCCCTTAATATTAACATTAAGAGCTCGAACTTTCAGGATAATTTTTTCATGTCATCATGAGCAATATTTTCAGAGTACCATTTCAAAAAAATTGTTCGTTTTTTTTTGGCCGTCTACTATACACAGTCTAGTGGAAGCGATAAATGGCCCAGTGTCTATAGGGCGAGCTTCGTTACTGGACGGTCGGGGTTCTATTCCTGGAGATGCATTTTATTTATTTTTTTCGAATGAAACTTTCATGTTGAATTTATTTTATTTATTCTGGTATTTTATATAGCAACAAATAAACAAAAATTTATATCTGTATTTACTCTTCATGATTATTTTTTGTTGAATTAATAATATAGGATTATTAATAACGAATTTAAAAGCAAGATAAAATGAATTGCGTCTTGTGAGAATGCGCATCGTCGATTATTTCTGTAACACAGATGTCAATTTTTATTCAATTCTTTTTGGGCCTCCCAATTTGACTTGCAGCGATAGCAATTGCGGGTGGAAGCGAGATCCTGCAATTGCTCTAGAGAACAGGCCCAGCGAGGGTCTCGAGCGGACTCCTCTAGCCGCGAGTGAGATAGCCTTATGGGAAAGACAGGTTGAAAAAGTTGAGACAAACCTATACGGGACGTCGACGGCTCGTGACATTGACGGTGTCCCGAGTCGGAGAGGAAGGCGGCCCCTTCCAATCGGCACGTGGTTGGGAGTGGAAGCGAGATGCCTCCAGTCGCAGGAATGGTGAGTGCGAGCGAGAAGCTCTTATGGGTCTTCTTGCTCGGACGACTTATACCGAGCGGACCTAAGGCGAGAGACTTCGGCTAGTGGGGAAGGCTACTACCTCTCTTCTCCCACTACCTCTACCTCACGCCGTCTGCCTACCTCGCCACCCTTATCCACTAGTTCCGCCGAGGGGCACCATAAACGCCCCGTACTGTACTGTACTGTGGTCGATAAGCCCTTAATCCGGCGACACCGCGGATTATTGACCCAGATTTTCCCCCCGATTTTTTAGAGCGTTTTATTATGGGGAATTTTACGCGTTGTTTTTGTCTTAGCGAATTCCGGAAAATTTCGTCAGTTTTCGCCGAACTTTTGGCAAGTGCACATCCAATGGCTCCGAATCTTTGCGTCGAGAAGCGTGGGCGTATCGTCGGGTTGATGCAAGGCGGGATGCCTATCAACCCGATCGCGAAGTCCATTGGATGCAGTTCAAAAACTGTACGCCGATGGATCAACGCGTTTCAAATTGGTGGAGATCACGCTTTACATGACCACCGAATGCACAACCGCCGACATCGAATAACAACCGCCGATGACGATCGGCGGCTGATTGATGCAATCGATCGCGATCCCTTCGCTGCCGTCGCGCAAGTGGTGGCACAACAAAATTTTGAAGTGTCCACCAGAACCGCTCGTCGGCGATTATCTCAGAGCAATTATCACTGCTTTCGTCCTGCCCGCAAAATTTCGATGTTCCCGCAACATCGAAATGCTCGAGTAGCGTTTGCAGAGCAACAATTGAACACCCCACGCCGAACATGGGAGATTACGATTTGGACGGACAAGAAAGTCTTCCAATCTTCAATCAACAATCGTTTTCACGTGTGGCGGCCAATTGGTGACCGGCTGAATCCGAAATACGTCGTCCCTGCAGATCGCAGTGGGCGGATTACATGTGGGATGTGGGGCTGGATCAGTGGACAAGCCCTTGGCGAATTGGTAGAGGTATCTCCTCATATGGATTCGTCGGAATATATTCGCATTCTGAAGGAAGTTATGCTTCCATCCGTTCGTGCGGTATATCCAGCCGAAGACATGCCACTGATTCGGTTAATCCAAGAAAATTCAGCTGTTCACACCGCACGTCAAACACGGGATTGGTTCTCCAATCATCCGGAAATCAATCTGGTTGAGTGGCCTGCAAAATCTCCCGATCTTAACATTATTGAAAATGTTTGGGCCGAGGTGACACGCAGGTGGCAACCCGCGCGGGAAAGAACGAAAGCAGCGTTAATTGACCACGCTCAAAGAGTCTGGGAAGAGCTTCGGCAAAACCGAGACTACTTGGCGCGCTTAATGGATTCGAGTCCGAATCGATTGGCTCAAGTAATCGAACGTGACGGTTACTGGACAGACTACTGAGGTCTGGAGATCTCAACCCCGACCGAATTTATTTTATTTATTTTGGTATTTCTATGGCAAAAAATAAACAATAATTTATATCTGCATATACTCTTCATGATTATTTTTTGTTCAATTAATAATATAGGATTATTAATAACGAATTTAAAAGCAAGATAAAATGAATCGCGTCTTGTGAGAATTCGCATCGTCGATTATTTCTGTAACACAGATGTCAATTTTTATTCAATTCTTTTTGGGCCTCCCAATTTGACTTGCAGCGATAGCAATTGCGGGTGGAAGCGAGATCCTGCAATTGCTCTAGAGAACAGGCCCAGCGAGGGTCTCGAGCGGACTCCTCTAGCCGCGAGTGAGATAGCCTTATGGGAAAGACAGGTTGAAAAAGTTGAGACAAACCTATACGGGACGTCGACGGCTCGTGACATTGACGGTGTCCCGAGTCGGAGAGGAAGGCGGCCCCTTCCAATCGGCACGTGGTTGGGAGTGGAAGCGAGATGCCTCCAGTCGCAGGAATGGTGAGTGCGAGCGAGAAGCTCTTATGGGTCTTCTTGCTCGGACGACTTATACCGAGCGGACCTAAGGCGAGAGACTTCGGCTAGTGGGGAAGGCTACTACCTCTCTTCTCCCACTACCTCTACCTCACGCCGTCTGCCTACCTCGCCACCCTTATCCACTAGTTCCGCCGAGGGGCACCATAAACGCCCCGTACTGTACTGTACTGTGGTCGATAAGCCCTTAATCCGGCGACACCGCGGATTATTGACCCAGATTTTCCCCCCGATTTTTTAGAGCGTTTTATTATGGGGAATTTTACGCGTTGTTTTTGTCTTAGCGAATTCCGGAAAATTTCGTCAGTTTTCGCCGAACTTTTGGCAAGGGCACATCCAATGGCTCCGAATCTTTGCGTCGAGAAGCGTGGGCGTATCGTCGGGTTGATGCAAGGCGGGATGCCTATCAACCCGATCGCGAAGTCCATTGGATGCAGTTCAAAAACTGTACGCCGATGGATCAACGCGTTTCAAATTGGTGGAGATCACGCTTTACATGACCACCGAATGCACAACCGCCGACATCGAATAACAACCGCCGATGACGATCGGCGGCTGATTGATGCAATCGATCGCGATCCCTTCGCTGCCGTCGCGCAAGTGGTGGCACAACAAAATTTTGAAGTGTCCACCAGAACCGCTCGTCGGCGATTATCTCAGAGCAATTATCACTGCTTTCGTCCTGCCCGCAAAATTTCGATGTTCCCGCAACATCGAAATGCTCGAGTAGCGTTTGCAGAGCAACAATTGAACACCCCACGCCGAACATGGGAGATTACGATTTGGACGGACAAGAAAGTCTTCCAATCTTCAATCAACAATCGTTTTCACGTGTGGCGGCCAATTGGTGACCGGCTGAATCCGAAATACGTCGTCCCTGCAGATCGCAGTGGGCGGATTACATGTGGGATGTGGGGCTGGATCAGTGGACAAGCCCTTGGCGAATTGGTAGAGGTATCTCCTCATATGGATTCGTCGGAATATATTCGCATTCTGAAGGAAGTTATGCTTCCATCCGTTCGTGCGGTATATCCAGCCGAAGACATGCCACTGATTCGGTTAATCCAAGAAAATTCAGCTGTTCACACCGCACGTCAAACACGGGATTGGTTCTCCAATCATCCGGAAATCAATCTGGTTGAGTGGCCTGCAAAATCTCCCGATCTTAACATTATTGAAAATGTTTGGGCCGAGGTGACACGCAGGTGGCAACCCGCGCGGGAAAGAACGAAAGCAGCGTTAATTGACCACGCTCAAAGAGTCTGGGAAGAGCTTCGGCAAAACCGAGACTACTTGGCGCGCTTAATGGATTCGAGTCCGAATCGATTGGCTCAAGTAATCGAACGTGACGGTTACTGGACAGACTACTGAGGTCTGGAGATCTCAACCCCGACCGAATTTATTTTATTTATTTTGGTATTTCTATGGCAAAAAATAAACAATAATTTATATCTGCATATACTCTTCATGATTATTTTTTGTTCAATTAATAATATAGGATTATTAATAACGAATTTAAAAGCAAGATAAAATGAATCGCGTCTTGTGAGAATTCGCATCGTCGATTATTTCTGTAACACAGATGTCAATTTTTATTCAATTCTTTTTGGGCCTCCCAATTTGACTTGCAGCGATAGCAATTGCGGGTGGAAGCGAGATCCTGCAATTGCTCTAGAGAACAGGCCCAGCGAGGGTCTCGAGCGGACTCCTCTAGCCGCGAGTGAGATAGCCTTATGGAAAAGACAGGTTGAAAAAGTTGAGACAGACCTATACGGGACGTCGCCGGCTCGTGACATTGATGGTGTCCCGAATCGGAGGGGAAGGCTACCCTTTCCACTCGGCACGTGGTTGGGAGTGGAAGCGAGATGTCTCCAGTCGCAGGCATGGTGAGTGCGAGCGAGAAGCTCTTATGGGTCTTCTTGCTCGGACGACTTATACCGAGCGGACCTAAGGCGAGAGACTTCGGCTGGTGGGGAAGGCTACTACCTCTCTTCTCCCACTACCTCTACCTCACGCCGTCTGCCTACCTCGCAACCCTTATCCACTAGTTCCGCCGAGGGACACCATAAACGCCCCTTAGTGTACATGCGTAACATAACGCTGAAGACTTCTGAAGCGCTCATCCACACACACAGAGACGTTACACAAACCGTCAAATGTAGGTTTTTGCATTACTACGGCCGGTGAATAGTTTTGCTTTTTCTTCTTCTGCGGTGGCTCCAACGGTGTTTGCTCACCGTTGCCTGCATCAGTATGGTCAGGGGTGTCAGGCGTCGACTCGGCTACAGCACGGTCGAACACAATGGATTTTGACGCAAACGCCGTTGAAAAGAATACCTCAAAGTCTTCAATTTTCATTGAGGTATACGCGAGTGAACCCGCTCTCCACGCGCTACTTACGGGGCCTCCCGTGAAATAGCTGGATATGTCCTCCAGACGATCCTGTAATTTCGTCTATGCTGCTGACTCGAAGACGATTCCACCTGATGAATTATTATTTCGCAGCACAACTACGGGAACGATATCGCCATTCGCTCGCGGTTGAAGCCCCGTGCTTATTTTTTTGGTCCCTGAATAGTTCAGTGGATATGTTGTTCCCAGTAGCAGCGGAGCCTCCAATTTTTTCTTTTCATCGTTTGACAAAAGACGATACATGGTGGCAGTATTCAAATCAGCTTGACTCATGGCCCATGAAATATCTAAATAATAAGATGACCGTGTCTACTCAATATTGATATTGCTTCTATCTTGTCACGGGTCTGACTGCCGAATAAATTCTTCCGCTTCATGTTTTAGATACTCAGTTACAACCCTATATTACGTATGATAAGTGGGAGGGGAGTATTGGGTGGACAAGAGCTGTTATGACTCATCTTCAAACTATTTTTTCTAGATATGTTAATTGATTTCCGGTATATATATTTTACCCGGATGTCTGGCACGGTGTTATCTATAGAATTAATACGATACACGGTCGGTAGTTGTTTACATAGGAGTCTCCGAGAAAATAAGAAATTTTCTTATAAGAACACCTTCATAATTAAAATTTTTAAATGAATATATACAGTATTTGACTACAAGTGGTTGTAGAAAGTTTGGTTGCTTTTCCAACAAACATCCAACCGACTATCTTTCGTTTGCAACAGAGTATAAACAGGTTGAGGGTTTGTATTTAAATTATGACTAGTCATAAATTATTACTAACTTTCGTTTTCCAGAATATTCCCCAAAATTCTAGCGTTGTTAAACTGTATCCTGTTACCACTGTTTACACGGCTGGAAGAGTAGATCGTGCACTGTATTCAAATATATGTAAATATTTGTATACACACTTTTAAATTACGGTCTACTGTTTGACAAGTGCATCGGTGAAAACGGGTAGAAAAATTTACCTGCCTCTGGACACGAGTTTAGGTGATAGTTCGGATTTACATTTGAAGCCCTCCGACCGCTCTCGTGCTCTATCGTTTTGGTGACATATTTTCTTCTCTCTTGCAATTTCTATCTCTGTCTGTCGCTCTATTTTCCGTTATGTTTTCATCTCACTCTGGGCTCATTTTCACTAAATTTTATGGTGAGCGAGTCAAGGATGTAGAGGGAGGTTTGGCAAAACTATAAATGTGTATCTCACGAAAATTCTTCTCTAATTCGGTCAAGAAACTTCGTAGCGTAAGCATCTTGCGTATTTACGGTTTTTCAACGTTGAAAAAAGTTTCTCGTTTTTTTCAACGTTTAAGATGGAAGTTAACAAGTGGAAAAACAGTATTCGTTTTCACTTCAAACCGATTTTTAAACTTTTTTTGTGTGTGTGTTTGTTAAATTCGATTAAAAACCGATTTTTAAACTTTTTTGTGTGTTGGTTAAATCGGTTTTTCAACGTTGAAAAAAGTTTCCCGTTTTTTTCAACGTTTAAGACGGTAGTTAACCGATTTTTAAACTTTTTTTGTGTGTTTGTTAAATTCGATAAAAAAACCGATTTTTAAACTTTTTCGTGTATTCGTTAAATTTGATTCAAAAATGGAAAATAAGCGTGTCCGTTTTTTGAGTGCTGTGCGTGAGACGGCTCGAGTGTTTATCCGGGGTGATCGACGGTTGCAAAGAATTTTTACTGAGCGCTGGTTTTCCAGCATCGGTAACTATTCGTACCGTCGATTGGTGTCCGTTTTCGAAGCAGTGCTCGAAAGCGGACGCACCCTTTCGATCGCGGACGCTTATTTGCGCGGGGTGTTCCGTTATTCGCTCGAGGCGCAACAACAGGTAATCGAATTTTTGGCATCGAATGGGCGTCTCTCTGGTCGCGGTCTGACCAACATTCTCATGAGGATTGCAAACGTCAATGGTAAGTTCCTTAAATGCATAAATAAAGAAATAGATATTTTTTAATATTCTTTTAAAACTAAATTCATAATTTTTATTTAGCTCGGCGCTCGTTACGCCGTAGCAGCGATAGTGACCGTGACCCTTCGCCGATTTCTGACTCGATGTTCGATATGGTTGTTGACGACTCAGATTCTGAGTCGTCAATTTCAACCATAACCATATCGGACGACGAGGAGGAGATGGATACCAACGACGAAGGGGCTAGAGATGCCAACGCTGATGAGGTCGCTGACGTGCGGGAGAATAATCTCGCTTCGTCACCCGGAGTCGACATGCTCGATTTTGGGGGTGTGGCGAGTTATTTAAGTCAGCGCCCACACAACGTGGGTGACGCCACAACGGGCAGTGACTCTGGTGAGTAAAATTAACAATAATAATTTTTCCGTAGATATTAATAATTAAGAATTATTTATTAATTTCATATTATTATTTTTATAGATGCTGGCTCTGGGTTGGAGCGAATCTCGGATAATCGGCATGTTATTGCCGAGAGTCCAGAATCTCCCCCTCCTCATGAGCAGGGCAGTACGGTCTACCAGGAGACCTACGGGATTTTGGAAAGTTCGGAGTCTCCCCCCTTGATCGATCAGGGGATCCCTGATAGTCCGGAGTCCCCACCTCCGCACGAGCAGGGGATCTTCGAACGCTCTGCGTCACCCCTCGCTGATTATCAGGGAGTCTCTGGTGACTCGGCGTCGCCACCCGCGGACGATCAAGGGTTCGCAGGTAGACCGGAGGGCCCAGCGGTACAGAGGTCTCCAACGCCACCCCCCATGACTTATGAAGAATATGTTCAGCTCACCGATATTGAACGTTGGCTGGATGAGCACTACGGTTATTGTAAGTATAAAATTTTATTCTCTCAATTTAATAAAATATAATATTGATTATTGTTATTGACTTTAACAAATTTTTCAGACGTCGTCGATCTACACATTAGAACTGGGGGAACTGGTGTGCCGCGGCCCCGCGAATACTGGGCCCTCGAAACCAATCAGCAGACTAATTGTAAGTATTCGAAATATATTTCTCTTAAGTAAAATCGTGAAATAATAAAATATAAATTTAATTATGTTTCTATTTTTTCAGACGCAAGATTCGTCATGGCTAACTTCAATGCGGAGTATAACAGCCGCCAGATACGTGAAGCTCGTAAGTAATATGAAGAATTTATTAAGATGTCTCAAAATAATAATAATTTTGTTTTTGTTTAGAAAATATATCTATTTTGATATTTTTTAGTTGGTGCCGATGTCGCAAATCCCGATATCGCGTCTTCGAGTGACGACGACGACGAGGAAATCGAATACGAAGTCGCTCGTCCTGAGTCACCCACTCGGAATTCGTTTTGGACACACAATTTTGGGTGGGTAAATGAGGGGACTATAGTCCCTTATTATGCCGCAGAAGGACGTGCCGGCAGCGAATCCGATTTCCTCGACGAAGACGACGATTTGTTAATAAATCGTTATCGGGATCTACGCGATGGATTCGGCGAACGCGAAGAGTAATGCTTCGCTACTAATGCCGGCATTGCTTTTCGCAGTGAGATGTCCACCGCTGGTATCACCGCTTACTACCACCCAGAGCAGCGACGCATCATCGGCGGACGAGAACGATAAGTCCTCCAGCTCGGGAAATTCAACAATTTCGCGGGGGCTGTCGATATTGAGCAGCTCATCCGGTTCGACGCGGGTTTCATCGATATCGAGAGCGCCATACCCGTCGGTGAGTTGCAACTCTGGAGGATCGTCAGCCCCCAGCATCCCCGTCATCTCGTCCGCCCGGTCAACTACATCATCGTCATCGTCGTCGTCATCGTCATCGTCATCGTCATCGTCATCGTCATCGTCATCGTCATCGTCATCGTCATCGTCATCGTCATCGTCATCGTCATCGTCATCGTCATCGTCATCGTCATCGTCATCGTCATCGTCATCGTCATCGTCATCGTCATCGTCATCGTCATCGTCATCGTCATCGTCATCGTCATCGTCATCGTCATCGTCATCGTCATCGTCATCGTCATCGTCATCGTCATCGTCATCGTCATCGTCATCGTCATCGTCATCGTCATCGTCATCGTCATCGTCATCGTCATCGTCATCGTCATCGTCATCGTCATCGTCATCGTCATCGTCATCGTCATCGTCATCGTCATCGTCATCGTCATCGTCATCGTCATCGTCATCGTCATCGTCATCATTAGCATCAGCATCAGCATCGTCATCATCAGCAGTAACGGTGACGTACCCAGAAAATATTTTTCAAGTAGGCGGTAGCGCAATAGATGCGAACAAAGATAGTGAAAACGGTAGCGATAGTGTAGGTATAGGCGCGTCCGATATTCGTGATTATGTAGGAAACAACGAGGAAACCGGGGATAATTTAAATTCAATACTACCTCTGGGAAATCGATTCAGAATCATATCCTCAGAACGGGAACATTATTTAAAGCGTTTCGGGGTTTTAGCACGACAACTCGATCTTGCGTTAGTGACACCTCCTTCCAGTGTAAACCCTGTAGCATGGATACGAAACGCAATACGTGATATACATCACTATTTCGTGTCAGATCGAGATGCTACAGACTTGATAGGGATAGGATTTGTCACTGACGAAATGGTTGACGGTTCCGCCGGGATATCTTTACGGCCAATATCTCGTTTCAGTGATGCACAGTTATGGGATTTGATTTGCGCAGTGAACCAAAGTTCTCGGGTGCTAGCAGCCTCTGACACGTTGCGGTTCACCGTCACCTATGTGACGACTCCAACAGGTCAAGGGCTGCGTGTATCGATGTTAAAAAGCAAATCGATAACCGTCATCCGTAACGACGATAATTTGTGTTTTCCGCGTTCGGTTGTTGTTGCCCTCGCCAATAATAAACATAAACGCGAGCTTAGTAAAGCGTCGGCAACTGCTTGGAATCGTGTGCGTCACGGGGCGTCACGAGACCAACGCATACGAACTCGTGCTCTCATTGAAAGAGTAGGTATAGAAATCCCTGAGGAAGGTTGTGGTATACCAGAGATCCAAGCTTTGCAGGAATATTTCAAACCTTCTCGTGTCGCTATTGTGGTATACGATTGGGAATCGCTCGGTACAGGTGAACCTCCGATTTTTGATGAACACTCGTCTTTTCAAAATACGAGGGCAAGTGAGGTTGTTAATATAGCGTATAGTGCTGATTTAAAGCACTATTCGCCTATTAACAATCTCATGGGCGCATCGGGCGGTCGCAATTATTGTATACCTTGCAATAAAACGTACCGTTGGGATGCTCAGCATCGGTGCACGAGTAAGTGTCCCCGTTGCTTTAGCGTACCTCCGTGCGTGGCTGATGTTACCTCTGCGGTCGACGGAGAACCCGTCCCTGGCTCTTCATCGACCGTACAACAGGTAGCGTCTTTTACTAGCGATGACAATGAGAGTTCAAACTTGCTATGCAACAATTGTGATCGTTTGTTTTATAACGCTCGGTGTTTCGCGAATCACTTAAAACCACGCGAAAATAGAAGAAACACCGGTCATTTCACGCGAAAGTCGGTTTGCGAATGCTACTGTTTTTGTAAGACTTGCACAAAACTCATAAACAGAGAAAGCAAGCCTCACGAATGCGGTGTTGGATACTGTAAGTTGTGTCGTACCACTCATGGTCACAACGAGCAGTGTTACATGCAGGTAATTAAACCGCGTAAAGATAGCCCGGTAGAAAACCCTGAAACGCTTTTTATATTTTACGATTTCGAGACAAGACAGGATCAACAATATAACGGTACCACTTCGGGCGAGGATATTCCTGAGCATGTAGTCACCCATTGTGTTGCACAACAATTGTGTGAAATTTGCTTAGCTGCGGGGTATGATCGTTTGCCTTCGACCGCGTGTCCCTGGTGTGGAATGCGGGAGTTTGTGTTTAGCAATGACCCTGTCAAAGAGTTTGTCGATCTCTCTGTGCGACCTTCTACGAAATTCCGCAATATAGTCTGCATCGCACACAATGCTAAAGGCTTCGACGCACAATTTATATTGCGGGATATCGTGGAACGTTGTACGGACTTGCCAACGCCCGATCTAATTTTGAAGGGTAATTCAATCGTTTCGATGCGTGTAGGGCGCACGAGTTTTATAGACAGTCTTAATTATTTCCATATGAGACTTTGCGCGCTCCCCAAGGCATTAGGGTTTGATGATGAATTTGAGAAGGGCTACTTTCCGCATCTGTTCAACACCAAGGATACACAAGAATATAGCGGTCCTATCCCTGCAGCAGAGTATTATTCACCCGATACCATGGGTGAATGTGAACGAGAAGAATTTTATGAATGGTACACTGAGCAAGTTGAGAAAAATTCAACTTCCAACTTTCAAACTGAAATTATTAAATATTGTAAACTAGATGTAGATATTTTGCGCCGCGCTTGTTACGAATTTCGAAAGATATTTCTATCTGTTGGTAATGTATGCCCCTTTACTGAGGCTGTTACTATTGCATCAGCTTGCTCAAAGGTATATCGACGTAACTTTCTTCGTCCGCAAACGATTGGGCTTATACCTCCTGGTGGGTATAGGCGGGCGGAAAACCACTCGCAACAGGCCATCGACTGGCTGCTATGGGTCGAGCATGAAATTGGCCAAGAGGTTATCCACGCAGCTCGAGGCCGAGAGTACAAGCTACCCGAAGGACCGCGTATCGATGGCTACCTAGAGGTGGACAATCGTCGTATTGTATATCAATACCATGGTTGCTACTGGCACGGCTGTTGCGAGTGTTTTCCGAACGACCGTTCACGAAAATCTCTCAGCGGTAACGATAGTCTTGACTATCGTTACGAACGTACTATGGCAACGAGTTTAAAAATTCGTTGCTATGGTTATGAGCTGGTTGAGATGTGGGAGTGCAACTTCAACGCACTCAAAAAAAATGATCCGTCCATAGAGGAATTTTTAAAAAATCATCCGCGTCGCGTTCCCGATATCTTAAATCCACGGAAGGGGTTTTACGGTGGACGCACAGGTAATATCGTAACGGCTTACGATGTTGCACCCCGTGAAAAAATTAGCTACATCGATATTTGTTCACTATACCCCTATATATGTAAGACAGGTCGATTTCCCGTAGGTCATCCGCGAATATATGTTGATTCCGAGTGCGATTCGTTGTTTCCAAATCCCTACGATGCTCTTGGTGTTACGGTAAACGGAATGATAAAGTGTACTGTCGTTCCGCCACGCCAACTCTTTCACCCAGTTTTACCTGTTCGAATGCATGAGAAACTGTTGTTTGCTCTGTGCCGTAAATGCGCAGAGGAAATGGAACAGGGCTCATGCAACCACGAAAATCCCGAGGATCGGGCTTTCACCGGTACCTGGGTGACCGATGAGGTCCGTAAAGCCATAGACGTGGGATACAAAACCACGAAAATCTTTATTATTTGGTCGTATGATATGACAATGTACGACGCCAATACACGTGAGGGTGGTCTCTTTGTCGGATATGTGAATACGTTTCTAAAGATGAAACAAGAGGCAAGCGGCTATCCCTCATGGTGTATTGACGAAGCGACTCGTCAAAAGTACATTGAAGATTACGAGCGTGCTGAAGGTATTCGTCTGGATTCCTCTAAAATTGAGAAAAACCCAGGATTGCGATCTGTCGCAAAACTGTGTTTAAACTCGTTTTGGGGGAAGTACGGTCAGAGGGATAACCTTACGCGTACCGTAATCGTCAAGACTCGCGAAAAGTTATTGTCATATTTATACAACAATGACATAGAGGTGAAACGCCTATTACCGGTCAACGAAGATTTGCTATACTTGACCTGGGTATCTCGTGAAGAAGCTGTAGTACCGAGCCACTTGACAAGTGTAGTAATAGCGGCGTTTACGACAGCTCTGGCCCGTCTAGATTTGTACAGTTATCTCGAGCGTTTGAACAGATGGGTCCTATATTACGACACAGACTCTGTTATTTATGTTAGTACGGGTGAAGACGGTGAGTGAACACCCTCGGTAGGTAGTCTTCTCGGCGACATAACCAACGAATTGTCCTCGTTTGGGCCAAACGCATATATCAATTCGTTTGTCTCCGGGGGTCCGAAATTTTATGGTTATACGGTGACTACTACCGAGGAGCCTGACAAAATAGTCGAAACTGTCTGCAAAGTGAAGGGGCTCAGTTTAAATTATATAAATTCCAAAAAAATTAACTTCAATAGTATTAGTGAGCTAATAAAGACTGAGTTAGCTCACGAAAACAAGGAATCAGTCAAACTTAAATTTTCTAGTATCCAAAAAACGCCTCTTCACAATGTTATCACCCGTACCATGTACAAAACATGTCGTGTTGTATGTCGTAAACGCCGCCACGTTAGTCATACCCTGTCGCTACCGTTTGGCTATCGAAATAATGACGAGGAATGAGATGCGTCATTTTAAGTTTTTGTAAAAAATTGTTTTATTACTCGTAAGTTATACTGTATAAAATATTTAATATGTATATAAAATGTCTAGTCAAGTAGGATAATTTGTAAATAAATATTTTTTGTGACAATGTTCCTGTAATTTTAATGTATGTATGAATGTTCAAATGTTGAGTGTTATTGTATGATATTTAGTCAAGTAAGAAAATTTGTAAATTGAAAAAATTTTTGTATATAAATGTATATTTTTAAACATTTTTCAATATTTATTAATAAATGCCAAAATATTTTTGTAATTATGTTGTTGCTGTTTCCCACCCTTCACAACCTCCCTAATGATTTTCCACAATTTGTTTTTATTTACTTTTTTTGCGAAAAATAAGTTAGAGTATCCGCGAAAAGGTAAGTTGTGCGAACATCCGCGAATCAGCGTATAAAACACACACTCATTAATAAGCTCATCAACGAGTGTGTGCGCGTCTGTATAAGCTGATCCGCGGTCGCGCGCGGACGTTGAATAAGCTTACGACGACGTCCGAGTCCGCCGCCGCCGCCGCCGCCCGCGTATAAGCTTTTTAAATAATGGATCCACGATGGAAGCATCCCTGGACATCTTTAATATGCGGACCTACTGGATGTGGAAAAACGGTTTATGTTCACAAGTTCTTGAAATTCCTACACTCTATGAGCGACGTAAAATTTGATCGAATAATTTTTTATTACGGCGATACACTTGATCCGAGTATACGCACTCTTGAAATAAATCCAATGGGAAATTATGAATCACCGAAAATCGAATTCAACGAGGGTTTGCCGCAACCGTCGGATTATTCCAGCGATAATAAATTAAGCAAATTAATAATTATCGATGATTTGATGCGTGAATCCTCTACTGCAACAATTGTCGATCTTTTCACAAAAGGCAGCCATCATAAGAATATAAGCGTAATCTTTATAACACAAAATATTTTTCACCAAGGCCACGGACAACGAGATATTTCTTTAAATGCTAATTATATAGTAATTTTTAAAAATCCGCGTGATCGAGCACAAATACGTCATCTGGCACTTCAGGTTTATCCGGAAAACCCAAAGTTTTTAACGGAAGCATATCACGATGCAACAGCTAAACCGCACGGATACCTTCTACTAGATTTAAAACAGTCGACACCAGATAATTGCAGATGTCGAACAACCATATTTCCCGATGACAAACGTATCCAAGTTTACGTACCGAAAAACACCCGTCAACATATATAAACGTAACGCACAGATAATCACCAGTGAATGATGTGCGTGTTTTGCGTCCACATCTCTCGACGTAATATACAAAGTCTCACCACATGACTACAATGAAACGCAATAAAGAAACCAATCGATCGAAAAAAATTCCATTCAATAAAAATTGTGTGGCATTACTAAATGCTCTATACTATGGAAATAAAGAACAACGCAAGACTTTGCTACGGTGTGCCGATAAAACTCTAATAAAATGTAGTTGTGAATGTGTTCTAAATATTTTGCATGGAACTGTCTCATTGAAAAATAGTGTAAAAAGGCGTTTAAAAAAATACAAAAACGTGCTTCGTCGAATTGCCGCCTCGTGCGTCACAAAACAGCATGGTGGTGGTGGTGGACGCAGATTCAATTGGAAAGCTAAAAAACGTTTAATCATCCAACAAGGAGGTGGTATGTTTATTCCTCTTTTATTAGCTCCAATAATCTCGACACTGGTTAGTCGTTTGTTTGCCGGTGGTGGTGAAGCAACTACCTGAAACATATGGAATATGCGAAGAAAATGGTTCTAGTACCGATTACCAACGATGACGACAATAACAGCGAGTGTCGAGAATCGATGATCGGCGGCGGCGGCGGCGGCGGCAGTGGTGACGTCGATAATGCCATAGATACATCGATAAAAAAGAAAACAGTGCCGACACCTGGTGACAGACTCTCGCGACTCGATACCGAACTTTATAAAATTTTAAAATCAAAAAAATATGGTGAAGACGATTCACGTAAATGGAAAGACTACAAGCAAGTGTTGCAACACTATTTGTTTCTCAATGGAACGCGATATAAACTTGAAGAATCATCAACGGTCGAATCATCAGTGGCGGAAACGACACCAGTGCCTCCATCAACAACAACAACAACAACAGTACCGGATGACGTAATAATTAGTAGTGTTACGTCATCGCCTATAGACGCACTTGTTCTTTAAAGGGCCAACGCCCGCACTAGACTCAGCGCCTTAGCTAAGACGCACGTGCACCGCATCTCGACCTCTGACCCTAATGTTTTCCGAACTCAAGTGGACCCCCGCTAGTTTATGACACAAGACACCGGACGACGCGCGTGTCATAGATCCTCAGTTCGTATCTTCCAAGAATGCGAGATATAAACTCGCATACCATAATTGATGACCCTTTTCTAGCTACCGGTTAATTACATGCGCCTTTCAACGGTCCCATGAATAGTTCACCTATATTCTTTATTTACGATCTTTTATCAAATTTATGATTCCCCCACGCCTGGATCAACCTATCCAAAATTAGTATATAAGAGCGGGATTTAGTTAGATAATAGAGTTAGTTCCGAATCTCCGACCAACGTATTATCTAGGACAGAGCGCGCAAAGCTCCATAGTACCTATTCGGCCCTGCGTGGTCAATTAATACAGTTAACTAAATACTAAAAGTGTACCAACAGAAAGTCTAACGAATAAATTGTGAGTATTTACAAATTGGCGAATCACCATTATTTGCATGCTGGATCCCTGTATCACGACTCGATCATCCAGTCACTGACTACATCTGAATTAAATTCTTACATCATTGAGGTAGCGTAAGGCGAGATCTCCGTCCCTGGTGTAAAGAGCTAACGCTTTGACCCGAAAGTGAGATCGCCGTTACGTTCTCCCCAGTGCAACTCATAGGAGTTGACCGGGACGTAACAGTAGCGTCCCAGCAACGTATAGACGTGTTGCATCATCACTCTTGAGATATTTACATAATTCCGAGGAGGTTAAGAAAAACGTGCATTGGAATGAAATAGGTTGTGTGACAATAAACGGAACTTTATTGAAAGATTCTAATATCATTGACCTTATCAATGACGCTGTACGATCTAGAAAAGGAGTGGCAGCAACTGGGCGTCTACAGTTCATCACAAGTCTTCGAACTAGTGGTATACCTCGTGAATTTATTGGAAACGATACTTTGTGGCGACTGGGAAAACCGCGTTCTGCTAAAAAACGGCCACATACGAGTGATACTGACGAAATCAAAAATAAAAATACATCGGACAACGAGGATAAACCTCATTTTGGAAAAATTAAAAGGATCCGGAGAATAACCAAGAAAAAACCCACCGCTGGATTCACCAAATGGATTTCTGTTTAAAAAATACATATAATGTCTTACGAAAAAGTGTACTACAATCCCTCAAACCCTGCAGGTTATGCGGGTGCGAGGCGATTAATTAATGGAAACAATAAAGCAGATTCTGTGTACGACTGGCTTACTCAACAGGATACCTATACCATTCATAGACCCGTGCGACATCGTTTTCCTCGTTTACACTACAATATCAGTAATATAGATGATGTCTGGGAGGCCGATCTCGTAGACCTTCGTTCACTGAAAAATTACAACGACGACATTTCCTACCTGCTAATGGTTATCGACGTTCTCAGCAAGTACGCTTGAGTCGAGCCCTTGCGAGACAAGACCGTGCGCGAAGTAACAAAGGCCTTGAAACGAATTTTGGAGCGAAGTGACGGTCGTCAACCTGTCTACCCGCAAACCGATCGAGGTAAAGAATTTCTCGGTAGCGAGCTCCAAAAATTTCTCAAAGAAAATGATATTCGTTTTCGTGTAGCTCGCAACCCCGATATTAAAGCATCAATTGTTGAACGTTTTAACCGTACGCTCAAGGAGCGCATGTGGCGCTACTTTACACATAAAAACACTCATCGCTACATTGACGTACTACAACATTTTGTTTACGCATACAATCACGCCACTCATTCAAAGATTAAAATGGAACCTGCTGCCGTAACATTATACAATGCTGATATTGCTATGCAAAATATGGTCCACGCGGCTCTAAAACGACGTGATAGGAGACGTTTTACTACGTATAAATATAAACGCGGTGATTACGTGAGAATTAGTCGAACAAAAGGCACCTTCGAGAAGGGTTACGAAAAAAATTGGAGTGAAGAAATATTTTGTGTGACAAAAGTAATAAAACGTCAAGGATTGTATATTTATGCGTTGAGTGATCTAGAAAATGACCCTATTGAGGGTTTTTTCTATCCCGAAGAATTGACGCATGTTCATAAGTCGCGTGTTAAAAACGATCAAGAATTTAAAATTAATAAAATACTGCAAACTAGAGGTCGCGGTGGCGTGGCAGAAAACAATTTTTCGTTAGTTGGATAGGGTACCCTGCGAAATTTAATTCCTGGATACCTGCATCGAATCTACGCAAACTCACCTAACTATATCAAAATGCACGACCAAGAAAATTTTTATCTCGTACTACCGAGCAACAGCAGCATGAAATATTTTCCGGAAAATACAACGACTTGTTTTACCACTCAACTTCAACGTGAAATATCTCTCAAAGTAGAATGGACCGTGGGATTGACGGAAATTCATATACCCTGCACAATCACTCATTTGCAACAAACGGATACAGAATTTGAGTGGATACATTGCGATTCTGTGAAATCTGTAATTAAAAAAATACCACATGGGCTGTATAACAATCATATGGATTTGCTAGATGAAATAAACCGTTTACCTGGTATAGACGAGGCTGGTATTCAATTCGATGAAGCAACAAATGCAAAAGGCTACGTATCAATTTATGCGGAAAAAAAAGATAACTGTCAGGCAAATATACTACCGAAAAATATATTACGAATGAGTCATAAAGTGCAAAAAGTTCTAGGATTTGAAAAACGCTTAGTACCGCAACCTGACTGGCAAACCGCTCAAGGTGTTTACCTGCGCTTTATTCGAAATGACGAGAGACCAGGCGACGTACCAGCCTGTATAAACCGGGCCCTACCCGACCAACTCTTTGTCTACACTGACATTTGTGTGCCCCATACAGTAGGCGACACACAAACAACACTACTCCGGATAGTTAATTTGAATACAGCAAAGTATAGATATGGTGAGACACAGGTGAAATATTTTTCACCACCATACTATATGCCACTCATCAACAACTGTTTCCGCTCCATTGAGATTGACATACGAGACCATCTAGGAGGAAGTATTCCATTCGAGTACGGTACATTAACCCTGACGCTTCATTTCAAGAAAGTGCAACATTGAAATATTGTGTAAATCGTGGATCGATTCTGAATAATGACTTTCCAAGACATTCTGGATGATCGAAAAAATTGATATAAAAACTGCCACATTGTGTACATCATGCATTCGTATACGAACCGTTGACATTGACGCTTCATTATGAAGTGAGTATTACGGTATGGACTATTACACTAATTATTACGAAAACCAAATTGGAGGCGGTGGAAAGATACACAACGTCTTTGTTGGCGCCCCTCATCAACGTGGGCACGGAATCGGTAGCTTTCTCGGCGGTCTCTTTGGAAGTATATTACCGCTGTTGAAAAAGGGCGCAAAGGCAATTGGGAAAGAGGCTTTACGCACAGGGTTGCACATCATAGAAGATGTAAGCGGTCATCAACAACCCTTCAAAGAGTCGCTACGTCGACGAATGACAGAATCGGGTGAAAATTTACAACGGAAGGCGAATGAAAAAATTGCTCTTCTCATGAACGGGTCAGGATATAACGCGAGGAACACTAGCAGATTGATGCAGTCACTAACTGGTCGTGCACGTACACGCACGCGAAGAAGAAAACGTCGCAGTGCTATTTCGAAGAAATCACACGGTATTGCAAAGAGAAGAAAAAAGAGATCGGTAACCAAAAAAAAGAAGACTATAAAAAAGAAGAAAAAGCGGACAAGTGTAAAACGAGTGAAAAAACGTAAAATAACTGACATTTTCGGAAGCGAATAACAATGTCTTTCTTACATACACACTCTTGTGAATGTATGAAGTCTGAACTAGACTTGTTTACTATTCCACCAACTCAAACATCCATAGAAGGGTCACAATGGGTTCACTACAAACCCGTCTCATCTCTCTCGGACGATAGCCCACTCGAATTTGTCGTACCTGGTCATGGTGAAGAATATTTAGATCTCGCTCACACAATGCTTGCTGTGAAAATAAAAATAATAGGAGAACCCGTTACTAGCGTCGCACCTGTTAATAACTTTTTGCATAGCATATTTAACCAGATAGATGTATATTTTAACCAGAAACTTGTCTACTAATTGTCTACTAAACTTGTCTGTTCTAACCGCCACCAAACAATGCATATCCCTACCGAGCGTATATCGAGACTTTACTTAATTATGGACCGGCAGCGAAGAAATCTCATCTAACAACCGCTCTTTGGTATGCTGATTCACCTGGCACATTTAACATGCTTCCAGAAGGAAAGACAGGCACGAATATAGGTCAAGATATTCGTGAAGCCCTTGCATTGAATGGACGGACCATAGATATGATTCGACATTTACATTGCGATGTTTTTAATCAAGATAAATTTCTACTAAACGGAGTGGAAGTACGCTTACGGCTCGTACGCTCAAAAGATGACTTTTGTTTGATGGAAACTGCTGTTTCTGGCGTTACACACTCCATACAAATAAACGAAGCGACTTTACTTGTACGTCGGGCAAAAATTTCTCCAGGTGTATTAATTGCTCATGCTAAAATGCTTGCAAAGACAACCGCAAAATATCCAATAACACGTGTAGAAGTTAAAGCGTTTACAATACATAGTGGAATAATTGGAGATACATTGGACAATGTTATTCTCGGTCAATTACCAAAACGTGTTATTCTCGGTTTTGTGTTCAACAGAGCGTTCAATGGCAGTAAAACGCTAAACCCCCTTTATTTTCATCATCAAAACATTAATTTCCTATCTCTATACGTGGATGGTCAACAAATACCCAGCAAGCCACTTCAACCAAATTTTGACAGTGACACATGGGTTCAGAGTTATCAAACTCTTTTTAGTGGCACCGGTATCCCCTTCCAGAATGAGGGAATAAATATCGACCGCCATGAATACTCCATGGGTTACTGTCTATTTGCATTTGACCTGACTCCTGACTTGTCTGCAAGCTGTTTCAGCCACTGGAATTTAGTGAGACACGGTAGTGTGAGGGTAGAAGTACGCTTTGCTAAACCACTAACAAAGACGTTGAATTGTGTTATTTACGCCGAGTATGATAATGTTATCGAAATAGATTCTACACGACAAGTCATCACCGATTTCAGTGCGTGAGAGGGGGGAGTCACGATACACCACTACCACCACCACCACCACTCGAGTGGGTATTTAAACACGATAACAGCTACACATGCTACATCAGTCTGACTCAAACTCTCATAATGGACGTTGTAGTAGATATTCAAGCACTCTACGGAGTATCCGGACAATTTCTACCAAAAGAGATTGCTGTGACTACTCTAGACGGAGGACATTTTGGTCACTGGCTTATCGAAGCACCCTACGACTTTAGTGAACTGCCTAAATCAATACGTACAAGCAATAATTCTCTAACTTGTTTTCATCATGGGCTTGAGTGGACCGATGGTGATACACCTTTACAAAAAGCGTATACAAATCTACGAATTATGTGTCGTTACACTCTACATATTTATACGCGCGGAGTACAAAAAGCTGAACTTTTGCGTGGTGTCTTGGGACGTGAAATTATTAATCTTGAAGAGTACGAGACCCCATCGTTCAAAGACATGCCAAGTAGCAACGTTTACTGCCTTCATCACGGTGTATTCCGAGAAGATGCCACAAAGTGATCTTTAAACAATGTATCAAAAATACGTACATGGCTGAACATGCATGATCGCAAATCCACGAGTCCTATTTATGCACAACCACTGACTACATCAACACCAGTCGATAAGAAACCATCTGGTGGCGTGGCTGTTAATTAAAAAAAAGAGGAAAAATTCTCTAAAAAATTCTTATCGATCCAACAAAGAGAATATATACAAAGAAAATACAACGTGGTGCAGCATTGACGAACCAAACAACGATACGGGGACTGAGTCGGCTAACGAAGAAGTCGTTGCACTTTTTCGAAATAAAGAGATCGAGCCCCTACCATCACCACCACCACCCCCTCCACGACAACACTCGCGACAGCCAACACCAGCACGAGTTGACAATCAACAGCAGAAACACGACCAATCACACAGACCGCTATCACCACAAAATGAACAGTCTAGAGATACTAGAAGCTCTACAACGAATATCTGCTCAGACGAAAGGAGTCTATCCGGCCGATCGTATCCCGAGTCGCTGGTCTAGACCAACCGCATTGATACTCAACACAGACGACCATAATAAACCTGGAAAACATTGGGTTGCCATCTACATGGACAAAAATGGACACGGCATCTTTTTCGATAGTTATGGATTGCCCCCGCTGGTCAGTCAACACCATAACCGTTTACGCAGAAACACCGTCACCTATGAATGGAACACTCGACAACTACAATCACTCAAATCTAAAGTATGCGGCTAGTACTGCGTTATGTTTCTTGATTTTATGGCTCGTGGTCGTGGTCTGTGTGCTTTTATACAAAATTTTTCATCCAATAGACTGAAAAATGATCGCATCGCAGCACGATATTACCAACGAATGAAACATAAAAATTGGAAAAATAAGAATCGAAAAGACTATTGTATCGAGGGTAGAGGATATAATAACAACACATGTGTTCAAACTTGTACTTCACGTTTCGGCTGCTATTTGTGAATAAACAAAAAATATTTGAATTTTCTTTGTTATCATTTATAAAACCTTTTCCAACCACTTCCGATAAAACACCTGTAGACTGCATATATAATGAAGAAAACGCTTCCTCCTCTTTGTCCTACACTATAACACACACCTGACGGCTATATATATAATTAAGAGACAACTGTTGAGACAGATCAGTTGATAATAAACCTTGGCGGCGACAACCCTACCGCTATCGTTCTCACCGACACATAATGGAGTTTGCTAGTGATGTAATAATTATTCATTCCAACAAGAATGCATGGGACCTCACTAGGAAAGATCTCGAGCATATTCCGAAACCTCTGATACCCAAAAATTTGGGGTGGATGTATAGATATTCTGTGGGCGAAACTACCCGACTACCTGAAGCGTGATGCCGAGGTCAACTCGTACCTGAAGTGCTACCTGCACTACAATACACCATCCATGAGGGATCACATTGACGGACCGCCACCAGCACGTCGCTTATGCTCAGCATGCATCGTTGCAGCACAAGAAACGAATTCGGAACAGAATGAAACTGTACGGCTTAATTAACAAATTTATTTATAATAAATGAACGTACAATAACAATTTGATAAATAACTGTTCTTTACTTACCTTCACTATATAGAACTATTGAAAAACATTATTAATACCATTCGTAGAGAATAGCATATTTTTTGTGTGATAATAAAAATATAAAATAATATGTAGAGGCGTGAAGGCTGTAGGTTAAAACTTTAGCACATTGAAGTATTACTGGCGTGAGCGGAAAATGGCAAATTTTAGGGCATAATAGGTCATCAGTAGAACCACCTGTAAGGCAGGTAGGAAAAGTTGCGGTGGCGGCGACGGTAGCTACCTGTGACCGCGCGCCCAACCTTGGCACGCGTCCACGCTAAACCAACCGCTGCGCGCGCATCATGAGTCTATTGAAGGAGGAACGACGACGACAACGTACTCAACTCTAAGCTCGCGAAAAAGGGTGGGGGAGTCTGGAAGCCAAGCTCGCGCTTAGGGATAGTTATCGCGAGAAAGGGGAGAGGGCACGTGGTTGCGCGCGCAACGATAAGTTTGCCGGGAGGCTGGGGGAGGGGGGTGTGCTAGTGGCGCACGCACCCGCACCCTGCGTGGGAGAGGCGCGGTGGGGCACGCATGCGGCGTCAGTCGTGTGCTGGACTTGTGTGGGAACGGGCCCCACTAGCGGTGCGAGGGGTCAGTGGCTGCAGACGGGCGGACACCCCCCAGGAGCGGGGGTGGGTGGCAGATGGGCCCCCCCGGCAACGCAGGTGTGTTAGTGGTGGTGGTGGTGGTGGTGGGGTAGACGGGCCCGCGAAAAGGGGTGGGGGTGGGCATGATACCCAATCAGACCTCGAGGACGGGTATCGCCATAAGGGGTGGGGGGTGGGTGATAGCCAATCAGACCTCGAGGACGGGTATCGCGAAAAGGGGTGGGGGTGGGTGATACCCAATCAGAACTCGAAGACGAATATCGCGAAAAGGGGTGGGGGTGGGTGATACTCAATCAGACCTCGAGGACGGGTATCGCGAAAAGGGGTGGGGGTGGGTGATACCCAATCAGAACTCGAAGACGGATATCGCGAAAAGGGGTGGGGGTGGGTGATACTCAATCAGACCTCGAGGACGGGTATCGCGAAAAGGGGTGAGGGTGGGTGATAGCCAATCAGACCTCGAGGACGGGTATCGCTAAAAGGGGTGGGGGTGGGTGATACCCAATCAGAGTTCGAGGACGGGTATCGCTAAAAGGGGTGGGGGTGGGTGATAGCCAATCAGAGCTCGAGGACCGGTATCGCTAAAAGGGGTGGGGGTGGGTGATAGCTAATCAGAGCTCGAGGACGGTTATCGCGAGACATGGGGGCGTGGCCTACTGGCGCCACGCCCTGTCTCGCGATAACTGTCCTATACTACTATCGGTGGCTCAGTATAAAACTCAGCCACACTGCTCATCGGTTTTCGAAGCAGATGTAGCAGAAATATGTATCGAGATAATTTGTCTTTGGAAAATGTCGGGTACAAGGCATATATACAACATTATTTTTGTAGGATTTCTATCCGTTTTTGGATATTTGTGATCATAATGATAGTAAGTTGCACATGTGCGGTCATAACTTCTGTAAGCAAAGAACCCGATCTTATGTCCATCTGTAGTCTGAGAAGCAATGTTTTACTGTTGTACTTAATACTTCTTGTAATAATACGCGTTTATGGGGGTGAGCGTACGTGACCCTCCTGGGCACAATATCTTTCATATTGACATTCCTACAAAAGGGTCTTAACTGCCCTAAACAATCTTAGCAACCAATGAAAATGAACAGCTATAAGGCGATTGGTGAAATCGGGTAGAAGAATCCCACTCCAGAAACACTGCAGTTCCCAAACAACTGGACTACTTGAGTTAGAATTTGAGTTATAACTGCCAGTTCAGAAGAAGCGCTCGATTCAGACAGACCTATCCATCATCAGAAAAGTGTAAAGTGTCAAAGAATACTATAAGTGTGATCGGGTATTTTTCGTAGCACCACGCATTATTGATTCTGTTCAATAGAAACTCATTCCAGCTGTTACATTGGATCAGAAGTTTTGGAGCCTCGACGTCTATCATAAACTTAACCAAGGTAATGTGTAATTTTTCAATCGTTAAGTCGTGATATATAAAAGCTTGCACGGAAATATAAATTACTGTACTTCAGCTGTCAATAGTATTAGTTATACATCATTTTTAATTTGACCACAGTGTTTCAATTTTTACGCTTAATATAGTTGTATTTAAGAATCTTGTTCGAATTTAAAAAAACGTCTAAGATGTAATCTCATCCTGGTTTCAAACATAATTCGCCCCATTCTCAGTCGGGTTTCAAAATTCTTAATGATTTTTTCTCCACGGTTATAATGGACTCAATTTTATTTGAGCATTATTCGTAACGAAATTCAAGATTCCTCATACATACTATAAATCTCACTATACTTACTATAAAATTAGGCTGCCTATGATTGGCTGCATGCCGTGACCACAAGCCCAGGCTCTCTAAAAACTAAGAAGACTAGATTGCCTAAAACGAGGTTCTCTATAAACTATGAGAATAGGCTATCTCTACAGTATTCATACAAATGGGTTATCTACAAATTATGAGACAAGACAAGCTTCCTACTGGGCTACCTATACTAGATTCTGACTATAAGAACTAGCATACCTACAAATATTGGATTATTTTACCGAAGAGTAAAAGATTATCGGTTTCAAGGATAACCAAATGTATTAATAACAAAATACCAGCAGCTATATAGTTGTGTATATTTGAACGACGATATTTCACCAAACAGAAATGATATCGAAAAACGGATCATTTTTATTCTAATGTATCTTCAAAATATGTATGTTTATTACACTAAGTTCTTCCTCGTTTGTTTGAGTAGCACCAACCATTTTTTATTGCTGTTAAGATGAACTGCTTGTAAAATATCACTCTCATTTTAGCACAAGGATATCCATATTCAAAATCGTTCGTTGTATATTAACACCGACAAAAAGCTTCATTATATGACAAGGTATGGATGAAGTTTTAATGTTACTCGATAGTGAAATTAAGATCGAAATTATATATTACGATTCCTCGTTAGTAAAAAAAATTGTGATACTATCGAATCATTCACCACGAATGGGAATCTTATTCCAGATTGTCCAAAATGATCGGGATAGCAACCATTTTTTTGTGGTGGCTGCGAATGACTGTGGATCCAACCCCCAGCAGATTGGAGTTTTCTCAACTATTGACGTCGACGGCAATTGTAGCATCCCGATATTCAAACCAAACGTTACAGAAGTGAACGTGCAACTCCTGCAATTATCTGAGTACGCTTTAACTCATATAGTGCAATGTAAAATTGACATTGACCGCACCATATACTACTGTGGAATGCATTCGCATTTATCAGCTGTCCAAGCAGGCCGTATGAAGTATGTAATGGAACTATCGCGCGAACAATGTATGAGATTGCACGAAACAAGAAATATATCCATCGGCGCAAATAATTATATTACCGGGTTGAAACCAAATATATCGAATGCTCATTATCTAACGCTAGCCGGCAAAATAGGGATTGATGGCAAATGTCAAGGTGTAGAATACGCTGACCCGTTCGGATCGTGGAGTAGCGTAATCGCCCAGGCCATCGTGACTGTGACATTCCAAGATTCTTATGAATCGATTCGATTATCAACCAATGATATAAAACTACGTTCTGGTACGATCGGTTCGTATCCGACGGGTAACTGCATGGACTATATTGGCGGTTGGACTTTTTGGAAACTCATGGATAAAGACATATGTGGGTTTAACAACTATGAAGTCTTGTGGAGTGGGTCAGCAAAAAAAATATGTAGCAATGCGTCTAACGTTTACTAACGAAGGACAGCAGCAGCTATGTTCATATGATTTAATTAAAACCGAGCATCCTAGATTGTATATTTTCGAAATAAAAAATGGAGAATCTTTCACTAGTCATAAAGATGTATTAATTCAGAATATGGACATATTCAGTTACGTCAATTCAAAATTCGTGTTTACAGAAAAACACATGCGAACTCAAATTTCGTCTCTATACGAAGATGTTTTGACCCAAAAATGCATTTTAGAACAATCCGTAACTAAAAAGTCACTATCCCTAGCGTCCATTGCACCTGATGAATTTGCGTTTAATGTCATGAAAGGACCAGGGTATATCGCTGCAAAAGTTGGTGAAGTTATGTATATAATGAAATGTATCCCTGTGGATGTTAAGGTCCGACCGACGAAAGAATGTTATAGTCATTTTCCGGTATACAACGGAAATCAGAGTATGTTCGTAACCCCTAAAACGCATATTCTACAAGAAAATGGGGTAGAAATCGACTGCGATAATATTCTTCGCCCGATGTATATCATCGACGATCTCTGGTACAACGTCAATCCTCGATTCACCGAAGCCAAACAACCCAAAGCATTAGAAGTAAAGAAAATAGCCACTTGGAAATACTCAAGTCCGAAACGTCTTATAACTAGCGGAATACTCCATGAACGAGTTGAAAAAATATCGCGATCATCTCATGTTCCCTATTGAACGACCCGGAGTATTGAATACAATAGCACGTACAGTAACAGGACATGAATCCAATCGTTATGGGTTATACATATCAAATCTAATAGAAGAAAATATGATTGAGAGAACAGTCAAATCGTACTGGGAGAAGATGTCAAGCTGGTTAGTACGGTTTGCGAATTTCATGTCAACTTTCGTCGGATTTTGTTCAATCGTGATGATTATCAAATATCTGCTGGATATATTGATACATGCGTACACTCTGCACGGAATATATGGGTGGAGCGTACATATAGTCGGGGCATTATGGGATTCGATTGCTCTTTTCTTAATACATATTGCCGGACATCGAGATCAAAGGGAAAGACCGCCGCAGCAATCACCAAACAGTGATGTAGAAACGGCAGATCCATCTGCAACTAGAGTAGTGATCCCGGAAAATCGATTGTACCCTCTCATACCCGAAATTCGCTATGGATTAATAGTGCCCTCCGCCCCTGTATTATCAGATGTAGGAATTGTGGCCGAGTGTGATTGTGAAGACTGCCAATGATTATTAATTAATGTAAAGACAGGTTAAAGAAACGAAATTATGTACGTCATGTAGTGAAAATATATAGAATTGTTCAGAAATTCTACATACCATTCGGAGTTCAAAAATATTATTTGAAGAGTATGCGGATAAGAATAATGATGACGAAAGCTACATCTACCGTAATCTATGAAGATGAATGGTTATAAGTATGATATTAAATTAAGGCACTTACATTGTAAAGAATAAATTTTATGTGTGGACGAAATACATTCAGCAAATAACGTTACGGACAATATGCACCAGATCGTGTTAATTTATACCCTCGTAATGTTGCACACCAAGTAATGAAAATAGGTTAGACAAATAAATTTTTTTACCCTGCGTTTTTATTGCAAATATAGGAGAAAAAACTTAATTTCATTCGAGAGCCAATATATCACATGTACTTATTTTTCCAGTGCTCCTTTTCGTTCCATTTTTATTCACTTGTGGATGTCCCAGCTTCCACGTCACGGACGACATCCACAACTTGTGACAAAATAAATACAAGGCAGACGGAATTAAAAATTATGCGTTATTTTTCGGCTATTTATCGGCTCTCAAATGAACGTAGTTTCGATCGAATCGAACGACCCCTTCGCAAAAAACCACCCGCTGGGTTCAGTGAAGTCTGTTATTTCAAGCAGGGGGTGGTTTCTGCTGACGGAATCGTACAATTTTATCGAAATTAATTTCAGTCGAGAGCCGATAAATAGCCGATAAATCAGATGTACTTTTTTTTCCGGTGCGCCTATTATTTTTGTTTTTTTAGTTGTTTACGCCGGTATAAGGGATGTTTACAGTATAAGGGATGGAGCTGGAAAATATCTTTTTGCACCCTTAAATAGCTTGTATTTTGCCGATAATTTTGGTATAGTTCTTATCTAAAAAAATTAGTGTATATGACATTTTACGTGAAATTATAAGCATATAGCTTAAGGGGGTGGTTTCTATAATGACAAGGGGTCAAGCTGGAAAATCGGTCTTTATGAAAACGTCGAGTCGATAAATCAAGATGCATTTCAAAATGATTTAGGATGTCCTAGCTTAGTTTTTAGCCGAGATATTCGGCAATCACTGTATAGAAGCTCAGGGGGTGGTTTCTCCTGAACGGGTCGTGCGATTTGATCGAACCTATGTTTTTTCGAGAGCCAATAAATAGCCGATAATTCTCGTATAAAGTTTTTATCGGTACGCCTATTGGCTCTTTTTTTTTTTTGAGTTGTGGATTTCCTAGCTTCGCTGGAAGCTAGGACATCCACACGGTTTCGGTATAAGGGATGGAGCTGGAAAATATCTTTTTGCGCCGATAAATAGCCGATAATTAGCCGATAAATAACCGATAATTCGCCGATAATTTGAGTATAGATTTTATTTAAAAAATCGAATGTGGATGTCCCAGCTTCTTCGACATTATTATGTACAACATCTTAAAATTCGTAATTTTTGTGTCCCGTTATTGGAGCTGACCGAATATACGTTGGCAGCACTGTCCAACTCGCTGCGATTCAGAGCCGGAACACAATCGCAGGATTGACATTTTAACGTGTTTGTCGGTTTAGGCAAGATCAGTGGTGATAACGATAGCGCAGTTATAGGGTGTGACGAGCCCCTCGTGCAAGTACTTCGGACCACTCACACGGGGAGCCACGACCAAATATAACGACGCCCCAAAAGTACTATTAACTTATCTGCTTCCACAATTTCTCCCGTGCTTACCTGTTCTTTTACTAATTGCTGGGCGCCAGGCTATCTACTTGTTGGACCCGACAGCCAGGGTCATTCGCTACTTTCACGGTCAATACGGTTTCGGGTCCGGCTAGCTGGGAGGGGTGCAGTTCGGGGACTTGTTGCAAAATTAATTAATCGAAAGCGTGTACTTTTCCAGTTCAAAAATACTAACAATGATTTATTACAGCATATGGCTGTTTATCTCGCAAATACAATAATTAACAACACGACTCGAGTCCGACAATTCACGCGGCCCTAATCCGATTCGCTCGCGATTATTACGGAGGCGGCCGGAGAAGCCGGTCGCGACGGAGGACAACTCTGAGCTACACGAATTTACAGAATATTGGTGCAGCACGTGCGCCTACCTTTTTCTCCGTGCGGTCTGTCTCGGTCACTCGGTGCTGCCTCCTCTTTCTGTCTCGCTTTCCTTGGCTGGCGAATTCTTCCTCCACGGCGGGTACACGCACGCACGGGTCTATCGGAATTAATTCTCACGAGACTCTCGTGGTAAACGGTTCGCGCGCGGCGAGTTGTTCGATGTCTAATTGTTACGACAGAATACTCGGCTTTAAGTCGAACTCTCTAACCAGCTACTTAATTCGACTTTTTACAACAATCTCTCTTCTTCAAAAATCTATCTCAAATCTGACTAATCAACTCGGGGTCCGGAATTAGAGTCCTACAATCTTTCAACTCTCCAATCGATACGGGGTCCGGAATTAGAGTAATTGGGTCTCGCACGGTCGGCCGGGTTACGCGGGCCTCGGACGTCCGGGGTGGGGGTCACGGCCTGACATCGATCGACTTCGTCGATCGTCGCGTTCTTCCGCCTTCCTTCTCTCCGTCCATCCTCGCGCGTCTTCCCGGGCTGTCGCTCTAATTCCTCGAATCCTGTGGAACAATACTCACGGCAGTCAAACGTTCATATTGGGAGTTTGACGCCGAGGAGCGATTCTGTTGCCAAGCGGCTCGGGCTCTCGGTGCACGAGCACTCGGGGCCTAGCTCGTTGCTGCGAGCGCGCACTAGCGCCTCGTCACAAGGGATTTCCAGATTGCTTATAAATCCACAGCCGTAAGTACATGTACTATTATTAATAACAACTTATAAAATATCGTCACAGATGATATACTATTTACATATTCATTCGTCGAGCACTTGGAAGAGGTTATCTTGCCATTTCCTCACCTAGTTGCTTGCTTTCACTACAATACAGATTTATATACAAACCGTATGATAAAAAACAATTTAAAAAAACATGAATAGGAAAATAAATATCAAAACACATACATGTATATATTAAATAATTTTTTTAAATCTTTTAGCGTGGAAACTATGTCAGCAAAGGCCCCAAAGCAATACAGCCAAGCCGATGTCGATTCAAATATATATTTCATAATCCCATAAGTTTTATTTATTGCATCATAGGTGTAAGTATGTGTACCGTAGATATTTTCTTGCAATTCTTAGCAAGCAGATGCATTAAAATTTGTATGTGTCCACCGATACGCACATTTCACGTCCAGAGATCGGGACATGTAGAAAAATCCCTGTCCCGGCACGGGTACATTCTACATTTATTAGCGTTTTAATTAATAACTGTTATTAACACAATCAAAAATATTTTTATTGTATGTTTTTCGGAAACTAGAAACTCTAAGCTAACGATTATTACCACTATTTGCTAGAATAATAAACATAAGGATGCGAAAATTGGTATACAAAATGTGTTTATTCTCCTACTAATTTGCAGTTTTTTTTCTAATTTTGCATCTTCGAAAATGAAAATCTCATACTCCTAATATTCAATTAAAAAAATTTTAATATTGAAAAAATAATAATCCTCAAGTCATACAGAAGTTACAGAAAAAAACGATATTGTAAAATTTGAGTCCTTTAATCAGTTTTTTAAAAAACGGTATTTTTTACCTCCTATCGTTGGCACAAAAATAAATCGAAATCGCCTACTCTCTACTTAATTATTATAATATTGTATTTGTTGCTACAATGACATGAAAAATTTTGTCGAAATTGAATGAGAAAATGATTCTAGACATGTTTATTGTTGTACAGTCAGATGCGAACCCGGTTTGAGTCAGTCAAGCGGAAAAAGCAAGAAATTCAACGAATATCGCTCGAAAGGGCTTAACTCAAAATGAAAATCGTTGTAAAATTGAAATAGCTTCCTTCTAAATTATTGTGGCATGAAAATGTACCAGCAGATTTATTTGAAAGATGATTTATACAATGAAACAATAATTTTCGTCAGTAAAAATTGACCAAGGTTGGTTTTATGGCTACTTAAGTACTTGAGTTGCCGCGAACCGAGCAATAAACCAATTGCAGTCTCTTTTATACCTGTGAGCGCATACGCGCTCGGTTTCATGAACGGACATCTTGTTTTACTTCCAAACTAAACTTAATACAACAATTTTAAGCAGAATGACTAGTCGCTTTTATTATTAACCGAAAAAGTTTGGAGAAATATTTCATTATTATTTGTATTTGAAAAAGGGCAACGAGGATGAAATTTATATTTTTAATATTGGCGCTGATAGATATTTTCTGGGGTCAACAGAAATGGTAAGAAAAATACATTTTCAAAAAAATCTTTCTTAAAATTAATGCTGAATTTATATTGAATTTTCATTAATATTACAATCGAATTAATTTGCAAACTATAGTATTATGATTAATTTCAAATGAAACGAAATAATTTGTAAAATTTGGTACAAAATTTTGTTGTTATTGGAAAATGTGTATCAAATTTCAAGTCGGGCATTAAAACTCCGAGAGTACATATTTTCATGTACTAATTCAATTATAATTGATTTTGTAACTCATTTGTCATTTATTTCGAGTGGGAAAAATACAAACATTCTTCCAAAAATATTGCACTCATGTGCGAACAAAATTGCAAATACTTTCTTGGGTATTTTTCAATATTAGTTACTCAAATTTCGATACCTTTTAATCACATTTAATGCGACAATCTGCATTAAATTTTTAATCGGGCACTAAAACTCCAAAAATACATATTGATTCTTATCACCATAAGAATTCAATGTATTATTTAAAATCATTCTATTGAATGCATCTTGAGTATTAAAAAGTGAAATTTACCGAAACAGCGCTTGTGTAAATTGTTTTAAAAAAAATCGGAAGTTTTTTTTCATAAATTGTTAAATTACATTTAATATATAGAAATTCAGGGGAATTAAAGGACTTTTGTACCAAAATGAAAGGAAAAAAGCTTCCTCGATGTGGAAGCCAAGAAACATTAATATATTTCCTTGTAGGAAAGCCGGAAAAAAAAGACGAAACAATTTTCAAAGTTCTACTTTCTTTCCCTTCTTGTCGGCCCATCATGGTGGAGGAAGCGTGCAGAGCTGTGCGCCCAATCGCTGATCTCGACTCTACCGGACCCTACAGGTCCCTTAATATCCCCTCCCGTACATAGCGATGGGTCGGCAAGTAGTACAAAACAGGCCGCAAATCCCAAAAATAATCATTAATCAATTGTGAGTCCTACAACTTGGCAACATATCCATATCCTGCAATATTTATCTACTGGATTCGATTGTCAAGAACCTGTGGCATTAACATTGGTAAGTACATAGTGATTTTGCAAATAATTATTATGTTTTTATTTTACCAATCAAATCTTTTTGCTTCCTCATAGAGGAAGCTTTGTTTTCATGAAAAATTTATTTTTCGAGATTTTCATGTAAGTATGCTTAGAATCACTTAAAACGTCGAGAAAAGTGGTTTAAAAAATGTGTCCGTATGTGTGTGGATGTCTGTGTTTGTGTTTGTGTTCCTATTCGTGTTCGTGTTCGTGTTCGGATTCGTGTTCGTGTTCGTGTTCGTGTTCGTGTTCGTGTTTGGGTTTGTGTTCGTGTGTGTGTGTGTTTCAAGGACCTAAAATTCAATCGTCGATATCTCGCGAATGGCACGATCGATCGTATTCAAATTTGGCACGCAAGTAGACAATTAATTCCTCTTCAATTGCTATAATTTTTGAAAAAATATGTCTATGTATACTGTGTACCACGGTGGAGCGTTACAATATTTTCCCCCCTCGGCCGGCTCGAAGGCCATCACACACAGCATTTAATTACTGTTAAGTTTTATTTTGATAATTAATGCAAGCGATATTTTGTGTAGATATTCCCCCTTTTTGCCCCACTCCCCTCCCTGGTATGAATGCGTATTAGATTGACATATGGAATTGGGAAGACGCACCGAAACAAGGACGGATCAGAGACACTACGGCCGCCTAAGCAAAGTGACGTGGCGAGAGTGTGGGCTGGAGACGGAGAGGGGATCTGCCACGCCAACCAGCTGAGGAGTACACGCCGCGTCACACGAGGAGCCACCACTTGTGGGGACAAAGGTTGGAGTTAGCCGCCCAACTGCGTGCGTGTACTCGCTCTAACGATCGTCAGCGGCAATCCAAATTACCCGCGGCGAGCGCACCGCCCAACTGCGCCACACCGTTCCGCCGCAGCACAACCCGAGCGCCACTGACCAGCCACACTCGATCCATCGATCGATGCGCACGCGCCGTAGTGTTCTCAAGCCGAGGATTCCCGAGGATGCCCGAAGACTCCCGAAAGATCGAGGAAGAAGACGGAGGAAATTTTTCCGTTACTTCGAGCCCCGCCGTCGTCGCGACCCGTTTGTGTGATAGACTGTATGATAAAGAGTAACCGGGGGTATTGTCCCCGGTGCTGCTTTTGGACTGTCTGAGTGAGTGAGTGTGAGACATTGTGAGTAATTTTTGTAATATTTTTTGTCCCCGTTTTGCCCCCCCCCCCCCCCCCCAGCCCCGTATCACTCGAGTTATCCTTTTTATTATCTTTTGTACTAGGAAGACTGACTGCCACCACGTGGAGACCGGCACTTCTGAGTACAGCCATTTTGTATGATTTTGTATCGGGAAGGCTGGCTGCCATCGCGTGGAGATCAGTGCTTCTGAGCATAATTGTTTTTATAATTATTATTGTTTTTGCGTGCGAGGTAGTGTGGTGGTTATCACTACTAGCTCGCCCACATTTGATAGTTAATTCCCCCTTGCGCCATTTCCCATTTCTACCCACCCCCCCGCCATATCGAATACCCCCGTGCTTCACCCCCCCCCCCCCCCCCCCGGTTGGTTTGCCTGACCGACGTAATAAATAAGAAGCCAACGAGGTCGGGAATTCACCCCCTGAGACCCCTCGTCCCTCTACCCTCTAGCCGCGCACCCACTTTTGCAAATTATTGTTTTCTATTATTTTCTTTTTTTGTTTTCTTTGTAAGATTACCGGGTCATGTGACCGGTAATCCCTTCGTTGCTACACGTGACGTAGCTGGCGCCCAAACTCCGTACTTTTATTTTTTTTGTAATAAACTTTCGTTATTGCCATTCTTACTTTTGGCGATTATTGTTATTTTTCAGTAACCCCTTCCCCCACCGTTAATTAAAGGGAAGCCGGTTATAAATTGGCGCCCAACGTGGGGCCCGAAAAAGAGTTCGTCCGCAGCCAGACCTGCGCTCGAGACTTATTAAATTTTTTTTTTTGTTTTGGCTGTGCTCACCTCGGTATTTACTCCCCCGTCTACCCCCCGTGATATTACTAAGTTTGATTTTTTTAAATGTTTTTCCCTTTCACGCAATAATACGCTGCCCCGATACCCAACTTTTTGCCTTTGGATTTATTTTATTTCTATTTTTTTTGCCCGTCAGTATTATTTGCCCCTTTGTTTTTTTTTTTCACCGTTTTTTTTTTTTTTTAGTTTTGGAGTTTGCGATTGTGCCTTCAACTATATACTCGCCCCTTTTGCGTATAATACGCCCCCCCCCCCCAAACCCGACATTTTTTTTTTATTTGCCTTTGTTTAGCAAGAAAAAATTATTCCCTAGCCCCTGCCCGTTTTATTGGCCTCTGTTTCTTTTTTTTCCTCTCTCAAATTTTCGAGTTTTGGTTTTGTTTATTTTTGAGTCCCCGACCCATTGAATTGCGATTTTCGAGTTTTGGTTTATTTTTGTTTTTGAGTAACCGCCCCTTTTGAGATTCGATTTTAGAATTTTTTGTTTGTGTTTTCGAGTCTCCCCTTTTAAATTTGATTTTTGGTTTTGCATCGTTGTTTTCCGATTTTTTTACTTTCTATTATTTCTATTTTCCTACAGTCTTGAAACTGTCGTTTCGACTCTCAAGTTTTGAGTTAAGCCCCCTGTGTTTTCTTCTATTTCTCCCGTTTATTTCCTTTAACCTTTGTTTCGGATTTGTTATCATGATGCCCCCAATTGAAGCCCGTGTACCCGACCCCAATATCCATCGGGTTTACAGCACTGCGGAGATTCTGCAGTTGTATAACCAGCCTGCCCCTTCTATCCATTCAGCCCCTTCAAACCCTTTAGGCCCTTCCCCTACCCCTAATGCCCCTGAAGACCACCGTATAGTTTTTATTCGAGATCAGGTGGCTAAGATTGAGATGAACGACGTTCTGGCTTTGTTGGACCATGCCGGACTCCGTCTGGATGGTGGAGAAAAAGTATCTCGCGACCGGTATACCAGATACCAAGTGCAGCTGCAGTTTCCCAACCTAAGCAACTGTTTTGATATCCAAATAGAAGTCCTCAGTAGTTTCGTTTCCGGTCTGCCTCTAAACCAGGGGATTGGGAATCAAACGAAACTAAATTCATTGATTCGACAAGTACAGTATGCCCCACCAGTTATTGTTTTCCCAGAATCTCCGAAAGAGCTGAGGAGAGAAGAAAGTCCCTTAGAGTATGCCTCAAACCTAGCCCTGTTAACTTGCACCCCCGTTGAAGAATCCGTAGCCCTGATCTCGAATCCGCCCGTGCGCCCCCGTACCATTCGAAAACGAAAGCCCGTACCTTTAGCCCAGAAGGTTGCGTCCCAAGTAGCTGGAAAAAGTCCTGAAGAGGGAGAAAAATTGCTTGCCAAATGTGTGAGGATTTTCCGACTCCAAAACGCCAAAAAGATAAGATCTGCGGCATTAAAAAGATATTCCAGCTACAGCGACTTCGTCAAAATAAAGCCGCCCCCCATTGCAAATTACCCCTTCGCCCGTCTTTCCGCCCCAGTGAGTTCTGTCCCCACACCAAGAAACCCCCACAGGACTCCAACAGGCCGGAAAACCCAGACTGACCCATTAGTACCGTGTTCAGTTCCTCCCACGGAAACTCCCGTTCCCCTCCACAACCCTTCTAGTTCGGTCGAGTCCGCTAAGAGGGAGCTGAACTCACAAAAACCCCCTAGGAAGTCCTTAAAGCATTCGAGATCACCCCCGCAGAATTGTAGCTCAAAATCTCGACCAAATTTGCCAGCTAAAAATATCCCCTCACTCATGGCGTACCCCGTGTCATGCCCAGCCCCGTGCCCGGAAGTCCCAGCCCTTCGAATTCACCCTCACAGGACTCCAACAGGTCGGAAAACCCAGACTGACCCAGTAGTACCGTGTTCGGTTCCTCCCACGGAAACTCCCGTTCACCCCCACAGCTCTTCCAGTTCGGTCGAGTCCGCTAAGAGGGGGCCGAACTCATAAAAACCCTCTAGGAAGTCCTCAAAGCACTCGAGATCACCCCCGCAGAATTGTAGCCCAAAATCTCGACCAAATTTGCCAACTAAAAATATCCCCTCACTCATGGCGTATCCTGTGCCATGCCCAGCCCCGTGCCCGGAAGTCCCAGCCCTTCGAAAATTTTTAAAGCCCTCTGTTAGCCCGCATCGAGTCCCTTCGCCTAATCAGCTTCATCATCAAGCCCTAATGCCCAGAAGCTGGCGAAAGCGGGACTTGGAGCAATCCCAACCCCGTCGCTATTCGCACCCCTTCTTTCCGACTTCTCCAGTATTGCAACCGCAGTCCCTAGACCACGCGCGAGTTGCCTGGAGTCCAGGAAGTCCCCAAAGTTCGCCACGGACCCTCCCTTCACTTTTTGATCTACTCTTTCCAGTGAGGAGTCCGAGTAACCACCTCGTTTGGTCCAGATACACCCACTCCCGTACCAAAACTGACCCCTCACCTTTCCCCAGTTATCCCCATCGCCCGAATAATTGCCGGCTCAGAATCCGTAGTTCCTGACGAGTCCGACGATTATGTCACACCGGAATTTGGACCATGGCAATAACCCCCTGGTATCGACAGACCCCCAATTATTTCGTTTCTTTTCTACCCCGAAATTTTGGTTTTGTTATTGTGTTTACCTTGCCTTTCGTTCACTGTTTTGCTACGTATCGTCGGCAATCGCCGAATCTTTGTGTGATGCAGGTGAAAAATATCATCATGAATAAATTTAAGTATTTATTTTCTTTATTGGTTTTTTGTGAACCCCGCCCCTGACCTGACCCCTGTCGATATCATTCCCTGTAACTCCCTCGACCCACACCATTGCTTACTTATCGAGCCCCCGCGCCCCCGAGTAATTGTGTGCATGCTCAATACGTCAAGGACGTACTTTCGTTTAAGCGGGGGGGGAGTTTGTAACACGGTGGAGCGTTACAATATTTTCCCCCTCGGCCGGCTCGAAGGCCATCACACACCGCTTTTTATTACTGTTAAGTTTTATTTTGATAATTAATGCAAGCGATATTTTGTGTAGAAATTCCCCCTTTTTGCCCCTCCCCCCTCCCTGGTATGAATGCGTATTAGATTGACATATGGAATTGGGAAGACGCACCGAAACAAGGACGGATCAGAGACACTACGGCCGCCTAAGCAAAGTGACGTGGTGAGAGTGTGGGCTGGAGACGGAGAGGGGATCTGCCACGCCAACCAGCTGAGGAGTACACGCCGCGACACACGAGGAGCCTCCACTCGTGGGGACAAAGGTTGGAGTTAGCCGCCCAATTGCGTGCGTGTACTCGCTCTAACGATCGTCAGCGGCAATCCAAATCGCCCGTGGCGAGCGCACCGCCCAACTGCGCCACACCGTTCCGCCGCAGCACAACCCGAGCGCCACTGACCAGCCACACTCGATCCATCGATCGATGCGCAAGCGCCGTAGTGTTCTCAAGCCGAGGATTCCCGAGGATGCCCGAAGACTCCCGAAAGATCGAGGAAGAAGACGGAGGAAATTTTTCCGTTACTTCGAGCCCCGCCATCGTCGCGACCCGTTTGTGTGATAGAGTGTATGATAAAGAGTGACCGGGGGTATTGTCCCCGGTGCTGCTTTTGGACTGTCTGAGTGAGTGAGTGTGAGACATTGTGAGTAATTTTTGTAATATTTTTTGTCCCCGTTTTGCGAAATTTCACCGATTTGACTCGGCCACTAGCTAAATTCGACAGCGCAGGAAAAACGACGGTCATTAGCCGCTAGCTCAGGAACTTACGGTAGAGGGGCGGGGCCGACACGCACACAATAATGGTCAGAACACAATCACTCAATTAACAAATTAGAAGTTTTATTTACTATTGGAAATGGTAAATAATAAAAGGTGAATTTTGAAACAGAAAAATAAAGAATTATAATATTGACAAGTGAAAGTTTCGAATTCTCGTAGTAACAAAAAAAAATAATAATACGTCGCAAGCAATAAGGAACGCTATTCCGGCAACAATGACAGCGATAAACCGACAATTAAATTCGGGCTCTCACACTCTTGAGAGATTCCACTCACTTCTCAACAACGTAAATTAATCGCAGAATAATTATTATTAATGAAATCAAATAACACAACTAGAGAATTTTCCAAGAATAATTTTTCGTAATAGTCGCCACTAAGGTCGACAACGCACAGATCGGCTCGACTCTTTATCGGAAAATAAATACGTAAATAGAACGGACAAACACTAACTAATTCCGCGGCAAGACTCACGATCGCTCTCTTCTCTAAAGAATCGGCTGGGACTTAATATTACAGTCGTGTAGTTCTCGTAGGAATAATCTCCTAATGCGACAGCGCGAATAACGATCCGACTAATACTTGTCTCGCCGCTCAACTCTCAACTTAAGATAGTTCGTACGAAAACTCAATTCTTTTCGGAACTTTAGTTTCCCGAAATCCGGCTTAGGACGGCAATACTAAAACACCGGTATGCACCAAGGAGACTGAGTCCGGTACGACAGCACGGCAACCTCGGGAAATCTCTAACTTAATTTTCCTCAATAAATCTGTCTCATTAACTCAATACTCACTAACTCACTCAGTTTACATCACACTCTCAACTTACGATAGTTCTTACGAAAACTCAATTCTTTTCGGAACTTTAGTTTCCCCGAAATCCGGCTTAGGACGGCAATACTAAAACACCGGTATGCTCCAAGGAGACTGAGTCTGGTACGACAGCACGGCAACCTCGGGAAATCTCTAACTTAATTCTCATCAGGGAGTCGCGCGTTAGGTGCGAGAAAGAACGGACGTGTCTAGAGCGAGCGCTCTGTGTTTTCTTTCCACTGGTAAATAGCAATCAGTTACACTGCGTAAAGCGAATAGTGACTCACAACTTGCCCAATGTAGGACATTATCTGATATATCAATTAACGAGTTCAAAGTGAGTGAAAAAGTGACAAAAAATAGTGACCGCGGCTATACACCAACCGCACACGCATCACGAACATCCCAGCATCGTCATACCCCATATACAATAAGGGCTACCGCTAGGCGGTGTGCCGTCAAACTCGTTGATATAAACATGGCTCCTAAGAATAATAATACACAAACAAATAAGACATCAGAGACGTCAAACCAAGGAAATACTCAAGATAAATCAACAAGCTTTGAATCATCTAACCCGTTCGATCCATTAACCTGGGATCAGCCAGACATGGAGCATGAACCTATAGAACCAATCATAAAGCCACCAAAAATCTATGTATCGAATGTACAGAATTACCAGCAAATGTGCTGTGCACTTGACAAATTAATAGGGAAAAACAGCTTCACACGCAAAGCCAGACTAAGTGATACAGTTATCGCTCCGAACACAAGTGACGACTACAGAAAAGTTATTCACTATTTGAAAGAAAAACACGCTGACTTCCATACATTTCAGCTCAAAACTGAAAAAGCTTTCCGCGTTGCCATCCAGAATTTACACCATACTACACCAGAAAGTGTTATCAAGGACGAACTCATGGAACTCGGGCACGAGGTTCGTAACGTACAGAATGTAATGCACCCAATTAAAAAAGTGCCGCTACCACTCTTTTTTGTGGACCTTGAACCACGTCCAAACAATTCTGAAATCTTCAACGTTACCCGGTTGTATTATACTACCATCATAGTAGAAGAACCGCATAAACGCAGAGAAACGGTACAGTGCCATAGATGTCAACAGTACAATCATACGAGAACATACTGTAATCACCCGCCTAAATGCGTCAAGTGTGCAGGCAGCACCTAACAGCAAGCTGCCAAAAAGCAAGGGATGCTCCTCCAAAATGCACTCTATGTGGAGGGAACCATCCAGCGAGCTACAGAGGATGCACAATGCATAAAGATCTGCGGAAGCTACAAAGACCTCAACGCAACACCACTGGAAGGAGATCGGTTACGATGGTTCCGACAGCAGAGCCGAGTGGCGCATCATACGGAGACTGGAGCAATGAGCCAGCTGTTTCAAATAACCCAGCTACATCTACTGCTCAACAAACAGCTTCCAACATTCGCACCAACCGAACATACGCAAGTGCCACTCGAACAAATTTTCACGCGGCAAACTCGTCTCACGATAGCCAGAATCACCCTCCGACGGAGACCTTGAACACCAAACTAAGCGACTTTTTGCATGAATTCAGATCAACGATTTGTCCTCTCATCGAGTTACTCACAAAGCTAGTCTCGGCTCTGCTACCTCAGCTGGCGAAATGACCGTTTCAGAGCATCAAAATCTCGCCATACTATTATGGAATGCTAACGGTCTAAACCAGCATAAAGCAGAGCTAGATATTTTTCTACATGACAAAAGAATAGACATAGCGATCGTAGCTGAGACGCATTTCACAAGTAGATCTAACTTTTACATCAAAGACTATATAACATATAGGACTGACCATCCCGACAACACGGCGCATGGAGGAACAGTTATACTAGTGAGAAATACCGTGGCTCACTATCCTATGCCAGGGGTAGCATCAGAAAATCTCATGTCCACAGGTATAACTATCAATATATCAAATTCTCCCACGAATCTCTCTGCTGTATACTGTCCTCCAAACAAACGTATAACGGAAATCGAGCTTGAGCAATACTTTGAGTCAATAGGTCCAAAGTTCCTTGCTGGCGGTGATTATAATGCCAAACATCAACAGTGGGGATGCCGAGCTGATAATCCGAGAGGACGCACACTGTTAAATGTTGCTCATGCACAGAAGTATGAAATAATAGCACCTGACAATCCAACATATTGGCCAACAGCCCAAACGAGGCTGCCCGACATATTAGATATATTTGTTACGCATAAAGGTGCTAGTCCGTGGTGCTCCATACACAACATAGACGACTTATCATCGGATCACAGTCCAGTACTGCTGATGATGAACGCTGTCCCACCTCTCAAACAAGCAAGACCATCTCTTATCCACGGCAAAATGGACTGGAATCTCTTCCAAGAAACTCTTGACGACAATATACCACTCAATCTGCCTATGACGTCACCATTAGAAATAGATTCAGCTGTCGAACTGCTCACCACACGGATCCAGGAGGCTGCTTGGACTGCCAATATCTTTACCCCCGAGAAAAGATCAAACTCGTACGTACCTATGCTCATAAAAAACTTAATTATGCAAAAAAGACGCGCGCGGGCGAAATGGCAACGAACAAGATATCCTTCGGATAAAAGAAGATACAATCAGCTCAATAATCGGTTACGGAAAGCCCTATGGAACAACAGAGTTGATTCCTATGCGAACTACACCCGCTCTCTCACCACCGAAAATAATTCTCTCTGGACCGCTACCAAGAAACTGCTATCGTATAAAGAAGCTGCAGTTCCTCTACGAAAACCGGACAACTCCTGGGCTAGATCTGACGAGGATAGGGCAATGATTTTCTCACAACATCTTGCAAATACTTTTGTGCCGCATGAAAACATTGAAGATGATAATCACAGAAAAAAGGTTCTTCAAGAGCTGGACTCTCCACTACAGCTGTCATTGCCCCCTGCACATATCAGCCCGGAAGACGTAACAAAAATAATTCGGAAGCTCCCAAAGAAAAAATGTCCGGGATATGACTTGATTACGGCCGAAGTATTAGTTCATTTAACCAAAAAAGCGACAATATTCCTAACGAAGATCTATAATGCGACTCTGCGGCAGGCATATTTCCCAATTCAATGGAAACTGTCTCAAATTCAAATGATACATAAACCGGGTAAGCCGAAACACCAGCCCAGCTCATACAGACCAATAAGTCTACTACCAAACTTTTCAAAGATTCTTGAAAAATTTATTCTGCAGCGAACCATGCCTATCTTCAACTCAGAGAATATTCTCCCGGACCATCAATTTGGATTTCGTTCGCATCATTCAACCATACAACAATGTCATCGAATTATAGATAAAATCTCTGCAAGTTTTGAACGGAAGCAATACTGTACTACAGCATTTCTTGACATCGCTCAGGCTTTTGATAGAGTATGGCATTCCAGCCTCCTGTGTAAATTAAAAAGGATCCTGCCCGATCAATTATATTTGTTACTCTGCTCCTACCTCGACGAGAGATATTTTCAAGTTGTTGTAAATTCAGCCAAATCTGATTATCAACTAATTAAAGCTGGCGTACCGCAAGGAAGTATTCTTGGGCCAATTCTCTACACTGTCTACACAGCCGATGTGCCTGCGCATCCGCGTACGAATTTATTCACTTATGCCGACGATACAGCGATTTTATCCTCGCATAAAGATCCGATAAAAGCATCGCGTTACCTACAGGAGCACTTACACCTAATACAGCGCTGGGCCAAAAACTGGAGGCTCAAACTAAGCGAAAGTAAATGCATACACACGACTTTCACGCTGAACCGAGGTATATGCCCTTTAGTTGAAATCAACGATATCCCGCTTCCATCAGCTGACGTTGTGAAGTATCTGGGAATCCATATGGACAAGAGACTCTCCTGGAATCCTCACACAAAAATGAAAAGAGCTGAGACTATGACCCGTTATAGAATACTATCACGTCTCCTGGATTATCGATCGAGCCTCAGCCTTGAAAACAAACTCCTCCTATACAAAACTATCATAAGACCCAAGTGGTCGTATGGAATGGAAATATGGGGATCAGCAAAGAAGACAAACATTGAGAGATTTCAAACACTACAATCCATAATTCTACGGAAAATCACTAACTCACCGTTCTACGTATCAAATGAGACTCTCCACAAGGACCTCGATATCCCCTACGTGAAAAATTAAATTGAAGACCGTTATAACAAATTTCACGCAAAATTAAACCTGCATGCAAATCCGCTGATTGAGGGAATGTCATCACGCTCAATTCCAAGAAACCCCCAACGCCGACTGAAACGTCGCTGGCCGCGAGATCTCCTCACACCAAATTGAAGTGGGCGAACATGTGAAAAACCACGATATTCATGCTAAGAAGGGCTCTACATAACCCTTCTATCAAACTTTCCGAGTCAATGTTCATATGTATATATATATATAAAACTCTGCTTGTTGTACCATTGGATACAGTCGTAGAATGTCAATATAAAAAAAAAAAATTCTCATCAATAAATATTCAACACCAATTCACCAGGGCCTTAAACTACGCGAGCATCTCACTCGGTAATAACGTAAATTTTATTAAATCATATAAATTGTACTTTTCCAATCACAATTCCGCAAACGACAGAATAAATCCCGGGATACCGGTACTCACGGCCCTCACTGGTTCTGTTCCTCGATACTCTTCCCAATCCTCTCCAGGAAGTCTGGTAGCTGACCCCGATCCTCTGAATTTCGGAAAGCACCACGACACGTCCGTTGTCGATCACAGGTAATCGCGAAGAGAGTCCTCGATGGTCCTTTGTCTTGCGACAACTCGGACAACTAATCCCCACTTTCGGCCCTCGATTGCCGAAATTTAACGGTGCGTGCCGATCGTCTCCCTTCCTCTTCAAAAGTCGTCGCTCATTTCTGCTCTTCGTTCCGCTGACTCTAACTAAATAAAATGTTGTGGAGTTCTCCACACCCGACAGCGGAATAAATTTTCTCAGCTCCTTATATGCAACTGAAAACGGATCACTAGAAAGATTTTAGTGTGATCCTTCCTCCTTCATGAGGCTTTTCGCTCTTCGGGAATTTACGAATCTTCCCACAACCTCAAGTGGCCCCGCCTCAGCCTGCGGTGCGGTGAAAACCGTGTACCGGCCAACGCTGTTCTTCCGCAGATCCCGTGGGCATCTCAGATGGTGGAGGTGCCGCCTCACGGCTCGAGAGCGCCGCGGGATGGATCTGGTACGGGGGCATCATAGCGTCCTTGGACCTAGAGAGAATCCAGGGGCTGCTCCGGGGCATTTAGGAGATTTCCCACCAAGCATCGGGTACCTCATCTTTCCTCAAGTTGGCGGTTAAATGGTGGAGGTCCGTAGCTCTAAGCGGGCAGAGCGGGGCGACGGTGGTAAGCTTCCAGCCGTCCGCTGCCCTCTGCCTCAAATTTGTGGATTCGTTGACGAGGTGGACGATCTCGCCGAACAATCCAACCTCCACTCGGCGGCCACTCCTCGTGAAGGTGAGGACTAATACCACCCCGCAGGTTCCTCACGTCCTGCGGAGCTAATGCTGTCCCTGGGAACACAGGACAGCAGGTCGCCAGCGAACGAAGACGCAGACCCCTCAGGCTCATTCCAACGATGGTCGAGACGTTGAGAACCCAGTGAGGTCGGACCTTACAAAATCTTCCTTATAACTAACACACAAGCACACAAATACGACACAAAATTGTTTCTTAAACTAACTTAATTCTAATTCGTTGCCCTGGAGAGATCAGCTCGACAGCGACAGCAGACGGTGTGCCAGATCTTATCCTACGATATTCGACAGCAGCAGTAACGGGGTGTGCAGAAAAAACACCACGTTACAATATCAAGAATTCAATAAAGAAAATATAAAAAATAACTCTTACAATTGGATCCGTTTTATATAATTAACGTATACGAAAAAATGTCATATCTTTAATCGTAAATAGGAAATTCACATAATAAGAATATTTGCAGATATATTGTTTTCGAGTGTTTTCAGCAAATCCCTAAACCAATTAGCTAAGAAGAGCCGAATAATCATTAATATAATACCCCGGACATTAGAGTTCGTTCGAGACTTTCCATATGTATTTCAAATTCAGAAATTTCTAAGGTTTAAGATTACACTGTCAAATATTCTGTACAACATCGTAAAATTCGTAATTTTTGTGTCCTGTTTTTGGAGCTGACCGAATATACGTTGGCAGCACTGTCCAACGTATGTCCCGCGACTGGGACAAATAAACAATCTCGCTGCGATCCAGAGCCGGGACACAATCGCAGGATTGATATTTTAACGTGTTTGTCGGTTTAGGCAAGATCAGTGGTGATAACGATAACGCAGTTATAGGGATTTCCGGATTCTTTATAAATCCACAGCCGTAAGTACATGTACTATTATTAATAACAACTTATAAAATATCGACACAGATGGTATACTATTTACATATTCATTCGTCGAGCACTTGAAAGAGGTTATCTTGCCATTTCCTCACCTAGTTGCTTGCTTTCACTACAATACAGATTTATGTAAAAACCGTATGATAACAAAAAATTTAAAAAAACATGAATAGCAAAATAAATATCAAAACACATACATGTATATATTAAATAATTTTTTTAAATCTTTTAGCGTGGAAACTATGTCAGCAAAGGCCCTAAAGCAATACAGCCAAGCCGATGTCGATTTAAATATATATATATATATATATATTTCATAATCCCATAAGTTTTATTTATTGCATAGGTGTAAGTATGTGTACCGTAGATATTTTCTTGCAATTCTTAGCAAGCAGATGCATTAAAATTTGTATGTGTCCACCGACACGCACATTTCAAGTCCAGAGATCGGGACATGTAGAAAAATCCCTGTCCCAACACGGGTACATTCTACATTTTTTAGCGTTCTAATTAATAACTGTTATTTACACAATCGAAAATATTTTTATTGTATGCTTTTCGGAAACTAGAAACTCTAAGCTCACGATTGTTACCACCATTTACTAGAATAATAAATATAAGGATGCGAAAATTGGTATACAAAATGTGTTTATTATCCTGCAAATTTGCAGTTTTTTTTTTTTTATTTTGCATCTTCGAAAATGAAAATCTCATACTCCTAATATTCAATTAAACTTTCTTTAATATTGAAAAAAAAAATCCTCAAGTCATACAGAAGTTACAGAAAAAAACGATATTGTAAAATTTGAGTCCTTTAATCAGTTTTTTAAAAAACCGTTTTTTTACCTCCTATCGTTGACACAAAAATAAATCAAAATCGCCTACTCTCTACTTAATTATTATAATATTTTATTTGTTGCTACAATGACATGAAAAATTTTGTCGAAATTGAATGAGAAAATGATTCTAGACATGTTTATTATTGTACAGTCAGATACGAACCCGGTTTGAGTCAGTCAAGCGGAAAAAGCAAGAAATTCAACGAATATCGCTCGGAAGGGCTTAACTCAAAATGAAAATCGTTGTAAAATTGAAATAGCTTCCTTCTAAATTATTCTGGCATGAAAATGTACCAGCAGATTTATTTGAAAGACGATTTATATAATGAAACAATAATGTTCGTCAGCAAAAATTGACCAAGGTTGGTTTTATGGCTACTTAAGTACCTGAGTTGCCGCGAACCGAGCAATAAACCAATTGCAGTCTCTTTTATACCTGTGAGCGCATACGCGCTCGGTTTCATGAACGGACATCTTGTTTTACTTCCAAACTAAACTTAATACAACAATTTTAAGCAGAATGACTAGTCGCTTTTATTATTAACCGAAAAAGTTTGGAGAAATATTTCATTATTATTTGTATTTGAAAAAGGGCAACGAGGATGAAATTTATATTTTTAATATTGGCGCTGATAGATATTTTCTGGGGTCAACAGAAATGGTAAGAAAAATACATTTTCAAAAAAATCTTTCTTAAAATTAATGCTGAATTTATATTGAATTTTCATTAATATTACAATCGAATTAATTTGCAAACTATAGTATTATGATTAATTTCAAATGAAACGAAATAATTTGTAAAATTTGGTACAAAATTTTGTTGTTATTGGAAAATGTGTATCAAATTTCAAGTCGGGCATTAAAACTCCGAGAGTACATATTTTCATGTACTAATTCAATTATAATTGATTTTGTAACTCATTTGTCATTTATTTCGAGTGGGAAAAATACAAACATTCTTCCAAAAATATTGCACTCATGTGCGAACAAAATTGCAAATACTTTCTTGGGTATTTTTCAATATTAGTTACTCAAATTTCGATACCTTTTAATCACATTTAATGCGACAATCTGCATTAAATTTTTAATCGGGCACTAAAACTCCAAAAATACATATTGATTCTTATTACCATAAGAATTCAATGTATTATTTAAAATCATTCTATTGAATGCATCTTGAGTATTAAAAAGTGAAATTTACCGAAACAGCGCTTGTGTAAATTGTTTTAAAAAAAATCGGAAGTTTTTTTTTCATAAATTGTTAAATTACATTTAATATATAGAAATTCAGGGGAATTAAAGGACTTTTGTACCAAAATGAAAGGAAAAAAGCTTCCTCGATGTGGAAGCCAAGAAACATTAATATATTTCCTTGTAGGAAAGCCGGAAAAAAAAGACGAAACAATTTTCAAAGTTCTACTTTCTTTCCCTTCTTGTCGGCCCATCATGGTGGAGGAAGCGTGCAGAGCTGTGCGCCCAATCGCTGATCTCGACTCTACCGGACCCTACAGGTCCCTTAATATCCCCTCCCGTACATAGCGATAGGTCGGCAAGTAGTACAAAACAGGCCGCAAATCCCAAAAATAATCATTAATCAATTGTGAGTCCTACAACTTGGCAACATATCCATATCCTGCAATATTTATCTACTGGATTCGATTGTCAAGAACCTGTGGCATTAACATTGGTAAGTACATAGTGATTTTGCAAATAATTATTATGTTTTTATTTTACCAATCAAATCTTTTTGCTTCCTCATAGAGGAAGCTTTGTTTTCATGAAAAATTTATTTTTCGAGATTTTCAGGTAAGTATGCTTAGAATCACTTAAAACGTCGAGAAAAGTGGTTTAAAAAATGTGTCCGTATGTGTGTGGATGTCTGTGTTTGTGTTTGTGTTCCTATTCGTGTTCGTGTTCGTGTTCGTGTTCGGGGTTGTGTTCGTGTGTGTGTGTGTTTCAAGGACCTAAAATTCAATCGTCGATATCTCGCGAATGGCACGATCGATCGTATTCAAATTTGGCACGCAAGTAGACAATTAATTCCTCTTCAATTGCTATAATTTTTGAGAAAATATGTCTATGTATACTGATTTTATAGAATTTTGAATTTTTTCGAAAAACGTCGTATACTCTCTAACTTTCGTAAAAGTTCGCTGATATGCCGAAATAGTTCTTTATAACTAGAGAGACATTAAATACTGTTTGGTAAGGTAAACGTACCAATGGCGGAACAGGTCCCAATTGAGGGCCTCTATATGAATATTTGTATATATGAAGAATTCAATAAAGAAAATATAAAAAATAACTCTTACAATTGGATCCGTTTTATATAATTAACGTTGTGAAGTGATTTTTTACAAAATGACGATCACAAGGTTTAATGTTACCGAGTTAGCTATGTCTAGCGATTTCGACGTTCTTCTCCTCGAATTCTACCGTTTGGCTATGGAAAGTTGTTGGCGATTTTGTTTTTGTTGTTGGTGTTAAGAGAAGACGGGCGATTGGTGCACTCAAATCTGTCGCGAGGACGAGAGCTCAACGAATCGAGCAGCCCGGCAGATGAGAGTTACCGATATGAGTTTTTGGCGGTTAGTTGCAGACCGGTGCAAATCCGGCGCCCTACGGTGACAGTGCATTGCGCTGGAAAACGGGTGGAGTTATGTTAGGTCTGGCCTAGGATGGGGTATCCTAGCGCAATTCTTTGTTTTTGGTAAAGGCCCGTTTTCACGCAAAGAGCTAAGGGAGGCGACCGTACAGATCTCTGCTATGTTACCGGCACAAGTTGCGTTCCCGCTATCGCTACGAACTAATTCGAAGAAGAGGGCAGTAGTTCTCGGGTAAGGAATTTTGAGATATCAGAATAATAATAATGAATCGTTCTCGGTGATTACTTGAAATAATCAGTCTTCCTCGGGACACCGCCGAGGTGCCTCGAGTTCGGTAAGCGTTCCCGTGTTGACAGTTTTTCTGTCGCTCGCGCGCGCGTCTTCGCGTAGTTCCCGTGCTCCGGCAAAACTCCGTATAGTGAATACGTTGAGTGACCGTGTGGTGCGAGTTTTATTCCACGGAATAAAACTCGAGTTTTCGGTGGTTCTCCAGTGCAGTGGGATAACTGCACTTCGTGCCATAGTTCTCGTGATGCCTCGATCTCCCTCCATGGGATGGATTGGCTGCAGGCAGCTCCGGTGGGTCGTTCCCGCGACATTAATTATTAATTTCTGGATTGTGCCATGTTTTCCTGTAGTGGCTGGAGCACTCTCATTGTGCTTCGTTAGTTCTCGCGCATTCTTAAATGCGGATTCGTTATCGGTGCCCGCTCTTGATTTTTGTCCGCGGGACATTAGTTTTCGTCGATTAATTCTGATCACGATTTTTGGCTATTTATTGCACCTTACCGCGACCCTCTCTACCAAACCTAGCAGACTGAGCGGCCGTGCTATTCCGCAACCGTTCGCTCCCGCGAGTGCATCCAGTTGCGTTTGTTAATTTTACGCGACCTCAAAAAGTAACTAAGCTACCGATTCATTCGGTTTTGATCCCGATCGCGAGTTTTACCCCAAATTTTCGATTTGGAGTTTGGGGATTGAGCTGCCCACTCGATCCCTCGGACATACCGGTTCGTTAATACCGGTGGAACAAAAATTAACTGGCGCCCACCGGGTTTGCGGATGCGCGAGAGAGGGTGGACGGCCGACGGTGACGGTACCCGATTTTTCTTTTCTTTTTGTGTTTTGTGCTCTCGACCAGAAGACCGAATAATCTGTCTGTTACCGGAAAAATACGTCACAACGTATACGAAAAAATGTCATATCTTTAATCGTAAATAGGAAATTCACATAATAAGAATATTTGCAGATATATTGTTTTCGAGTGTTTTCAGCAAATCCCTAAACCAATTAGCTAAGAAAAGCCGAATAATCATTAATATAATACCCCGGACATTAGAGTTCATTCGAGACTTTCCATATGTATTTCAAATTCAGAAATTCCTAAGGTTTAAGATTACACTGTCAAATATTATGTACAACATCTTAAAATTCGTAATTTTTGTGTCCCGTTATTGGAGCTGACCGAATATACGTTGGCAGCACTGTCCAATGTATGTCCCGCGACTGGGACAAATAAAGAATCTCGCTGCGATCCAGAGCCGGAACACAATCGCAGGATTGACATTTCAACGTGTTTGTCGGTTTAGGCAAGATCAGTGGTGATAACGATAGCGCAGTTATAGGGATTTCCGGATTCCTTATAAATCCTCAGCCGTAAGTACATGTACTATTATTAATAACAACTTATAAAATATCGTCACAGATGGTATACTATTTACATATTCATTCGTCGAGCACTTGGAAGAGGTTATCTTGCCATTTCCTCACCTAGTTGCTTGCTTTCACTACAATACAGATTTATGTACAAACCGTATGATAAAAAACAATTTAAAAGAACATGAATAGCAAAATAGATATCAAAACACATACATGTATAAATTAAATAATTTTTGTAAATCTTTTAGCGTGGAAACTATGTTAGCAAAGGCCCCAAAGCAATACAGCCAAGCCGCTGTCGATTCAAATATATATATATATATATATATTGAAACGTTTCGCGATTTTGAGTCCCTTCTCGGTCTTCGCAATAAATTAATTAGTTCAATTTAAACCTTGAATTGGGTTTTCGTCGTGTCTAAGAAGGGGTGCGGGTTCCCTGGTCACCTGACCTTTAAACTATTGTTATCTCAAATCGCGATGTATTATTGTTTTGATACCACCCGTGCAAGTGGTGGTCTTCAGGATTCGTGTTCTGGACCCGAATGATCTTCTGGGAAATCGGATGTGGAGGATTTTGTGTTTTCTTTTTTTTTTATTGATGCCTCAGATCAGGTTGAATTATTATTCTCTCATGTGTCTATCGACGAGAGTTTGCCTTCATCATCATTGGCTCTCCGAGGATAAATCTTGTGAAGGCGGTTTGGGCGAGGAAGTAGGGGATTGTACGAGGAAAGCCAGGATACAATGGGGTTGCCCACTACTTGCACTTGTCCTAACCTGGGCTCGTTAAACAGGACTATTCCTGGACAATTAAATTTCTAAGGATTCTAAATTCACACGGTCGGAGGTACTTCCGTGCGGAGCTTTACACTCAACTTACAAAAAATAGGGTTTGCAATGGATCGCGTCTAACGGGACGCGCTTAAAACTACGTAAACAGGCTATGGCCCGAGTTATGGTTTATTCTAATGATTTTAAATTCATACGGTCGGAAGTACTTCCGTATGGAGCTTTACACTCAATTTACAAAACTAGGGGTGGCAAACGATAGCGTCTATTGGGACGCATTTAAATCTACGTAAACAGGATAACTTCCTGAGTCTATGACTTTAATGATTCTATATTCGCACGGTCGGAGGTGCTTCCGTGCGGGGCTTTACACCCAACTCGCAGTGATGGTGATGAATTGATTTATAAATTAGAAATGGCGGTGAATTTTGTGTCCCGGTGGTCGGACACGGGTACGGTGTCCCGCGACTGTACGCTTATGGCCTAATAATAATAATTGGAGTGTTTCGCGCCACTCTTTTATTGTTATTATTGATTTATCCTCATACACAGGAACACCTTGAAAAATCATGAGATTCTTCCGTATCCTGTTGTTGTAATCATCGGACAATTGATTCCATGATTATTAATAAACTCGCGAATTAGTTTATCTGCGCGGGGCTCGATCGTTGTTATTTGAGCTATGAGATCTATTGCTGTGGCACAGCTAAACGCTAATGGACGGCTCGTCTCGTTCGTCGGTAAAGTCCGCGTGAGTAGGCCTACTCGATAGTCGTCTGTCTGTATCGCGATCCCTAAACTGTTTTTTATCTAGACACAGATGTGCTCCAGTGTCAGGTACTCCTTCCTTGCCCCCTTGTATGCTTGCTGTTTGTGATCGCCAGATACTCGGCCCACGCTCTCAATCAGCGCTCTTAAAAGAGCGTGAACTAATTGCGTCGACTGTACTGGCGAATATGCGTACCGGGTGTCTTTTCAGCGTCAGACACCGGGATGCTCACGGTTCGCAGATCACACGCCCAAACCAAACTTTGCGAGGCTCGTGTTAAGCACGATTCGCGCAGGGATTCAAGTGTAGGTGAGAAGCACCCGCACTTGTGTGCGTGTTATCTGCCAACGATGAGGCGTTCACACTCCTTGTTTTGGTGTGAGGGATGGCTCAAGGTCGGAATTCCTGCGAGGTCCGAGTTCGCAGATTATATACGACCAAACCAAACTTTGCGAGGCTCGTGTTAAGCACGATTCGCGCAGGGATTCAAGTGTGGGTGAGAAGCACCCACACTTGTGTTCGTATTATCTGCCAACTTAGAACTCTTTACACTGAAAAGATCTGTGGGAATTATTGCAAGCCGATGCGCAGTGCTCGGGGTACAATAATTCCTATTTTTGATTATTCACTTTTCGCAGAGGATAGCCACAACGCTGTGTGTGGGGACCCAACTACGAAAAAGTGGCCCTAATGCGAATGTATTATGCCGGCCTACGCGCTGTGCGAGGGAGACAGTAATACACCGAATATCCTAAGTTTATTCCACGACTCGATAGCAAGAACGCGATGTCAGGGGACCGAGTCGTTCGAATAAACTGCTATCTGGACGCTACTTTACACTGTTTTACAAATACAAACGAAAAATTCCCTGTTGCTGAGAAGCAGCAGTACGTGACTCGAACTTTTGAGAGTTGCCGAAAAGAAGAGTGCCGAGCCGTCCGCGGTGGTTGCTTATATACCCGATCGCCGTTTGGATAGACGGGGCGGTGAAACGGTATGGTTTCGGGGCCCTCCGCGCGGGTGGAATCGGCGTTGGTGGTGGTCACGTGACTATCGCGTGACGTGGATTGCGTCACGCGCGCCGGCCACGTTTTCGGTTGCTCGGGATTCCATGGAGGTTCCTAGGAGGTTGAATCCCGTATTCCCGGGCTATGGACTATGCCGTTGTAGGTTGAAAATGACAATTTGTTTAAATAACAATTTGTCATCGAAACAACCTGTTTATTTGTTGGAAGTAGGTGCCCTCCATGGTGTTTCCGGTATTGTTTATGAGATTCTGCCATTTGTTAAGGAATTATTCAACAATTTATCAAAAATTGTTAAATAGTTGAATATTTCCTTTGTTCTGTTGTTCTAGTTGGAGGCTTTTGGTTGAATGATACTCTATGTTCTCTCTTAATTTTTGATTGTAGCTGATGTTAGCTAGCTTTAATATTTTATGAATTATTAGGCAATTAGTTCTTTTAGAGAGAGAGAGCATGCTTCATCTACGGGAGAGCGAGCGTGCGCTCACTCCTACTATTCTGCGCGTCGTCGGTGGTTGTCGCTCAAGGTAACGTGTGCGTGTGTTGTGGTACGCGCTGGATATACGGCGGCGCACATCCACTAGCTCGTCTCCTGTACGTGTAGGCGGTGCTAGGTGGCCGCTCGCCGTGGTATGGGTGTTGTTTTTCTGTCTCGCTCCTCGGTACTTTCGGAGTAAACAAGTGCTAACTCGAAATATTCTCTCGACTACAGAAAATATTCTGTACACTGAGAGAATATTTTAATCTCTTGTTCTCGGGATGATTTTTAAGTGAGTTTTATTGTTGTATTAAGGAATAATTAGTTGAAGACTAATTATTTCTTATTGTAGCGGTACAGTCGCGAGACGTTCCGTTACAATATATATATTTCATAATCCCATAAGTATTATTTATTGCATCATAGGTGTAAGTATGTGTACCGTAGATTTTTTCTTGCAATTCTTAGCAAGCAGATGCATTAAAATTTGTATGTGTCCACCGATACGCACATTTCACGTCCAGAGATCGGGACATGTAAAAAATCCCTGTCCCAGCACGGGTACATTCTACATTTTTTAGCGTTTTAATTAATAACTGTTATTTACACAATCAAAAATATTTTTATTGTATGTTTTTCGGAAACTAGAAACTCTAAGCTAACGATTTTTATCACCATTTGCTAGAATAATAAATATAAGGATGCGAAAATTGGTATACAAAATGTGTTTATTCTCCTACTAATTTGCAGTTTTGTTTTTCTAATTTTTCATCTTCGAAAATGAAAATCGCATACTCCTAATATTCAATTAAACTTTCTTTAATATTGAAATAAAATAATCCTCAAGGCATACAGAAGTTACAGAAACAAAACGATATTCTAAAATTTGAGTCCTTTAATCAGTTTTTTTAAAAACCGTTTTTTTTACCTCCTATCGTTGACGCAAAAATTAATCAAAATCGCCTACTCTCTACTTAATTATTATAATATTGTATTTGTTGCTACAATGAAATGAAAAATTTTGTCGAAATTGAATGAGAAAATGATTCTAGACATGTTTACACAACGACACGTGGCGAATTCAAGCCGAAGCCCTGCTCGTGAAAAACGATCACTGGGGCTACGTTTCCGGCGAAGAAGAGCAACCGGTGGTCGAAGGCGCAGGGGAAGCGCTGGTAGCCGCGCAAGCCGCAGCCAAGACCTGGCTAACCAACGACCGCAAAGCGAACGCCGATTTGATCTTGGCAATCAATCCTTCGGAACTAACGCAGATCCGAGGATGCATCACCTCGCGGGACGTTTGGGTTAAGCTGGAATCCATCTACGCATGGAGGCTAGAGGTAAGGAGTGGAAACGACTATGGGAAATGCGGTTCTCAAGTGTTCCCGAAATCGTGGAAAATCTTTTTCAGTGTGAACCGAGATGAAGTTAGCGCCGCTAGAAATGAATGAAACGCAGCCTAAAAGGGGCGTGCCATCCGCGGAGTCTCCGAAGCCAGGGCATCTTTTTAATTGGTCGAGATATTTCGAGGCATATCTGCGGATAATTTGAACGCTCGAGAGAGCTGAGATTACGTTTGCGTCTACCGCGCGGCTATTAGAACCACGCTGTTTCGTTTCAGTCATCGTACGGTCGTTAGCGTACCATTTTAGAGCCTTGTTTGAGCTGAAAAGTCTTAATTTGAAACTCTCAAGCCGCTCGAAAATACGTAAGGCAGATTATGGATTGACACATGCGCCAGACGATTCTTTTCCTTTTTTTTTTTTTTTTTCATTTATGCGATGCAAAAATGTGTCTTCTTACCATTCGTTGGTGGGATGATACATTTTTTTTTTTTTTTGTAAATTTGGTGGATAGGTAAAGTATATTCAGGTTTCGAGTTTATCACCCCAGAAGCGCACGGTGGTCGTGTGGATACCGTTGTGGCTTCTCAAGGAGGACTTGGGTTCGCGCCCTCACATTGACTTTTTTTTTCTGGAATTTTTTTTTTTTTAAGACCCGACCTTGCATTGCTTGCACTGCGGTGCAAGGTTTTTCATGTCTGTAAATGAAATATGTATGTTCTCACTATTCATTGGTGGGATGATACATTTATTTTTCTTTTGTAAATTCGGTAGATAGATAAAGCATTTCGAGGTTTCGAGCATACGAACTTAGAAGCGCACGGTGGTCGTGTGGATACTGTCGTGGCTTCTCAAACGGACGACTCGGGTTCGCGTCCTCACATTTACTTTTTTATTTTTTATTTTTTTTAAGACCCGACCTTGCAACCAACCGCGGTGCAAGCAATGCAAGGTCGGGTCACAAACAAACGGTTTTTCATTTCTTTAAATGAAATATTGCTAAATATCTAAGAGACTAAAAGGTCCTGCAGGCCCAATGAATAACAGCGTTATCGAATCACAGAAAAAGAACTCTTGATAGGACTATGTGGTCACGATTCTCAGACCTCTGACTCCTTTGTTTTATGTTATATTAATGCACTAGCCCTCGGTGGCCTTTAAAAAAAAAATTTCCAGAAAAAAAAATAAAAAGTGAATGTGAGGACGCGAACCCGGGTCGTCCGCTTGAGAAGCCACGACGGTATCCACTCGACCACCGTGCGCTTCTAAGTTCGTATGCTCGAAACCTCAAAATGCTTTATCTATCTACCGGATTTACAAAAGAAAAATAAATGTATCATCCCACCAATGAATAGTGAGAACATACACATTTCATTTACAGACATGAAAAACCTTGCACCGCAGTGCAAGCAATGCAAGGTCGGGTCTTACAAAATTAAAAAATTCCAGAAAAAAAAAGTCAATGTGAGAGCGCGAACCCAAGTCCTCCGTTTGAGAAGCCACAACGGTATCCACACGACCACCGTGCGCTTCTGGGGTGATAAACTCGAAACCTGAATATACTTTACCTATCCACCAAATTTACAAAAAAAAAAAATGTATCATCCCACCAACGAATGGTAAGAAGACACATTTTTGCATCGCATAAATGAAAAAAAAAAAAAAAAGGAAAAGAATCGTCTGGCGCATGTGTCAATCCATAATCTGCCTTACGTATTTTCGAGCGGCTTGAGAGATTCAAATTAAGACTTTTCAGCTCAAACAAGGCTCTAAAATGGTACGCTAACGACCGTACGATGACTGAAACGAAAAAGCGTGGTTCTAATAGCCGTGCGGTAGACGCAAACGTAATCTCAGCTCTTTCGAGCGTTCAAATTACCCGCAGATATGCCTCGAAATATCTCGACCGATTAAAAAGATGCCCTGGCTTCGGAGACTCCGCGGATGGCACGCCCCTTTTAGGCTGCGTTTCATTCATTTCTAGCGGCGCTAACTTCATCTCGGTTCACACCGACATTCAGTGGTGACCAATCCGACCGAGATTTTACAGCATTTCGGGCACATTTCGTTAGCATTGCGTTTCCACTCCTTACCTCTAGCCTCCATGTATCTACGCATCAAAAGGACCAGCCCGAAAAGCAACGCTGCTGAAACGCCTCGTGCAACAAAAGATGCAAGATGGCGACGACGTCTCGAAACATCTCACCGAGTTCTTCAATGCCGTGGACAAACTTAAGTCCAGGGAGATCGACATCAACGGAGAGCTGATGACGATCATGCTGTTATACAGCCTCCCCAGCAGCTTTGAGAATTTCCGCATCGCCATCGAATCTCGCGACAAATTACCCGACGCTGAAGCCCTGAAGATAAAAATCATCGAAGAGTACAACGCGCCGGAAAAGTCGACCGAAAGTGGCGCCGCCATGTTCGCGAAAGGCCAAGCTTCCTCAAGCAAGAACAAGTTCCAGCGAGAAAACGAAGGTGGCACGAACGGCGAAAAAGGTGGCGGCAGCACAAAAAAAAATAATCCTCAAGTCATACAGAAGTTACAGAAAAAAAACGATATTGTAAAATTTGAGTCCTTTAATCAGTTTTTTTAAAAACCTTTCTTTTACCTCCTATCGTTGACACAAAAATTAATCAAAATCTCTTACTCTCTACTTAATTATTATAATAATGTATTTGTTGCCACATTGACATGAAAAATTTTGTCGAAATTGAATGAGAAATTGATTCTAGTAATGTTTATTTTTGTACAGTCAGATGCGAACAGGTTTCAGTCTGTCAAGCTGAAAAAGCAAGAAATTCAACGAATATCGCTCGAAAGGGATTAACTCAAAATGAAAATCGTTGTAAAATTGAAATAGCTTCCTTCTAAATTATTGTGGTATGAAAATGTACCAGCAGATTTATTTGAAAGCCGATTTATACAATGAAACAATAATGTTCGTCAGCAAAAATTGACCACGGTTGGTTTTATGGCTACTTAAGTACTTGAGTTACCGAGAACCGAGCAGTAAACCGATTGCAGTCTCTTTTATACCTGTGAGCGCATACGTTCTCGGTTTTATGATCGGAAATTTTGTTTTACTTCCAAACTAAACTTAATACAACAATTTTAAGCAGAATGACTAGTCGCTTTTATTATTAACCGAAAAAGTTTCGAGAAATATTTCATTATTATTTGTATTTGAAAAAGGACAACGAGGATGAAATTTACATTTTTAATATTGGCGCTGATAAATATTTTCTGGGGTCAACAGAAATGGTAAGAAAAATACATTGTCAAAAAAATCTTTCTTAAAATTAATACTGAATTTATATTGAATTTTCATTAATATTACAATCGAATAAACTTGCAAACTATAGTATTATGATTAATTTCAAATACAATGAAATAATTTGTAAAATTTGGTGAAAAATTTTGTTATTGGAAAATGTGTATCAAATTTCAAGTCGGGCATTAAAATTCCGAGAGTACATATTTTCATGTACTAATTTAATTATAATTGATTTTGTAACTAATTTGTCATTTATTTCGAGTGGGAAAGATGCAAACATGCAGTCAAAAAATGCAAACATTTTTCCAAAATTATTGCACTCATGTGCATCACAAAATTGCAAATACTTTCTTGGGTATTTTTCAATAATAGTAACTCAAATTTCGATACCCTTTATTCACATTTAATGCGACAATCTGCATTAAATTTTAAATCGGTCGCTAAAACTCCAAAATTGCATATTGATTCTTATCACCATAAGATTTTAATGTATGATTTTAAATCATTCAATTGAATGCATCTTGAATATTAAAAAGTGAAATTTACCGAAACAGCGCTTGTGTAAAGTGTTTTAAAAAAAATCGGATGTTTTTTTTTCATAAATTGTTAAATTACATTTAATATATAACAAATCAGTGGAATTAAAGGACTTTTATACTAAAATAAAAGGAAAAAAGCTTCCTCGATGTGGAAGCCAAAAAATATTAATATATTTCCTTGTAGGAAAGCCGGAAAAAAAAGACGAAACAATTTTCAAAGTTCTACTTTCTTTCCCCTTCTTCTCGGCCCATCATGGTGGAGGAAGCGTGCAGAGCTGTGCGCCCAATCTCAGATCTCGACTCTACCGGGCCCTTCAGGCACCTTAATATCCCCTCCCGTACCTAGCGATGGGTCGTCAAGTAGGACAAAAAGGGCCGCAAATTCCAAAAATAATCATTAATCATTTGTGAGTCCTACGACTTGGCAATATATCCTGCAACATTTATCTACTGGATTCGATTGTCAAGAACCTGTGGCATTAACATTGGTAAGTACATGGTGATTTTGCAAATATTTATTCTGTTTTTATTTTAACAACCAAATCTTTTTTTTTTATATTACTTAAAACTATCATATCTGCACTACTAAGTTTTCTCCTAAAATAACAAAAATAATTCGAAACTGTTTAAATTTCTTATAAAAAAATGCTTGCAATAATTATTGTGCTATTTAATTTATTGCATGTAAACAAATTTTGCTTATTTCCTGATTCGAGATAAACCGGAAGTGGAACAATGGAATCCAGGAGAGTCGAATTACCGACGCAACTGGAAACAAAGATGGCTCCATGGCTGCCCATGGCTTCTGGTTTGCCACTGGTTCCATGGTTGCCAACAACTTCGTGGTTCCCTCCGGCTCCGTGGCACCCTGTGGCTCCATCGTTTCTCTCCAATGCCTCGACCTTTTCGTCTCATTCCCCACCTACATTTATTCCGCAAACGGTGCCCAACCCCCTGAGCCCACATTTCGTGGAGGCCTCCACGGCGCCGCCTTATCCTTCGCCGTTAAATTCATTCCCCCCGCCGCCATATACATCCTTTTTCGTCAATATGCCTCCGCCCCCGTATTCCTCAGCTCGACTGGATCCGAATCCTATGACGCATTCATCGCCGCCAATCTATACGCCTTCACCGGCGTATTCGTCTTCTTGTTTGTTCAATGTGAATCCTCCGAATACGACTGAGGTGCGATACGAGCCATTTTCTTCTTTGAATCCAACGGCCCGGCCGTATCCGGCTTCGTCGGTGGGTTCATCGCTGTCTCCTCCACCTTCGGAACCCTGGATACCCTCAGCGGATGAAGAAAGTTCCACGGAACTTACCTTATTCACTTATGCACCCTTTTCGGAGGATCCGTTTTTCTCAACTATGTGGCGGCCGTTAGCTTCCGATGTTTTTGGCACTTCAACGCTGAAGACGAAATCCTGTGATGAGAATGACGATTGGAAACCTTTGGATGACTACCTAGGAGGCTCTTTGTGGTCAACTGAAAGTTAATAGATTTTTTTTTCGTAGTTGTAGGTTGTATAAATGTATAAATGTTGCATGATATTTCAACAATTGCATGTATATTAATGGTGTACATATGTTGTTTGTAGATGCAGATTTTGTATATAAGAAAATGTATAGTGTTTGAATAGCGGATAGACTCAGGCGACATCTAGCTAAGCTATTACTAGCGACACCTAGGTGTGCTATTTAAGCAAGTGCGCTTGAACGGATCTCTTTCTCTGTTCAGGAATTAGCGAATTAAAATCAGCCGTTGCGCGGCCTCGGGTTTGGTTTCGTGCGCGGCCGCTGACGCTGGCGGCGCCACTTTCCGGGTACTGCGGTTGCGAGCGCTACGCGCCTGCGCGAGCCGCTTCTTCATCGATTTGCCGTAACGACTCCTTCTTCTCGATCCACAAGCGAAGTGTGCAACACGTGTTTTCGTACTCTTCTCGGCCTTTGTCGAAATTCTCGGGCTACATTACTAATTTCGGTTCAGTTTTCTCTCCTTCAACTCACGGGATATTCTCGGGATCGGTATCGGAATCGGGTCAGGGCTTTTCGAGCTCCCTGGGTTCACGGGAAAAAACGGGAAATAACGGGAAAATATACAACGTGTTATCGCTACCACTTCGTTTTTCGGGTCGTGCGGCATTTTCGGGACCAACGGGCGGTAGAACTATTGCGAGCGGGAATTCATTGCATCAATTTCATTAATTATTTCCGGGACAACACTCACTGTACTTAATAACTCTTATTTTTTTGTGTTATTGGTGGAAATAAACATTTGTTATTTTTTTGTACGTAATTCACGTGCACCCTCTTTGTAAAAACCACCTACACCAGACTCCTTACAAAACACTCTCTGACCAGCCGACCACTATAGAGGTTATAACGCGTGTGTGGCGTGCAACACAATATGCCGTCAATCTTATATATCTTTATTATTAATAAAGCATTAGCGAATTCCAAGAAATACTATCGTTAATCGTCTCCCCATAAACATTACATTGGCGACGAGGATAAAGAACGCTTTAAAGACGAAGGATCGTCTCGGAAAAATTGGATTTTCGGCGTGCACGTGGGGACTCGTTTTGGAACACGATTGTGGAGTCGTTTTGTAGCGCGATGGAAGAAGTGCAAAAACAGTTGTTGGCTCAGCAAATGCAATTAGCTAAAGATCAACAGGCATTCAACGCGCAGGTTTTGGAATTCAATAGCGTGGTCAGAAATTCGGGACGGCCACAAACAATGGGTAACGGAGCAATTGGCAGTCTGAAAGAATTTAACCTCCAAGATGACTGATCTTTCTGGTGTGAAAGATTCGAACAATATGTAATCGTAAACGATATTCCGGAGGAGAAGTGAGTGGCGTTGTTTTTGACAATGCTGGGAAGCGAAGGTTATGCGCTTCTGAGAAATCTGTGTTCGCCGACGATTCCGTCATCTTTGCCATTGAATTCCTTGGCAAATAAATTGAAGGAACACCTGCAGCCCAAGCCGAGTGTGTTATCTAAACGCTACAAGTTCAAGGAGTGCAGACAAAGGGAAAGTGAGAGCATCAGTCAGTATCTCGCTAACCTAAAGAAATTGTCGACTCACTGCGATTTTGGATCAAATTTGTCCAATAATCTGAGAGATCAAATGGTTTTTGGTCTGAGAAACACAGCCATTAAAAAGAGACTACTTGGGGAAGGAGATTTGGACTTCGCTCGAGCGGTGGAAATGGCTACGGCGTTGGAGATGGCAGCGAATGATGTGGCGTCAATGGAAGCGGTGTCAGGAAACAGTAAGGACTAGAGATGCACAATGACCGTCATTTTTCGTTCGCGTCAATTGTCACAAAAATGACCGACAAATGACCGTCATACTGTAATGCTTCGATTCTACATTGTGCAATGACCGTCAATTTCTTTGGCCGTCAGAAATATGGTCAAAACGACTATATAGTTGTACACTGACGGTCATTTTATTTTTTGTCAGAAATTTGGTCAGATTTTTTCAAGCAAAGTTAACAAGGAGTGATTAGTTTTTAATAATGCTACTGAAATCATTCCACTATTATGTACCAGCCACTGATTCAATAATATTTTTTACATTTCTACAATGAAAAATCCATGTGCAAGATTAAATAATCACAATTTTATTCACCTCAATAAAACTTTTACATTGTGGTATTCTTTTGTAATAGAAACAAGTACAACAATACGTTAGATAGCTATTTAATATCTCTTTGGAAAAAATAGACTATATCAATAATCAATATCTCTTATAGTTTAAGTTATTATAAATCACAGTCGAAGTTATCCAGACTTATGAAACGACATCAATTTCTATGAAATTGTACAAGGTATCTGACTAATCATCACAGACGTTGGCACTCAGAAGAATCATCTCCGTATCAAGATATTCCTCGTCCACGGACGCGTTTTCGGCAGCGGATTCTTCTCCTTCTTCTTCTTCTTCTGATACTGCGGATTCGGCGGATGTATCAGTTAAAGCCCCAGCTTGCATCTTAATTCTTTTTGTCCGTTGAGAGTCTTTGAACAATCGCATTTTGTATGGAATATATGCAATCATCCCTGCGCGTTGTGTATTCAATCTGTTCCTCTTAGAGCTGTTCTTGAAGCAGGTTGATAATGTGTGAGGAAAAGGATGAGGTAGAAAAAGAAAACTAGTATGTAACGCAACTTGATATTTTTTTTTATTTCTATTAACGCGAAGCGCACGTGGCTATTATAGCAAGAGATACTCTCTCTCTCTAACGAACTATACAGGAGGCGAGAAAGGAGAAGACTAACTCCGGAAGCGGACGACGCTCGCAGCGCGCTCTATATCAAGAGGAAACCTGGCACCGCTCCTCTTTACCGACTGCCTATAAATCCCACGTAATGCGCAAAACTGACTGCTTCATTACTACCGCGGTTTAAGCGTTTACGTTGCGTCGAAGTTATTCTTAACATTTCGCATAACTTCCGAAAACGATCTCTCGGTAGCGCCTTCGTAAGGATGTCAGCTCGCTGTTTCTCCGATGGTACATACGTTACCGCTAATTCGTTACTCTCGACTTTTTCGCGTATGTAATGGTAACGTATATCTATATGCTTGGTGCGCCTGTGAAAGACAGGATTGTTCACCAAGCGTATTGCACTCTGGTTATCCACGTACAATGTTATCTCGCGTTCGCACGTACATTGTAAATCGCTGACTAGCTTCTGCACCCATACTGCTTCTTTTGCCGCCGATGCAGCCGCTACATATTCTGCCTCTGTTGTGCTCAGCACAACCATTTTCTGTCTCTGCGAAGACCATGTTACTGGCTCGTTCGTCAAGCAGAAGATGTAGCCCGTCGTCGACCTTCGCGTCTCGACGTCGTTCGCGTAATCCGCGTCGGAAAACCCTACAAGATTTTTCTCGCTACCGCCGCTTACATACTCCAAGCCGAAATCTTTTGTTCCTTTAAGATACGCAAATATGCGTTTGACCGCATGCCAGTGCTCGACACTGTGCTTTTCTAAGAATCTACTCACGGAATTCACGGCAAACGCAATGTCTGGACGAGACACTGCCGCCAGAAAGATCAACGACCCGATAGCTTCTCGATACGGTACGTTACTCAGCGGCTCTTCATTATTTTCGACCGGATACAACGTTACGTTTTTATCGAACGGTACACTGAGCGGCTTAGCATCTTGCATTCTAAATTTTTCTAGAATTTTCCCGACGTACGCGGTTTGATGAATCACGAGCGATTTGTTTTCTCGGTTCCTCTCGATTTGCATCCCGACAAAGCTGCTCGAGTCACTTACTCTTATTTTAAACGCTTCACGCAGTTTGTTCTCGATATAATTCAATGTAGACTTCGTTTTCGCTGCCACAAGCCCGTCGTCAACAAAAAGCGCTAAATAGACGGTTTCACCGTTGACTTGTCCAACAAAAATACATTGATCCGCTTGACTACACTCAAGATTGAACTGGCTTAAAATTTCGAGGAATTTCTTGTTCCAGCACCGAGGTGCTTGCTTAAGTCCGTATAAAGATTTTTTTAATTTGCACACCACTTCAGACACTTCACTTGCTTTTCTTGAATCGACGGCCAGACCCTCCGGTGTTTCCATGAAGATATCTTCCTCTAACTTGCCATAGAGGAAGGCTGTTTGGACGTCGAACTGCATCATCTCCAGATCCTTCTCGGTGACAGCTGCCAAGAGTACACGGAGCGAGTCGTATCGCACGACTGGTGCAAACGTCTCCGTGTAATCGATTCCATGCTTCTGCTGGAATCCTCGCGCACAGAGCCTTGCCTTGAAGCGTCGCGCTCCCGTTGCAGGATCCTCTTTGATGCGAAAAACCCATTTTGAATCGATCGTCCTCATCCCCGGTGTCTTCGGCACAACTGTCCATGTTTGATTAGTATCGTGTGCCTCAAGCTCTTCATCGATAGCATGTGCCCACTGCGCGGCATCAACGCTTCGAGCAGCTTCCTCATAAGTATTTGGCGTCGCATACTCAGCGACATCGACCTCGAATCTGAAGGGCCTACGGAGCAACTGCCGATCTCGCAAGACTCGACCATCTGCCTCCACAGCTGGCTCTTCTCTTCGAATTTCTCGAGCTTGTCGCTGGTGCTGATTTCCGTTTCTTCGTGCTCCTTCTTCGTGTTGATCTTCACGCTCGTTCTGAGCTTCTTGTTCTGGCACGGCTCCGTCTTCTTCTCGATCCCGAATCTCTTCTTTCGGTGCTTGGAGCGTTATTGTTTCAACTTCGTCGTCGTTTTCATTGATTTCGACTTTGCCGATTTGCTCGTAGAACGTGGCATCACGCGTCACGCTCACTCGTTTTGTCGTCGGATCGTAAACACGGTAATTCGATGAATCACCCTCGTATCCAACCAATATCATCTTCCGACCTCGCAGATCGAACTTCTTCGTGAACTGTTTTGGCGTATGTACATATGCCACTGAACCGAAGATCCTCAGATGACTTATTGTTGGCTTCTTCCCGAACCACTTCTCGTAGGGCGTGGAAGATCCTCCGGACGACACTGTGCGATTTAGCACGTAGACAGCAGTATTGGTCGCCTCGGCCCACAAGAACAATGGCAGACTCTTCGCGTGTATCATCGTTCGGGCACTTTCAACGATCGTTCGATTCTCTCGCTCAGCTTTCCCATTTTGCTGAGGCGTATACGGCGCGGTATTTTCTTTCTTGATGCCTCGCGCCTCAAGATACTCGTCCATTGGTCCGTTACGGAATTCTCTTCCGTTGTCAGATCGCAAAACCTTCATTGAGCGTCCGAACTTGTTCGCGACCATTTTTTCGAATACTTTAAATTTCTCGAAAACGTCTGATTTGTGACGCAGAAAGTAAACAAAACGGTATTTCGTCGCGTCGTCTACAAATGTTAGGAAAAACTTCGCGCCACCCGGCGATTCCACGGACATAGGTCCGCAGACATCCGTATGAAACATTTCTCCCGGCTTTGTCGACACTTTGACACTCGCGTTGAACGGCAGACGATGCGATTTCCCGAGTCTACATATCTCGCACACGAAGTCCGTCGTATCACACATTGAAACTCCGCGAACAAGTCCTTTTTCTACGAGCTCACGTATTGCACGCTTGTCCACGTGGCCGAGTCGCTCGTGCCACACTCTTAGATTATATGCAGCCGCGTTTGCCTCTTCCGCACTCGTTTTCTCAACTCGAATAAGCATACGATATACGTCGTTATCCTGTCTCACACCGGATGCAACGATTTTTCCGTCTCGCATTATATTCACGTAATTACTTTTGAAGTTCACCTCGAAGCCTTTTTTCGTGCACGCACCGACAGAAAATAAATTCTTTCTCAGTTCAGGAACATAGAGAACGTCTTCTATGCACGCGTCACTCCACAATCCGTCAACGAGCTTTTTCACGACTACGACACCTTTTCCCGCTACGCGGCACTCGTCATCATCACCAAGCGACACGACTCCGCCATTCGCGATCGGCTCGTATTCCGTCAGCCAGTCTTTTCGATAAGTCATATGACGCGACGCACCACTGTCCGTTAACCATATATCGTCTTTTCTTAACGCGAGCAACTCGCGTAGTTGGTTTCCATCCGGCACTCGTGATTTGTTCGACTCGCACCCGCTTCGCGCTTTCTCGGCGGTGAACGCACAGTCACGTGACTGCTCTCGGTTACCGGAAGCGCCATCTTTCTTCGTTGGACATTCATGCGCGTAATGACCGGTCTCGTTGCACTTGAAGCACTTCACGTTCTTTTTATCACCGTTGTTCTTTTTAGGCTTCCCTCTTCTTTTATTACGTTTCACATTTTCGTCCTTCGCGGCCGAAAAAGCACTATCACTTTTTTCACTCTGTCCCAACCTGGCTTCTTCGCGAATCAGCCTTTCTTGCAGGTTTTCCAGAGTCTGTCGTTCTGGCTCCACACTGTCCCACGCCGTCTGCAGCGTGCTGTATTTTGCCGATAAACTTCCAAGAATCTTGGCCATCACAGTCAGGTCCGTCACGTGTTCACCAACGTCCTCAATTTGCGCAGCTAAATTCCGTATCTTCGCGATATGTTGCACTACCGAGTCACTCGGATCCATGCGGTACTCATGGAATTTTTGCATCAGCAAAAGTTTATTCGCGGAAGATCTTTGCTCGTGGATTCGAGTTAATGTATCCCACATATCCTTCGCGGATTCACACACTAGCAGCGGCTCAAGCTGAGCCGGCTCCAGCGCTGATGAGATGAGGAACATCGCCTTCGCGTTTTCACGCAACCACTGCTTCGCCTCCGTCGACGTTCGATCCTCCGGCAATACACGTGATCCACTGACGACTTCGTCGATCTCGTTTGCCATAAATAAAGCATTGAGCTGAAATTTCCACCCTTGGAAATTTGTTCCGTCGAATTTCCTCACATGCCGAGCTGAGATGTCTTGCGACATTTCGGATGCAAATCACTCGCGTCTCGATGCCCGCAACAGGTGTTCGACCAACTCGAAAAATGGCTGCCGCCGTCACCTCGTGTTCGCGTATTCACTCACAGCCAGACACACAGTTAAGCGCGACCTGGGCCCATAACCTCTTGAAGCAGGTTGATAATGTGTGAGGAAAAGGATGAGGTAGAAAAAGAAAACTAGTATGTAACGCAACTTGATATTTTTTTTTTATTTCTATTAACGCGAAGCGCACGTGGCTATTATAGCAAGAGATACTCTCTCTCTCTAACGAACTATACAGGAGGCGAGAAAGGAGAAGACTAACTCCGGAAGCGGACGACGCTCGCAGCGCGCTCTATATCAAGAGGAAACCTGGCACCGCTCCTCTTTACCGACTGCCTATAAATCCCACGTAATGCGCAAAACTGACTGCTTCATTAGCTGTGAATCCATCCGTGAGTACTGAACGATCTCTCGGTAGCGGCTGAAGTCGCAGGTAAATTCAAGAGCTCTTGCGCCACCCTGCTAAGAGCTGTTTTATGGCAAATACCTTTCCACCACGTCGCGCCGGCAGTCGATGACGCTGCTTTTTGCACGTACGGTTGTTTCCAAAGTCCCTCGTTAACGTTATACTCAGCTAGTTCGCAAAGAACTTTGTCGATGTCCAAATTGAACTTGTCGGCTAGTTGGTGGATAAGTACCGTGCCAGACATTTGGTCAACCTCGTTCAAATGTTTCCCCTTGTAAGCTGGATCCAAGATGTTTTCTACCAAATTAACAGACGTTATTGCCATCGTGCGTCGAGATTTTACAGCGGCGATAGCAGCTTCCGATTCTCGAAAAGAAAGAGCTGGAAGCGCTGTGGTTTTGAGTTTCACTTCGAAATGGCGTTCCAGTTCTGAAAATGCTTCAGGAACATAGCTCAGTTTCGGCTTGTCTCCTTCCAACAAACGGATCCAGGAGGCAATCGGCTCGATGAGATGTAAGGTCTTTCCCACCTTGATCCAGAACTCTTCGTCTAGAAGTAGAGACTTGTTCAATGGATTCAGTTTCTTAGAGACAGACTGATCAATGGCAAGACCTTGCAAATTGTGCTTGTTAACGAAGATGCTCCGCAAGCATGTAACAATAGAGCCCCATCTTGTTGTGACCGGTAATTTCAGCGTCGTTGTCAGACCCTTGTCATCTTTTCTCTGTATCCTAGTCAACGTTGCAGATATCACGTGTGATTGCTTGATTTCCTTGACAATGGATTTGGCACTCTTCGTGAGCTGATCAGTCGTCGTAAGTTTCATTACATCTTTGATCAGTAGATTCAACATGTGGGCTACGCATCCGTAAAAGACGATGGTATTTGTCCCGTACTGTTCTTCAAGTATACGCCAGGCGGCCTGCATTACAGAAGCATTATCCGTGCAAACTCCCAAGACTTTGGACACTCCGACCTCATCAATAACCTTCGACAATTCAGCTGCGATATAGGCACTCGTTTCCGAATTAGTGCCTGTGGGAACCGATTTGTAAAAGACTGGCTGCGGCGTTGTCAAAATAATATTCACGATGCCCTCGTAGCGGACATTAGACCATCCATCGCATTGGATCCCAACACAGCTAGCTTCCATTACTTTTTTGTCGACTTCGGTTTTCACTTCCGCGTACACGTCTTTCAGAAACTTTTCAGTGATCTGACGTCTTGTGGGCACTGGGAAGGCTGGTCGTATGTATATAAAAAAATCTTGCCAATGTGGATTGTCAGTCATGCTCAGAGGTGATCCTGAAGCAAATATAGCTTTTGCCAGGAGCTTCTGAGCCTGGGAAATGTCTTTCGTGTTCATCGTGTCACAGAAGTTTCTTCTAATCTTCAGTGGTTCTCTTAATGAAGTCTGCAGTTTTACTGTCTCAGAATTTTGGTTGCTCGTTCCTTCAGTGAGTATCTCGTTATCCTTGTCTGCTTCTGATTCTGTACGGTGATCAACGTCGACAACCTCCACATCAGTTTCCGAGCCGCTGTCAGACGCCGACGAGTAGCCAGAGTGGTTTTGACGACGAAATTTATTCTTATGACAAGATTTCTTATATCGCTTGGGTTTTGCTTTGATCCTGATTTGATCTTTTATTTCCTGGGGACAGCCTCGACAACTCTGATGAAGATGCTTCGCCATACGTGTAACATGGTGGACGTAACATTGGGTACAAAATTTACATTTGTACATTTGCATCTTTTGGTTCGGCTGTCTGGCAGTTTTGACAAAATTATTGTCAATGAGTTGTTTGAGACGCATGACGTATCGTTGTCGTCGCCGGCGGCAGAACGAGCGGCTGTACAGGTTATGCTGGGTTCTAAAACAAAAAAATGAGCGAACACCAATACAGCTTAAACAATAGATCCTCTCACTCTACCTTGCATTAACAAATCAATTGTATCCCAACAAAATTATAAAAAGATATTACTTACCAAGTGAAACGAACGATCGCTGAAGTGCAGTGAAATACAAGTGGTGGGCTTTTCGAAATGGCTGCCATGTTTGATTACGATTTCTCCAGAGAACAGTGGGTGGCGGCACTGTTGTCACGAAAGCGTCATTTTTTGGTTCGTCATTTGATCGTCACGTGACGGTCACATGTCCCAAAAATGTCCGGTCAGAAAATGAGCGTACATCACTAGTAAGAACAGCATCAACTACGTGTCTCACAGGAAGAAAGGAACGGGTTGTTTCATCAGCAACAGTCAGAGAGGACAGCAATGTTTCCGTTGCGGAGGAAAGAATCATGTGTCAACGGAGTGCAAGTATAGGCAATTTAGATGTAATAATTGCGACAAAATGGGTCACTTAGCTCGAGTTTGTAAAGAGCAAGTGAATGATATTAAAAAGTCTGATTTTGTGGTTAAAGAGTCGAAAAAGAATGTTTTTAAAGCAAAAAGCGCTAATGTACGATCTAGACAAAATTTTGTTGACAACGTAAATGAGAAATCTTTAGGATTAGACGATTTATTTAACGTTAATGAAAGTTATGATGTGGCTAACGATAGCAAAACAAAGAGGTACAAAGCGGATCCAATTATGATCAAAATTGATGTTCAAGGGTCAGTGATTGATTTTCAACTCGATACGGGAGCAGTCGAGTCAGTTATTTCGGAGCAAGATTTTAGAACAAATCCAAATTTGTCATTTCTAAGTCTCAAGGAAACTAATAGAAGTTTTAAAACTCACTTGGGGGAAATTATCAGACCATGTGGAGTTTTAGAGGTGGTAATTATTAAATTTCAAAAAGTATCGGTTCAATTAGAGTTATTCGTGGTTCCGGGTAATGGTCCACCGTTGTTAGGTAGGTCGTGAATTCGGAAATTGAGCATTCCACTGGCAAAATTTATTGAAAATCCAAATATTGCAGAGTTTAATAATGTAACATCTAGCGAAGACGCTGATATTGAAGAAATTGTCAATGAGTTTAGTTCACTTTTTCGACCGGAACTAGGTCTGTATACCAAAGGAGTTTTTAAATTGCAACTCAAAGAAAATGCCACCCCAGTTTTTTGCAAACCCCGTCCGCTACCCTATGCTATGAAATCTAAAGTGGAAAAAGAAATTGACAGGTTAGTACGAAGTGACATTTTACAGCCAGTTGAATCTAGTGAGTGAGCTACACCTATAGTTCCCATTTTGAAAAAGAACGGAGAAATGAGACTGTGTGGGGATTTTAAAGTAACGTTGAATCCGAATTTGAAAATCGATCGCTATCCAGTTCCTAGAGTGCAAGATTTATTAGCTACACTGAGTGGTGGAGAATTTTTCTCTAAAGTAGATTTATCACAAGCTTATCAGCAGGTCATGCTAGACGAAAGCTCGATTCCTTTAGTTACAATTTCCACTCATAAAGGTTTATTTTCGTATAAGAGGTTATGTTTTGGAGTAGCATCTGCACCGGGACTTTTTCAGAGAGAAATGGAAAAAATTTTGTCAGGAATGAATGGAGTTGTTTGTTTCTTTGATGATATTTTAGTAATGGGAAAGTCAAGAGCGGAGCATAACGAAAGATTGAGAGAGTTATTTAAACGTTTGAGTGACTGTGGCCTAACGGCTAAAAAGGAAAAATGTTTTTTCGGGAAAACGTCAGTGCAGTTTTTAGGTCATTCGTTAGATAGAGTGAGATTTCGAGTGGCGAAAGATAAGGTGAGAGCAATTGTGGATGCCCCCCCACCGACCGATTTGACGCAACTGCGTGCTTTTCTCGGAATGATTAACTATTACGCAAAATTTATTCCTAATTATGCAAAAATTGTTCACCCGCTTTATCGATTGTTACAGAAAAACGTGAAATGGCAATGAAAGGAAGAGGAGCAGGCTGCTTTTGAGTCCGCTAAACGCTGTTTGGTGTCCTCTGAGGTTTTAGTTCACTATGATCTTCAACTTCCCGTGAAAATCACGTGTGATGCCTCGCCGATAGGCTTGGGTGCTGTTTTATCTCACGTGATGCCTACCCTGTCGGATCACCGCAACTTCAAAACAACCGAGAAACGACGGTTGGAAAACGCCGTGAAAATAACCGCTTTGTAACCGCTATTCAACCATTTTAGTAGTTTCCGGTAGCCCTATCGGATCACCGCAACTTCAAAACAACCGAAAAATGACGGTTGGAAAACGCCATGAAAATAACCGCTTTGTAAGCGCTATTCAACTATTTTAGTAGTTTCCGGTAGTGCCCGTTGAAACGCCGTATGATGGTTGTTTATGGGATATTGCTACCGTAAATCAACCAGTTTCCAACCGATCCTATTTTTCTTCTCAAAATCAAAACTGATATCGGTTGTTTCATAGTCGTTTTGTGGTAGTTTGTACGGCCAAAGGCAACCGGTCGTTTTGCGGTAGAAAAGTGGTTGTGTCCACGGTTGCCTAATCCGACAGGGTAACGGAGAAGTTAGACCGGTGGCTTTTGCTTCTCGTTCGTTAACGAAGGCTGAACAAGGTTACTCGCAGTTGGATAGAGAAGCATTAGAACTCATCTTTGGAGTGAGAATCTTTCATCAATACGTGTATGGACGTAGATTCTTCTTGGAAACAGATCATAAGCCATTAACGTACATTTTCGGGGATAAAAAGGGTTTACCTCAGATGGCAGCCAACAGAGTACAGCGATGGGCCGTGTTCTTGTCCGGTTATGATTATATTATCAAACACATTAAAGGAGTTGATAACACTCAAGCGGACAGCCTGTCTCGAATTCCATTATCACGTAACGTACAGGATTCTAATTGTGAAAAAGAGGAGTATTCATACTTGAATTATGTAGTAGGAAAAGTAACATCGATTGACAGCGGCGAAATTGAAAGATCTACCGACGAAGATCCAATCTTAAGTGCAGTTAAAGAATTTGTTATGTCGGGATGGCCTAAAAATGTTCCTGATATTTTTAAAGCTTTTAAAATGAGAGAGCGCGAGTTAACTGTAGAAAAAGGATGTATTATGTGGGGTCACCGTGTGGTGATACCAAAGAATCTGCGAGAAATAATACTCAAGGAGTTACATGCAATTCACATGGGAGTAGTAAAAATGAAGGCTTTAGCGCGATCTTATATTTGGTGGCCTAAAATTGATTGTGACATAGAAGCAGTAACGAAATCGTGTGAGCTTTGCCTGAGAGCTGCGGATAATCCAGCAAAATCGGAGTTGTTTGTATGGAAATAGCCTCAGGAACCTAATGTAAGGATTCACGCAGATTTTTTGGGTCCCTTAGATGGTAAAATGTACTTAATTATAATTGACGCTTTCTCTAAATGGATAGACGTCAAAGCGATGAATGACATTACTTCGGAATCGACAATCTCAGCAATGAGTGATTACTTTTGTACGTGGGGAATTCCACTTAAATTAATAACTGACAACGGCCCTAGTTTTTGTTCTTATCAATTTGAGAAATTCTGTGAAAAGTTGGGGATTCAGCACATTAAAACGGCTCCATACCACCCAGCGACAAACGGAGCAGCGGAAAATGCAGTGCGAACTTTTAAAAATAAGTTTAAAATGTTAATCAAGCAGGGAAGCACTCGTCAGGAAACTTTATGTAAATTTCTTTTTTATTATAGAGCTACTCCACACTGTACAACTAACTGTTCACCAGCAGAATTACAAATTGGCCGTAAATTTAGGACCAAACTTGACTTAATTCGACCGAATTTGCGTGACGAGGTGGAGCGCAAGCAAAGAGCTCAACAAAAATTTTTCAGAGGAGGAAGACGGGTAGAATTTGAGGAAGGAAAAGTTATTATGGCGAAGGATTATCAGGGCAATAATTGGCGTGTTTATTAGATCAGGCAAGGATATATATATATATATATCTAAGGTCGTGAGTTTTAGGAATGGGTGGGGATGAGTGAGTGAAAGGTTTACAACAAATAAAATACGAATGTCGCGAAAATAACAAACACTTGTTACGGCGTAAAAACCCTCACGGTTCAGAGGGAAAAGCCGTAACAAGCGGATTCTTTATTTATATAAATATATTTTACAACAAAAAATAACGTAGAAATAAAGTCAATCGACTGTAGTTGTCGGACAAATATGCACTTATTACTTAATGAGAATCTATAACGCGGACAGTATTGTAGGCGCGACACGAACGATTACTACTGCGATGAATGATCATTCCGCAACCTATCGCGAGAGATCTCGTTATACTTACTAATTCCGGACTGGCGTCACTAACCAGCCATCTAAACGCGGCGTTGAGCCACGAAGCGTGGTCAAGCCGGTCACGGGAAGCGCAGAGGATGGTCTCGACCCGCACCACGCGCGCCCCAACGTCTTGGGGAACCAGACGCGTGATGCCCGGGCAACCAGGGTGTTGCCGCTTGCTGCGCTCGCCCTGGAACGGGTCACGTATCAAACGTGGACACCGTTCCCCAACAATTTCCTACGGTCGCCTCGAGGCACACACTCACACACACACGCAAATCGGCTAATACGCGAACTAACTTCCTAGATCGCGAAGGTAATTATTATACCGCGAAGGGAAGAAGCTACAACGCAAGAGATTAATAGTCGCTTCGCTGACCGAACGTTCAGAAGAATAATCCGCGAGGTGTCCACTCGTGGATCGCTGTCGGTCGACTGTGTGGTAAATCTGCCTCTTTTCGCGCGCGTCAAGAGAACAAAAGGCCCACGTGATCGCCTGCGCGGGCCCGACGTGCGCGCGGGCCTGCAGACCGCGGGCGCCTAAACGCGTGCGCTACGGCGCGACGACGAACCCGTGAGAGCGCGATATTCAAACCGGCGATGAAAATAGTAACGGCGCGAACATGGCGTAAGGCCCAAATAGTGGAAAAATTAACTCCAGTTTCTTACCGTGTTAGCACTGAAGACAACCAAATTTGGAAGCGTCATACTGATCAAATTCGTCCATGTAATTTAACATTCAGTCCGGATGAAAAGAGTATTAAGACTGTATCAGAAATTCCTACGGAAATTATACCTGTACCTGTTATTAATAAGCAGACCGAGTATTCTTGTAAGGAAGCAGCGAGTGATTCAAAGATTGGTAACAGAGAAAGTGCGTGTGAACCTGCAAGGAATAATGCGTGCAATAGCGATATAATTCCGCCTGTATTAAGGCGTTCGCAGAGATCAATTAAGCCTCGAAAAATACTAGATTTGTAATCGAGCTTAAGGGAAGTTATGTTGTAATAACTTTTGTGATTGTATTCTGTTAAAGTGTAGAAACGGCGCTGTGATAAAGAGTATGTAAATACCCGTATGTTTAATTAGTTTACACTAATTCTTGATATGGCATTTCAATGCATAGTGTTAAAAAAAAAAAGACTCAGTATGCATTTTCATGCTAAGTGGGGAGGAATGTAGTGTATGAATAGCGGATAGACTCAGACGACATCTAGCTAAGCTATTACTAGCGACACCTAGGTGTGCTATTTAAGCAAGTGCGCTTGAACGGATCTCTCTCTCTCTGACCAGCCGACCACTATAGAGGTTATAACGTGTGTGTGGCGCGCAACACAATATGCCGTCAATCTTATATATCTTTATTATTAATAAAGCATTAGCGAATTCCAAGAAATACTATCGTTAATCGTCTCCCCACAAACATTACAAAATGAATTTTCATTCTTTTTCAATACTTTATTTTTATTTATCTGTGCATAAGCTTTACCCCAGGAGCTTTGCCTTATTCTGGCGGCAAAGCTTGCTATGTAAAATAATATTTTAGTTTTACAAACTAACAACAAGAAATATCACCTACCGGCGATAGTTTCTTCAAGTGCGGGTGAATCCTAAATATCTTCGCAGTTGTATAGACTCTTTGGCTCTAATTCACAGCATTCCGCGCAATTTTGACAACCGCGGGTTTTGCTGATTTACCGAAAAAACCACCGTCGAATCACTGGACGATTTTTTGCAAAAATAAAACCTAAATTTGCTCATAATGACTGTAAAAACAAGCGTTTACCTAAAAACGACTGAATGTAAATTTAATGCACCATCGATGTTTTAGACTCCCAAAAAATCGACAGATTTTTTTTTTCACCAGTCGTTTTTAGAATCGTTACTTTTTAGGGTTTTTTTTTTTCGCAAAACCATCCGTTAACTTTGAAATTTTCGTTGCTAAGATTAATGTAAAAATTGTAAGCAGGTTGATTTTTTATAATTTTATTTCAATTAAATCAGATGACTAGAATAAACAATTAAAAACGTGATGCTTTTTCTCATTATAAATAACGCACGACCCATCGTCGCTATATCCGTGTTCGTCCTAAGTTTACAGTATTACATATATATATCACGACGTAGAAGCTAACGGATATTTCGCCGAAATTACGAAGAGTTGCGTATAAATGCCTCAACTATAATAACACAGGCATGCCCACAGTGTTTTTTTTTTTTTCTCTGTAGCATCATTCATATCACTTACATCAGTACAAGTAAAAAAAGGATCACGGTATCAAAGAATTTGGCAATTCTGTATCGTAAACGCTACTATCTTATAAACTTGAGCGTCGAGTTGTTCCGATCCCGCGAATACATTCTAATACTATCGACGATCATTGTGATAAATTGAACTTGAAAAAAACAACCCTGAAATTGCATTCGACATCAAATATCAGGCATTTATTAAATATCCAAATAAATGTTTCATCTTCACTCTACTTCTGGGTTTTAAACATCCCATTTTTTACTTCATGAGTAATTTTACATTCATTTTTTTTTTAAATGCTTAGAGAAATAAAGAAACATTTGATTAAAAAAGGATAGACGAATGAAAATAAAAGGCCCTACATTTTTTCGTTCATCGTTTTTTTGTTTTTTTTTTTTTTGTTTTTTTTTTTTTGTTTTTTTTTTTGCATTTATGATCGGAATGATGTAGAAAAAATGTTGTATATTTTTTAAGTTGAAAATGTCTAAAATAATTTTCCAATGTGGTAGCATATTAAAAAATTTATATTCAATGATAGAGTAAATGAAGAAATGAAATGCGTTTAAGATTAATGGGATGATTACAGCGCCACTTTAATTCGATTAGCCACGGGCATAATTGATTATTAAGACAACCGGAAATGAGCGAAATCTCAGGATTTAAAAGAAATTAAAGGTTTAACGCTTTTCGCCCTGTTTTGATCCGATTTAAGATAGCTAATACGCTTCACTCTATTTAAATAAGTGCTACTGTTTTTTCAAATGCTTTTTTATTTTTTGGTAGTCTAATTAAGAGTTCTGTTCTTCAAGCCACCAGAAATTATAAAAACGTTTTTGAAAATTTAGCACTCATTGGACTAGTGTTAAGCACTTCCTTAAGGTAGTTTTAGCAGTAGAGTCCAAACTCGATATTCACAGAAATTTCCGAACATTTCTCGATGAGATGAAAATCTGAGAAAAAAATCAATGTCTTGAAGGTGCTAAGAGCATTGATTTTTCATAACAATAATTGCAAGATATTAGCAAATTGATGTTTAAAAAAATCATCGACCGAATTGACCATCAACCTAACTTCTTTTTCCGAAAAATAATTTGTAAACTTTTTCTATCGTGTCTATACGTGTTCAGGAAAATCAACGAACATTTATGTTGCTGGCTTTTTTGTCGAAATTTTTTTGCTAACATACTCAATTTAGTAGTATGAAAAATCATTTTTTTTCAGCCTTGAGCACTTTTGATTTTAACAAATTTTAATTTCATCCAGAGGTGTTAGAAATTGTCTCGGAAGTTCACAATTAAGAGGACGGTATTTTTAAAACTACCTTAAGGCCGGCGCTCATCTTACCAACCTCATGCTGTTCGCGAGACTCATTTATACTATGTCGGACGAATTTAACTCTTTCGATCGAAAACTCTAAACGTCGATGATGCTGTTTCGCTTCTTATCAAGTTCGGTGGAGTCAAGATCGTTTGCGAGGCTTCCGACTCTTCTTCGAAGGTCAATTCAGCCGCCGCCTCCTTGCCTAGTAGCTTTCAATTTCTTCTGCATTTGTCCGAGAATGTCTTGCATCCTGCGGATCTGTAAAAATAGGAAACGAGCGTCAGTAAAATGTGAAAAAGGGGTTTTACGAAAAAAGCGCGCTATCCACTGACCTCCTCGCCCTTCTGCAACAAAAGCCTGTCTGTGTCGGATATACTGTTCTGAATGTGAGGACTCGAGTTCCGTTTCAATTTACTGAAAACAAGAACCAAGTTCGCCAATTATAGAGAACAGTCGATTAGTTAACTTAAGAAATAAATAATAAAGCTGCATTGGCGAGAATCGTGGAGAGCTAGAGGGAATTAAGCTACTTATCTGCAATTAAACTCATCGAAAGCTCCGCAAATTTCAAAGTATTCTATTTATTTTTTATTGAGATATTTATGAACGGAGGTAAATATTTCCATTACGTTTCAGACACGATGGACATATGTTGGAAAATTTTTGTTTTTTGTAATCCGTGTAGAGAAAGTCCTCCTTTTTGAATCTGCAGTGCGTGGCGAAAGTGGCATTTTTTTTTACATTACGATACAGATGCGAAAAAACTCTATCTGACGAATATGACTTTACAGCACAAGCCAAAGGCGAATTATGAAAGAAAAAAAATTCTCACGAGTATTATAAAAAAAGTGTACTCCATAATGTGTAAAAGCATTTATTATCGCACCAACTAAATTTGACCACTTATTGTTGACTTTTTTACAAATCTATCCATAATAATTGCCCCGAATTAATGCATTAATTCACTATAAGACAGTATTAAAAAAGGATGCAAAGTAGAACCTTGCACATTGCTTCCTCATTTAATTTTGCTCTTTACATAGCAACCTCTACGAGGATGTATTGTAACTGATTTTGGCTTCCTCATAGAGGAAGCTTTGTAAAGAGCAAAATTAAATAAGGAAACAATGTGCAAGGTTCTACTTTGCATCCTTGTTTTGAGTAAATGAATAAATCACCGGCACATCTCATTTTTATTAGGCACAAACTTTTGTTTTACTTTAGTAACTTCCGCGAAGGATATAGCGAACATCGCTATTTTTTCAAATATTCAAAATGGTGTAATATTTGAACGACTTTACCGATCATCACCAAATTTGGTACACAGTAGGCCTGTATGTTATTTTTCGTTTATAGAACATTTCAGTTAATTTGCTGAAACTCGACGCGATTTATAGCAAAATATTGATTTTTTACAAAAATTCAAAATTCTATAAAATCCGAACCGCTTTACCGATTTTGTCGAAAATCAATTCCAAACAGCATTTAATGTCTCTCTAGTTATAAAGAACTATTTAGCCATATCGGCGAACTTTTACGAAAGGTAGAGAGTATACGATATTTTTCGAAAAAATTTTAAATTCTATCAAATCAATATACATAGACATATTTTCTCAAAAATTATAGCAATTGAAGAGGAATTAATAGTCTACTTGCGTGCCAAGTTTGAGCTCGATCGATCGTGCCATTCGCGAGTTATCGACGATTGAATTTTCGCTCCTTGAAACACACATACATACACACATACGGACACATTTTCTAAACCACTTTTCTCGACGTTTTAGGTGATTCTAAGCATACTGACATGAAAATCTCGAAAAAAAAATTTTTCATGAAAACAAAGCTTCCTCAATGAGGAAGCAATAAATCAAATTTCGAAGTATAATTTAAAAGCATGTAGATTTTTGAAATAAGTACAAATTTAAAACAAGTAAAATTTAAAAACATGTACTATATAAAACCTATAAAATCTTGAACATATAACTTTGAAAAATTTGCCCAAAAAAATCATATTCATTATCATTCTCCTTCTTCAAGCTCAAACTTGAAGAATGTTTATCCTATTTCTTAATAAAACGATTCGTTTCTGGAAACCATTGATTTACTGTCATATCCTTCGAGTGAGGTAAACCAAATTGGCTGATTAGAATATGCACATGAAGAGTTGCAAATGTTCTCATAAAAACTGTTTTGCCACACGAGTCTGAACGTGTTTACCCACACTGTATCGCTTATTCTGTGTACATGCGTTTCGATGTGTGCTAATGACAGATAACAGCAGCATCTGTCAGTTCAGCTGATAACAAATAAAAATCGGAAAATCGATGGAGTGCGAAGTCATCGGAAATGATAAGAGAAAGGACGAGGTGAAAAATTCTGAAGTTTGGTTGGATGTCAACGACGGGAAAAAGCTTAAAGAGGTTAGTAAGCAATATACGAGGCATTCCATGTCACTCCTCAAACATTTCACCCTCGTTTCTTCCCATCCTTCCTTCCCATTACTTTTTATGTTATTGTATAGCTCCGCAAAAAAGCATTCCACATGTTTTCCAAATTTTTTGCTAGTTCTATCATTTTTTAATTATTTTTTTCTAAATCTAAGTTTTCGGCCAATTTCAAAATGTTTAAAAAATGTACAAAAATTAAGGACGAAGTAACTAATATTTTAAGTCCAATCGAAAAGTGTACACCTCTTCATGTTTCTCGATTTTTCTCAATTTTTTTATTTCGTTTTTTCGTTTCTTCTAGATTTTTCAGATTATATTTAATTTTTTCAAAAAATGTGACTAACAAATTTAATAATTGCAAATAATTCATTACCTTGTAACACTAAATGTTCATAATAAATTAAGTTATAATTGATTATACAATATGTAAATGTCTACATTATTTTGGATTACCTTACATTTCAAATTATTTAATTCCATTACTATTATTATTATTTGATTCACAATGAAAAATATGTACAGTTGTCAAATGATTATTCATTTTGCTTGAACAAATTGGAAATAGAAATAGAAATGTAAAAACAATGTAGATGAAGATTTGTTAAAATATCTAATATTGTCTTTATGTACAGTATACTTTCAATTCATTAAAAATAAAAATCAAGAGTTATCATAAAAAGTCCAATTATATTAATTACTTGAAGTGCTTAATATTTTTAAAAAAAGTATCGCTTACCGATTAAAATTATTCTTAGCAAATAATCAATTTGTTCGATGAACAAATTATTTCTGCTTAAAAGCAAAGAATCGCCTTTAATATTCATTATTGCATTCGTGTAGATTGTTTCCATTCGCTCCGAAGACAGCATCACAGAGGCAGCATCGAAACACATAGAGGAGACTCTAAATCGATTGGAAGAGTCCTCTCAAACTCAATCAGCCAGAACAAACAATTCTAGCAATTTCATTAATAATGCAAAAGCTGCTAATATCACAGAGGAGAGAAGCGAATTGGATCGGCGTGTACGAGTTGGCGAAATTACACCTTTTCAAGCTGCCGCTGCTATCAACAACAAATCTCATAATCCAAATGCTAGCAAATGGTATCAAATTCCATCATTTTGTCCCTTATTTAATAGCAGAAAATTTCTAAAAGTCGTTGCACAACTTTAAAAATTCAATGTAAATATTGAAAACAATATAGACCTATTGATTGAATACTATTTCGTAGTAATTCTTATAATTGTATTTGCAGGTCCATTTGCAACTAAAGTTATAGACTCTTTCGTAGCGTAAATGTTTGTTACTAATAGTTTTGAAAAAATCTGTTAATTATCAAAATTTGTATATTTTTGATGATTATCAATTCTTAAAAACTGGAGATTTTAAATGGAAAAAAGAAATCAAAATAAGTTTTTTTTGTATCTTTCATTTACTATAATTTGTTGAAATGTAGGTGAAAATTCAATTGGATTCATAATTTGTGAACGAAATTCTAGATTCCTTAAAAACTGCAAATATTTCATTACAAAATCGAATAATATTCATTTAGTATATATGTATTCATGAATAAATATTCATTTAGAAACGCAATCAGTGATAAAATTTCCAACTGTTAAGATTGTAATAATACATTAAATATAAAACTTTGAGTCCTGAAGTCTAAATTATTTGAGTAATTCTGAAACAATTTGTATGTACAGGGGATCAACTCAGACAGCGGGTTTGTTGGGTTTGGAGCATTATCTGAAACGTCAGGCGGAACTTTTGGAGCAACGAAAAAAATTGAAAGGTACGAAAACCCAGAAATCGAAAGCAGCACTGAAAAAGTTGGAAAAGGGAAAGAGAAAAATTCCTGCTGTCGAGACTGAAGTTTGTTCGCAGAAGAAAGAAAGGAAAGCGAAGATAGTTGCATCGATGAGTGCGAGCGACGAAAGTTTGGAAATTACCGAAAAGACGAACGAACAATCGGACAAAAATTCGGTTGCACAGGAAAAAGACACAGAAATAAATGAATCGGCGAAAAGGAAAAGATCTCATTCCCCAGAAACCGGAAGTCATGATTCTGGAAGCGAATATTTACCCAGCGACGGTGAAATCGTTGATTCCGGTAAAACTAAGAAATTTACCATTTCAATAATTTCTTCATTATCAATTTATGTCCCGCTACATTACTTACTTATAAACAATTATCATTTTTCTTACAGATGCGGAAATTAAGAAAAGAAGAGTCGTTAAAGCGGGAAAGAAAAAGCAAAAAAAGGGGAAAAATTTAGAGAGCGAAAGTGTCGATAGGAAAAAAAAGAGAAGTACGAAATTGAATGATAAAAATTGTAATTAAACTTAGAGATGGAATAAACGAAAACGCGTTTATTTGCTTAGTTTACGATGACGGAGACGAGTCGATTTATCAAGAGCGTATGGAGCACAAACTACGAGCGAAAAAGAAGAAAGACGCGCTATTTACGGTCGATAATCTCTTCAAAGTTCCGAAATCTATATGGAAGAGGCTCTACGAGTATCAGAGAGTATCTGTTAGATGGTTGTGGGAGCTTCATGGTCGAGGTCTCGGTGGTTTGGTCGGCGACGAAATGGGCCTTGGGAAAACCGTTCAAGTAATAGCATTTCTTGCCGGTCTCGACGCTAGTGAATTGCTCTCCGACGGCGGAAGGTATTAAAGCTCAATTGTTTCTCATGAAACGTATTCATTTTTCATAATCTACACTTATTCCCATCAAAGCATATTTATTTGTTATAATGCCCACTTATTTTGCATAAAGCACACTTTTTCTTCACATAACACACTGTTTTCTCAGAAATCGAACTAATATCTCATAATAACTGTCTAATTGATTAAATGACCGCGTCAACATTTCCGGTCAAAATATACTATCAATATTCACGTTATACCAATTGTCGCAAAAAATGGTTTCAATAACTTGGGCGTCTTGACCGATCATTAAACGGTGATTAATTTCCCTTGATGATTTACTTGATACATTATTAAGATTTTTGTTGACATTATTTTCTTTATAGATTCAGAGGTTTGGGACCAACTTTGATAATCTGTCCAGCGACTTTGTTAGAACAATGGGTAAAGCATTTTCAGGATTGGTGTCCAACAATGCGGGTCGTAATTTTGCATCACTCGGGAACTTATCGCGGTAAGATGATATTAATATTTATTTAAATTATAAATAAAAAGGAAAATATCGGATAAAGTTTTCGGAAGGACAATTGATCAAAATCTCGTGTCCTTTGCAGGCGAACCTGAAGATCTAATAGAAAGTATAATGAAAACAGGAGGAATCGTTCTCACTTCGTATTCGGGAGTTTTGGGGTACAAAGAACTCCTCATACATTCTCAATGGCATTACGTAATCCTCGACGAAGGCCACAAGATAAGAAATCCAGAAGCAAAGGTCCATTACACAATAAAAACATTTTTTTAAAACCTTCACATTCGAACGTTGCGAATTGTTTTCTCGTCATCTTTTGCTTTTTACAAAGCTACGTCGGCGAAAAAGCATGTCAATTGGTTCTGGCTTTTTCATGAAAAAGTTTTGTAAAAAACAAAAAATATTGGCGAAGCCACTTGAAAGATTCTATTTCGTAACTTTGTTTTAGCTCGTAAGACTTTTTATCGGAGCGCAACTCACACGCATTAGTTCCGGGTTCGATTCCCAGTCAGGGCCAAAGATTTTTTCGGAAGCTTGTGCAACTGCAAGTGGTTCAGATTCCACTATAAACAGTAGGTCTCGGCTAATGACCATAGCAATAGCCGCTGTAACAATTAAAAAAAAAAGTTTTTTGAAAAACTAGATATAAAAATTCACCGATTTCGTCGATTTCCACAAAATTTCGCGGTAAACAGCCTCAAAAATGTTTAACTACGATATTTTGAAAGTAGAATTAGTTTGAACATAAAAAAATTTAAATTGCTGTAAAAATTTGTATCGATCTTCAGGAAATTCAATATCTACTGAATATAATTTAAACTGAATTGGTCGACATACTTGAAGTGTGAAATACAGAATACGAGGCTTTTTCTATAAGGAAGCGAAAATTACTAATTACGATTTTTCAATTAAAAAAAATCGGATTTCGCAGGTCAGCAAAGCGGTGAAATCATTTTCGACGCCCCATCGCTTACTTCTGACCGGAAGTCCGATGCAAAATTCGCTCAAGGAGCTCTGGTCGCTTTTCGACTTTATTTTGCCTGGCAAATTGGGAACTCTTCCAACGTTTCTCGAGCACTGCGCAAATCCTATAACTCGAGGAGGATATGCCAATGCATCGCCTCTTCAAGAAGCTACTGCGCTGCAAGTGGCGACGATGCTTAAAGATGCGATCGCTCCGTACATGCTCAGAAGAACGAAAAACGACGTTCAGCATCACATTAGCTTGCCCGAAAAAAATGAACAGGTGATTTCTCGCTATTTTTCAAACAATTTCTTATCAAATTTATTATTGAAACTATCATTTGATTGATTATTAAAGTCATTATTTAATTTATCATGTAATGTATATTATTTAAAAATAGATTTTTTTTGGTGCGACGAAATTCCATTTTAAAAAACGCACAGTATTTTTTCGTTACACCATTAACAACGAGATTCTTTTAAACAATACATTATTGCAGTTGGAAACATTTCGTATTTAAAAATTTATTCTATTTGTTTATTTGTTATTTCGTGATGATTTTTCGACGTATTAGTACTAGTAGTTTTATTTCATCGTATACCCTTGCAGGTTTTTACATTTGCCCCATTTCCGTACATTTAAGGGATGAAAAAAAAAAAAAAAAACATGTAAATTTACATTTCCGCTTTTTCATACATCAATTTTCTACAGTTTTTTTAACGTATTATAAAAGCGATTATTTGCAGGTTCTCTTCTGCAGTTTGACGGAAGAGCAAACGAATCTTTACAAAGATTATTTACGAACGGATCACGTTTCGTCAGTTTTGCACGATAAAAGTAGTTGCTCGGAGAACAGTTACAGAGCAAGATTGCTCGTAGCTCTCACGACGCTTCGAAAAATATGCAATCATCCGGACCTCTACACTTTTGGTAACGTCGAGGCGGTGAGTTTTTTATTTGTCTGCGATAGAACTTGGAATTAAGGAGAATAAAAATAATTTCTCATCGTGTCATTTTTCGTGTCAACACTCTTGTTTATAGTATTACATGAATATTGATATTTCAATCACGATATTATATGAACTTTAATACTTTTTATTTATGAATGAAAATATTAATGAAGGATTAATTAGGGTTCCGACGAAGAATTTAATCCAAGCGAAGAAGTGATGGAAAAATTCGGCGACTGGAAACGTTCCGGAAAATTGGCAGTTGTGAGATCGCTCTTAAAAATTTGGAAGCGTCAGGGCCACAGAGTTCTCTTATTTACGCAGGGAAGGCAGGTAGGAAGAAAATTGAAACGAGCGAAAGCTTTTTTTTAATTAAGAAAATATAAAATATCAATTTCTATAAAAGAAGTTTTTATCGGGAAACTGAAAGTATTTGTCTTTTATCTTGCGTTTCCAAAATTTAATAAAAGTTCACACCCCATAAAGAGTGAAGTGCACTTTTGTTTGATACTTTTTATTATGCACTTTCACTTGCACGAATCTTATTAATTCGTTGCAAATACGTGATAATTTACTTTTTTGTAATCTTCTATGTAAATTATCGTAACAAGCTGTTTTCTACTATTATATAAATTGAGGAGAGCTTTTCGTGAAAAGAATTTAAATGTCGTTTTAAAACGTGTCCATAATTTTGAACGTTATCCGCAGAAATATTCGCAGCCATACGGTTAAAATAGAATGAATTTTTTGACGATGTTTGTTCGACGAATCTACACACATTCACAATCTTTTACGGCGCTTGCTCTAGAACTTCAACATTTTTAGATGATGGGCGTATTGGAAGCTCTCGTACAACGTGAAGGCTACGAGTATTTGCGACTCGATGGAACGACTCCGATGTCCCAGCGACAACACACCATTCACAAATTCAACAATGTAAGTAACAAAATCCAGCAAAATTAATTCATCCTAATTTTGATAGTTTTTCTCACTTGATATATATTTCTCGTCTGATATCCTTTAAATATAAGTATTTGGGTACAAGCAGAACTGGATAGGACTTTAAGCACACTTGCTGCACTTCCAGTACTTTTGACAATCGTGTTCTTCAATTACTTTTTACAAACTTTGACTTTAAGTACTTTTCACAAACTTGTATCGCAAGTACTTTTTGCTATGGTGTACTTCTTCTATAGTGTTCTTCAAGTTTTTTTAAATATCGTATGCTTCAAATACTTTTTACTATTGTGTACTTCAAATCCTTCGCCCAGCTCTGAGTGCAAGTTATGATTGTTTTTATACGATTTCGGTTATCCACCTCACCAGGATCCCACCTATTTCGTTTTTGTATCAACAACGCGAGTCGGTGGCCTCGGAATTAATCTCACCGGTGCAAATCGCGTTGTAATCTACGATCCCGATTGGAATCCGGCCGTGGACGCTCAAGCGAGGGAACGAGCTTGGCGAATAGGTCAGGATAAGCGTGTAACGATCTACAGACTAATTACAGCCGGGACCATCGAGGAAAAGGTGATTTGTCGTAAGCTTGTGTTCTAATATTTATCGGGACATCGTTAAAATAGAAATTTCCTGAATTATCGCAGATTTATCATCGACAAATCTTCAAAGTTCTCCTCTCAAACAGAATTCTCGAAAATCCTCGACAAAGAAGACTCTTCCAAACTTCCGATCTCTCGGAACTTTTCAATCTGAACGTTCCCCTCGACGGTAAAACCACCGAATCCGATAGAATATTTTCCAACTGTAAACTCGAACCGACAGTGCCTAATTTTTCTCAAAGCAAATTGGAGGCCATGAAGAAACTCGCCTCTTCCGTTAGCAAAAAAATAGCGAAGAAGAACGAAACGAAAAACGAGGAAGTTAAGGAAAAAGCAACGTCGTCATCGGAAGTTGAAAAAAATGAGGTTTCGAAAAATTTTGAAGATAAAACGGAGGAAATTAATGCGACGGTAAATTTAATACCGGACGACGAAAATCTGGAACGAGTCCCGAGAATAATCGATGCCCAAGAAGAACAAATTGAGGCAACAGTAGAATCGCTACCAAAAGTTGAAAAAATTGAAAAGATATCCAAAAAAAAAGTTGATAAAGAGGAAAAACTTGAGGGAATGGGGATTTTTACTTCGGAAATTCAACGAGTCGATGAAAATTCAAGGAAAATCGACGCTAATGAAGAAGAAACTCCAGCGAATAAATCGTTGCCTTCGGAAGTCCAAAAAATCGAGAAAAAACGAAAGAAAAAACGACAAAAAAAGAGGAAAAAAGGCGACGAGCTCGACGCTGAAACTTCGGCGATTTTTGAAGGTGAAAAAGTTCCGTGTCTCATAGGACGACGACTTGCAACGTCGGAACAAAAGGAGGAAGCAATTTCTTCGACTTGCGATGATCAATACGTTCTCATGAAATTATTTTCTAAAACAAGTAAGGAGAATGGGTTTTTATTAGTTTTACAAAATAAAATAGTATATAATATCACCGAGAAACATAACAATTAATGATTCCGTTTTTGAAATTAGAGGGTCACAAAAAGTTCAATAAGAAATAATTCATCGGGTCCAAAAAATTCCGTATTTTCCAATATTATTCTTATGTAAGCATGTAATCGAATTTACCCAAAAGAAATGTATTTTTTGCATCATTTTGTTGGTTTCACGTTGAATAAATTGCCAAAGTTTTTTCCGATTGTTTCCAAGATGTTAACGTTTTAAAGCCAATGTCTATGAAAATTTGAATTTGCTGCAAAATAGTATTGCAAAAAATATCTCAATTTGAGACGCAAAATAAATAAATAAAATAAAAAACAAAACGAGCTCTCACTTTGAAAACGAAAACTGGCAAATTTATTGATGTGAGTCACGATTACAGCACGATAATCCGATTTATCTTTCAATCTCATTTTTATATTTATCTTATTAGACATAAGCTCCGCTTACCAACACGACGTGGTTCTGGGGCAAGCAAAAATGGGCGGTGATCAGATAAATCCGATGCAGCGAATGGCTCGTGATGCTGCGGAAGAGAGTATGGATATTATTCGCAAATCCCGGAAATGGTGTTGGAGGCCAACGTGGGACACGCCGAAAAGAGATGACGAATAATAGATAATAAGTCATTTTCCAAAAATTAATGAAAATTTCATTATTTATTTTCTAGCAAGAGAAAAAACAAAAGGCAATTAATTTTTTATAGCAAAAAAAATTGAATCCTAATTTTCCTAGAAAAAAAGAGCCGCGACAAATAATAAACAATAGACTCTGCAGAAACGCAAAATAACAAAGACTGATAGATATTAAAAAAACGATAAATTGAGGCTGTACCTCGCGTTTCTGTGGGAAAAAAAAAAAAAAAAAAAAATCTTTGTTCTTAACTTTATTAGCCTCAGTGCTCGTACAAAAAGTTACGCCAGTTACAAAAGTATTTACGAAGATTTTGTATACGTTGTGTTCGAAATTTTAATGTGCGAGCCCCGAGAAAGAGTCGATGCGATTTTCTTCGATTTAATTACTCGCAAAAAAAATGTAGTGTCTAAAAGTAATGTTGGCAAACAAAACTATCGGGTTTTTCGATGGGAATCGATAAACCGAGAGAATAATCGAGCTCCAATCGATTCGCGTTCGCGATGTTATACGGAAGTTCTTTTATCGCTGTGTATAATTATTTTCGAACGTATTTATAAATAATGTATAAATAAAAAATATAAACTGTACAGATTTTCCGTAGAAACAACGTGTATATAGTTTTTTTGTTTTCTTCAATTCAACATCTGAGAAATTGCTCGAGCTTAGGTCCTGCACGTCCCAAAGGATCTTCGGGAAACATCAGATAGTCTCCTACGAAGGTTGGTGCGAGCAAACGATTTTCTATCGTGTTTCGCCACTGAGGCTTCTCTAACCACAAGTCTCGGTATTGGTCGGACGATACGACGATTCCCCCGCATTGTGTCGCGTACTCCAAAATGTATCTGTGTGGTAAATCGGTTAATTAATGAGCGAAAGATCGGCAAATAATTTTTGTAATAAATCGGTAAATAAATCTGTGTGACAAATTGGCAAATCATTTTTATAGCAAACCGGTTAATAAATCGGAATGATAAATCGGTAAATGAATCTGCGTGACGAATCGGCAAATCATTTTTGTAGCAAACCGGCAAATTAATCGGTAACTAAATGTGTGATAAATTGGTAAATTCATTTTCGTGATAAATCGGTAAGTTGTTTAATTTTTGTTCCTTTCCATTTTTTATTGTTCGAAATAGTCGAATTCTTATTTGATAAAACTTTCGGTAGATAATTTTTATTTACGAGCGACTGCCGCATAAAATGGGTAATCAATGATTTTATTAATTTTAATTATCATTGCATTAATCAGCGCATAATTATCGAGAAGTTTCGCTCGTCGGTTGCTCGATCAAGGGCACGTACTTTTGGTTTATTTTTACACGCCACTCGAAGAGAACGAATCGCTAAGAAATAATCAAGCTTTTGTTTTTAATCCAATATTCAAGACAATAATTACCTGTCGTCGTAGGGCGTTATTTTTCTGCCGGCTATCGTCCGACTTGGCGTGAAAACGACTGTTCCCTCTACGTGCAATTTTTCTATAAGTTCCCGACCTCGGGCTCGCGCACTTTGCGGCAAGAAAACTTTAACCGCATGACCCCGGCTCTTGAAATAGTCGATTACTATCTGCAATCCCTTTTCCGAAAACGTTTTATTCCTAGAGTGCCTGTAATTTTTATTGCAATTATTTATTACCGTGAAAATAAATACAAACTTTTTTTTTTCACGACGAAATAAAACGACAATTCGTCACTTTCTCAGCGAGAAAATAATGGAAAATTCGACAATTTTTCAGCTTAAAAAGTGGTAAACGCGACACTTTTCTTCGTAAGAAAATACTTGAATTTTCGATGACAAAAGATTTTTTTTTCATTTCCAGTAACAAAAAAATTAATAAATAAAAAATCCGATCTTTTGGAAAAAAAAATGAAAAATTCGATATCGTGTGGTTTAATGTCGTACCCCATAGCGACGTTGGATCCATCGATGACGATTTCTCTCAGTTGCCCTTTGGCCGTTTTTTGCCGCGATTTCTTATTGTTCTTTTTAACAGTTTTATGCGAACTGCCGTTACAATCGTTGGACCTCATTGTCGTTGGCAGAGTTGGTACATATTCGTTAAAACACTCGTTAGCCATCGTCGGTGCTACGTCCACTATAATTGGCTCCTGTGGACTCGTTTTCGCTCGTTTTGGTGTAACGACTGTGTTCGCGGTTTCAGCGTTTGGTCCTGAAGACCAAATCACCTCGATTTCTTCCACATCCGACGCGGTTGCCACTGCATCTTCTGCAACAATTAAAAATGTACTTTCTGCATTGTTTAATAAGCTATTTCGCTTTTATTGCCTCAAATACTAGCTAAAGAAAATGATGTACAAATTAAACGAGAGTAAAAAATCGTATAATAGTAGAATTATTAAAAACTACTTTTGAAAGTTTCAATTATTTATGAACTTTTGTAATAGTTATTCATGACAATTAAGCATCAAATAACAGTGCAAAATTAATGATAAAGAATTTGCAGCAATTTGTTATTTACTCAAAAAGAAAAAGGTTGAGATTAATTGATCAAGATTTAATTCGTTTTTGTATTAAATATGCTGTCGAATTTTAGATAAAGCAAGGAATGTTTTTGCACTAAAGTTGCGTTAAATATAGATGAAACTATATTTGAAGGAAAAATGATAAAGACGACATGGAAAAAATTAGTTCCTGCAATCAAATGATTGTCTTACCATTCGTTCTACTTCCCATAATTTGACCATTGTGATTTTCATCATTTACAATCTGGGAATTGGTTTTAGTCTCTGCCGACTTTCTATTCTTTGGACTCTTTGGATTAACGAGCTTTCCCTTGGAACCCTTTTGCTTTTTTTGCCATGGCGACTTATTCTTCTTTGTGGGAGTCTTAGTTTTCTTTATAGATTTTATCTTTGGCTTTTTTTTTCCAGGAGTATTAGCCAAATTTCTCACAATGCTTTTTTCAGGTACTTCGACTATATCATTTTCCTCTGTATCGGATACCAAATTTTCCAATCTATTCTCCGCAGCGGACATGGGTCTGTAGTCCTCGACAACGACTACGCTCTCGTCAAAATTGAATACTTGTCTGCCTTCTACATTGTTTGTTTTCTTTTTTTTTGTTGGTGGTGTGGAAACAATGGATACATCGCCGGTATCGTCATTTGTTTCACTAATCGGGCTAAAATTAACAATAATAATGATAGTCAATGAGACAAAATTTTGTCCTTTTAATTTGAGATACTTTAGTTTAAAATGAGATTGAGAAAAGAAAGTGAGTATTTGCAAATAGGAATTGAGATTGTTATGTCGCACTTAATTATCATTTTCAAGATTTTACCTTTTCCAGGTATTATATTTTCTTAAATGATGTGCAAAAGCTTTATGTTTTCATAAATTTTTTAGCATTTCCCAAAGGATTTGTAATTTTTTCTAAAACATTAATTTTTTAATTAATTTACTTTGTCAATCTCATGATCTCGTTTAAAGATCATTGATATTATCCACGAACCATTAAATTTTTCTAAAAATGATTGAAACTTGTATAACATTTTTTTAATTTGCATAAAAATCCTTCAATTTGTATAAATGTCCTCAAATTTGCTTAAAAATATTTAAATTAATTTTCTGAATATTACGAATACCATGAATATTCATAACTGATGTAGATTTATTAAATTTACATAATAATTAATTTTTCATATGTGAGATTTCACCTGAATGAATTACTCAAAATCATTGTCATTATTGCGCGCAAAAGAAAATACTAAAAATATCATTGCAAATCCCAAAAGTATTCGCAATTGAACGTTTATCAAGTAAAGATAATAATTCATTTTTTGGTATTTCAATTTTTGTTGAAATTGATAACTCAAAATCATTATCATTATTGCGCACAGAAGAAAATACTAATAATATCAATGATAATCCCAAAAAATATTTGTAATTGAACGTTTACCAAGCAAATGTAATAATTCATTTTTCATAATTGAGATTTCGTGTAAAATGATTACTCAAAATGATAATCTCATTATTGCGCATGAAAAAAAATCCTAATATCATTGTAAATCCGAAAGAATATTCATAATTGAACGTTTACCAAGTAAACATAATAATTCATTTTTTCACACTACAAATTTTGTCGAAATTGATAACTCAAAATTATAATGATTATTGCGCGCTAAACAAAATACTAATAACATCATAAAAAATCCCAAAGAATATTGGTCGTTGAAAGGTTATCAAGTAAACGTGATAATTCCTTTGTTCGTACTTGAGGAGATTTCGTCTGAAATGACTGAGCGGACTTTCGTACGGAGTTTCGAGGAGTGCTCGAGAATTTCCGCTGGATCGCAATCGTTTCCGGTAATTCATCACTGCATTAGTCAACAATGAATTTTTCGAGGGGCTCGGCGAGTCACAAATGATAACAGAATTGTTGATCCCACTCATGACAACGGCCTTTTAACATTTGCCGCCAAAGATTTATCCCAAAAAGTCACAATGACAACCTCAAATTGTTGCAACCAACAACAACAAAATTGTTGGCACGACGTCAAAGAGACCCTTCAATTTTTCCTTATTCACGATAAGAAATTTTCGCTGCACTGTCACACATTTAGTGTCAAAGGGTTACGAGTCACGATAATAGCGGCTTTTTCATTGGTGAAAACGTGCGTAACACGAATTATCGAACGCACTAAGGACAAACGTGTCTAAACATGTTTTTGTTATGATTCTCCGTGGCAGCAGCTGATCGAAGTCTCGTAGGCCTATGGCCTCGATTCACATTGTAAGTTATGCATAATGAAGACATAACTTCTTTCTCTCTCGCTCGCTTATTTGCAGATATTACGGGACAAAAGCGCAATGCCACGGCGAAATTTGTGGGCTGTTATTACGGTGCCGTGTCTCTAGGGACAAGGATGGACGTGGCTGCAGCAGCTGATCCAAGTTGTAACACGTTACCATGTGAGCAGTCAATTTCTCCAGTTGTATAATTTTACTGTATTTTTTTTATTTGTCCAGTAATTGTACTGTATTCTTCACGAATTATCCAAACAAAAAACGGGAGTAGAAGTGCTTGCTTGGCTTCAAAGTGTCAATGTGCGTGAAATTCGTCGATTACAGCTTTTGATACCGACCGAGTACTCATCACTCGCGATCTTCAGATGATGTGTTACTACTCGGTCGGTAACAAAAACTGTAAAGCGTTATTTTTTGCAACAATTAAGGTATCAAGAAGAATACGAGAAGTACTGACTGCATTTTAGCATTCTGCAGTCTGTACATCTCGATTTTTGTTGGAAAAATCAACCATGGCGAAGAATAACGCTTCGGGAGGCTCACTTGTACTTATTGCGGCTCAGTCAGTGTAACATACCACCTTAAGAGGCAGTGATACTTTCCCCACAACTTAAAAAAAATTTTGAAAACTATTTTCTCGCAAAATACTCGACAGAAATAGCTCACATTTTTATATAATGTGCAGATGTATTGCACAATTGGGCTAAACTTATCTATAAACCAAAAAGCGGGGTGAGGTGCGAGAGAAACAACCCTATAGGCGTTTAACAGTGGGCGAAAAGATTTTCGCCGGTGTATCACTGAGCGTTAAAATGCTCCACACCTTCTCCAAACTAGCGCTTACAGTTTTTGTTACCGACTGAGCAGCCCTCCTCTCTCTCTCTCTTAAACGCGACACTGACTTATCCTCGGTCGGTAACCGAATTGAAAAACGCAAACCGCGAGCGCCACACCGTAACGAGTTTCCCAACGGAAAAAGAGCGGTACGCCCGCATATATGTATGATTGGTATAACTTGCGCCCGGTTTATCCTCATATCAGCTCAAATATGGCGGATGCCGAGGTGAGTTTGTCACGTGGAATTACAACAAAGCCACTGGCCACTATCGTAATAACACACAACGTGACATTTATTTCGTTGCAGTTAACGAGAGCGCTGAAAGATCTCCCTAATCGAATTCAGACCGCGGGGAAAAATGAGCGACGCGAGATTATCCAGAATGTCGTCAACGTGTTGTCAAATCCTGGTAAGCGATAGTACATAAATTTTTTTATTTTCAAAACCGGCTTTCACTTATCAACCACCTTATCGTCATTTTAACATTCGCCAACTATTATTCAGGTATCAACGACAAGATCCTTGGTGGTATTTGCAAAATTGCATCTATCACTTTGCATCGATACAAAGATACAGCTTCACAATCTTACGTCAAAAACCTGATAACGGCTATGCTTAAGCAACATCCCGAAGCTGCCGTTAAAAATCTATCTGCCGTCGTCACCGAACAGGCTATTTGGCACAAAAATGTAGTACCTACGTGAGTATCGTTAAAAGTACACACTTTTATTAATTCGTTACATGTGACAAGGCAATCGTTTGATTTACGAGTGGAAAGAAAATTATTTTTTTCACGATTCTTTGAAGTAGAAGCTTCTTTTTAAATGGAATTATTTTATGGTTTCCAGATTGCCATGAATGGGTACACGGAATGACGCGAAATGCGGAGAAAAGTGAATTAAAAAAAAATGTTTGTGTGTGTGTGTGTGTCTTTGAAATTTCAATCGGCTTTAATTCAGGAAACCTTGAAGAGATTGAGCCAAAATTTGGCGTAGAAGTGAAGCAGCAGTACGATTACCACTGGTGCAATTTTTGGGGGAATTTATGAGGAAGTTTTTGTCTTGTGGATTTAAAAATTTTTTGATAAAAATATGTGCGCTCTCTTTAGTAAAATTGGCGATATTTTGGGGAATAATATTTCATAAGTGCAGGTACTTTTGATGCTGTTTGGTATTGAATTTCAAAGAAATCGGAAGATCAGATCGGATTTTATGGAGTTTTGAAATTTTCAGATAATTCATTGCATTGATTTTCTCAAAAATTACGACCGTCATAAAGGCGACTTCGATGCCAAATTTTAGCTCGGTTGAACGATTTTTGAGTTGTATGTGATGAAAATTTCACAGCCCTGCACACACTCACACACATGCATTCTTTTTTCTAAACCACTTTTTTCGATATTTCGGACCATTCTGAGTATTCCGACATGAAAATCGCCGGTAAAAATGTTCCATAAAAACAAAGATTCTCTGTAAAGGAGCAAAAAGTCGTTTTAAATCATTAGAGTTTGTAAAAAATGTTCCAAAAGTCCTAATAAATGTTTATTGCAGTAAAAACACAGCGTTGAGCGCATATTTGGCGCTCAAATGGTCGGCGCTGATTGTGCAACATGGTATGAGCAAAGGAGATTCGCAAACCATCAAAGACGAACTGCCGAAGGTGATTGAGGCTCAGGCAAATTTGAGCGCCGCTGCGCTCGCCACAATGGACAAAAAATTAAGCGACAAAGTTTACAATCTTCTGAGTTGCCAATGGACAGCCGTGAAGGACATCGACGAGAAGTACGTCGTAATTTTGAGCAATATGGAGGCGAGCAACGGCGTTATTGTCCTCGCCAGCTTACTCACCAAATTCCTCATCTCCAACGGCAAAGAGAGCCTCGTGGAATCATTCAAGGTACAAAATAATATAATCATTCATCATATTTTTTACTATTGATGCACAATTTAGAAACAAAAATTCCTCATGTTCCCATATTATTTTGTCTAATTTAAAAGATGACACTGGAGCTGTATATTTAAAAAAATGAATTACGCAAATGGCGTAATTAAATTTTACAAAAGTTAATTAAGCTCTTCCATCTAAAAATACGAATGTATTATTTTTTCCATACATATCGCCGTTATCGATGTAATTCCTTTTTATTGATTAAAAAAAAAAACGTCAACGGAATTTTTCCGAAATTTCTAGTTGCTTTGCCACGAAAATAAATTCATCTTCCCAGTTTAAACCAGAGTTGTAAATCCTCGTTAATTCATGAGATATAGTTTATCGTACATTTTTTTTTGTAATCATGATTTCATAATAATTATATATAGCGATTATAATACGATGCCTTGACTTTTGAATAGCTGCAAAAATTATTGTTTATTAATAACAATTTACGGTAATCCATTTGAAAAATTGGGAAAAAATAGTCAAGGCATTAAGGAAGTAATGCATTAATTATTTCTTCCATTTTTTGTCACTATTACTTTCCATATTACAGCAAAAAATAGTATTTTTTCAGATATTAAAATGCTTACACACTATTTTATAATCACTAGACATTACTATTATGAAATAATAAATACAAATTAATTGTACTGCAAACTGTATCTCATGGATTAGCGGGAATTCAAAACTCTGGTTTAAACCAAGAAAATACAATTTTTCTTCCCCTAGGACATCGAAAACTAAAAAAATAAGCCCAACATTTTCCTCGTTGAAAATTATTCACTGTTCCTTTAAAGTCATTATTATTCACATAATCTCCAAACCCACGAAATAAACGAAATTTCGAAACAAAAAAAAAAAAACCGAAAGAACGTTTCTGTATTTACAGGCAAAAATTTTGGAGGCGTTCATAAAAGTGGCGATAAGCTGCAAGAAGAAGCCCCAGCTTTACGTGGTAGGTGCGGCGGAGCCATTTCTCCAGCGCGTGACGCACGACGATTTCAAGGAGCAACTTTTGCCGGCATTGCAGAAGGCGATGCTTCGAAATCCGGAGATAATAATCGAGTCAGTGAGTCACATATTAACGGGGCTGAGTCTGGACTTGAGCCGTTACAGTTCGGACATAAGTAAGGGTCTCTTTGCGAATTTGCACTCGAAAGAGGATGCGGTTCGCGAGGAGGCAGCTCAGGCTTGCAAAAGGCTGGCGATGCAATGTTCGGACGCAACGGCGCTCGAGAATTTGCTCGCTGCGATATTCGCGGTTTTCCACGGTTCCGAGGGAAAGTTAACCGTGGTAACCCATAAAATATCGGTTTTGCAAGGGGCCGGAAACCTGAGTTACAACGTGGCTTCCGGTGGGGGCGTTCAGTCGCTCGCCGAGATAGCATCCGGTCATTTTATCAAAGTCCTGGAAACGGAAGTGCACGAAAAGACGCTTATCCATGCACTGGAGATGATGGCCTTGTGGTGCGCAAAATTTACGAACCAAGTGCCGAAAGCCGTGATCGAGGCATTCAAAAAGGGAATGGCGGCGAAAAGTTCGAGCGCCGGTGTCCGCACCGCTTACATTCAGCTTCTTCTCTCGGTTTCCGTGGTTTCTCACTCGGCGACGATAACGCCGATATTAACGCAGGCGATAACGCGTGCGACTCAGCAATCGGCACAGCCTCCGGCGGTGACCGAGGGCCTCGTCGCAACTTATCTCCTTTTGAAATTGGTAATCGCCGGTCAGGTCGACAACGACAAGCAGAGCGTTTTGTGGACGGCGATCGACGAGCAGATCTTCTTCACCGACAAATTTTTGACCACTTGCGGCGACGAAATTCTCTTCAATCTCATGCAATTGTGCGAGAAACTGGTGACCGAATTTGCGGACAGGCTGAACGAAAAGGCGCTGAGCGGCGTTCACAGAGCGATCGTCGCTTGCGTCGCCGCGCCGAAATCCGCCACGCGAAGACGCTGCGCTCCACTCGCGAAAAAACTCCTCACGGGGCTCGGAACTTACGAACCGGCGCGCGCTGTCCTCGTGGAATTCAATCGGCTTCTCGAGAGCGCGAAGATCTCCGACTGCGATCGCGAGGCGAAAGACGATTGCCCGACCAACGGCGAACTCACCGGACGCTCTCTCGCCGACGGTTTGTTCGCCATATGCTCGGGCTCCTTTCTATTCGAGCAGCCCTCTCTTCAGCTCATCGGCGACGCTCTGATACCCGCTCATCATCCGGCGATTCTCAAAGCCGCGCCCAATTTGTGGCCGAAAATCGTCAAGAACTTTGATCTTACGCCTCGGGAATTTCTCAAGCGTTACACCAACGAGATAAAAACGATGTTCATCGACGGTTACAAGCCTGTGGCCTCCTACGAAAATGCCCTGGCGACGATCGTCTCTCTGGGCTCGGATCTTTTGCTCGGAGCGCTCGTTTCTAGCGTCACGAGCAAACTCGACGACCCGGAGATTCTCCGGGTAACGAAAGACGAGTATTTCACTTATCTCACGCCCGACGGCGAGCTCTACGACAAAAGCGTGATTCCCGGTAACGACGAGAACGATATTCTGAACGCGATGAACATGAAACGCGAGAGCAAAGTATATTCCTTCAAGGAGCAACAGGAGGAACTTCAGTTGAGACGAGAATTGTACGAAAAACGTAAACGCGAGGGTAAGATAAAGGAGCCGAAGCTCACGGCGAAGCAGGAGGAGGCGCTGAAGGCTCAGGTCGCCCGGGAGAACGCGATAAGAAAGCGTTTACGGGATTTTCACTCGAAAATAACCGATGCAGTTTCCATGGTAAAAGCCGCGAGTAACGGCGACAAATTTCATCTGTCCTTTTATCTCAAGGACCTTTTGCCGTCGATTCTCAAGAACCTCGCGTCTCCGTTAGCCGCGCCGACGATGTCGCAGTTGTATCTCGATTTGGGTAAGATCGTGAGGATAACGAGCGACAAAACCCTCGGGGATCTCGTCGCGCACGTGACTCTTCGACAATTGCAGCCCCAGTGCGATCTCGATCGCGCGTGGGACGACGAGGAGCTCGAGAAAGCGATTTCGCGGACCCTGAGCCTCGTTCACAATCACACAGTGCGACAGAAGCAACTATTAGACGCGCCTGCTTTCTCGTACGTCTTTCCCTTCGTCATGAAGACTCTGCTCACGTGGAAGGACGAGACGATGACGATCGAGGGTCTTCAGCTCGTACAGGAGCACGCGAAGCAGCGCGGCGATCAAAACAATCCTCAGGATCCTCGTCATCCGCGTTTGCTTCCGCGCAAGCAAATGTTCGACCTTCTGATCGAGCTCATGAGTTCGACGACCGGGAGAATTCAGTCTTACGCGGTGGCGACTTTCCTGGATGTCGCGCACTCCGGAAGCGGGGCTTCCGGTTGCGCGATCGCTTCCGCAGACGAGATCGACTCCCTAATGGGAGCTCTGCAGAATAATTTGCCAGCGGTGCGTGACGCCGCGCTCCGGGCCTTAAAAATCGTTAAACAAGCGTTTCCCTCGGAGAAGGAAGACTACGAGCAGCTTTTGCGACTCACCCGACGAATTTGGGTTGCGAAATTCGACACTAGCGACGAGAACAAAGTTTTGGCCGACGAACTTTGGGAGGCCGCGGGTCTCACCGCTCATCCGGAGATCCTCTGCGAGGAATTGATCCAGGACGTCGCTCATCCCGTGGAACCTGTTCAGCAGGCTGCCGCATTCGCTCTCGCCCATTTACTCACCGATGATCCGAATTTGATGCCCGGAATTCTCGACAATCTGCTGAGACTCTATCAGGATAAACTCGCGATGATTCCGCCGAAGTTGAACGACTTTGGGCGCGTCGTTGAGCAACCGATCGACACCTGGGGACCACGAAGAGGCGTAGCTCTGGCTCTCGCTCAATTGGCACCGCTTCTCACACCGGAAACCATTCATCCGCTCGTGCAATTCTTCGTTTCTACCGGTTTGGGTGACAGAAACGCTTCGGTCAGAACGGAAATGCTCACCGCCGCCGTAGCCGCTGTCGACTATCACGGAAAAGCCAATATTACGTCTCTACTTCCGGTTTTCGAGGAGTTTATGGACAAGGCACCGAAAATCGGGAGCTTCGACTCGATCAAACAGTCGGTCGTCATTCTTATGGGTTCCTTGGCCAGGCATCTCGACAAAGACGATCCCAGAATAAAACCCATCGTCATGAGACTCATCGCCGCACTTTCAACCCCTTCGCAACAAGTTCAGGAAGCTGTGGCCAATTGTCTGCCCCATCTTGTGCCCTCGATCAAAGAAGACGCGCCCAGGATCGTCGATAATCTTATGGATCAGCTTCTCAAGTCTGACAAATACGGGGAGAGAAAAGGAGCGGCTTACGGACTCGCCGGACTCATCAAAGGCATGGGAATTCTCGCCCTCAAACAACTCGACATCATGACCACCCTGACCAATGCAATTCAAGACAAAAAGAACTACAGACATCGGGAAGGAGCGCTTTTCGCTTTCGAAATGCTTTGCACGATGCTTGGAAGACTTTTCGAACCTTACATCGTTCATGTTCTGCCGCATTTGCTTCTTTGCTTCGGAGACTCGAGCCAATACGTCAGGACCGCTACCGACGACACCGCCAGAGTCGTTATGAGCAAATTGTCCGCTCATGGAGTGAAACTCGTACTGCCGAGCCTACTCGCTGCTCTCGAAGAGGATTCGTGGAGAACTAAGACTGGTGAGTGGGGATTTTTGTTGTTGTTTGTTTAGAGCTGCTGAGAATTGCAGGATTTTTTTCCAGAGACTAGATTTTCTTGAGATTCCATGGAAAAATAAGAGTCCTCGAATGAGAAAAACGATATAGCACTGACGGTGCTATGTAAAAAAATATATTGGTCCGAGGGCTCGGAATATCTAGGAATTTTTTCAGATTTTTCAAACCTACGATGGAATTTCTTTTTAATTTTTTTCAATGTGTTTTTTTTTTCCGTTTCTGTAGAAGTAAAATTCGATATTGCACGAAAATAATTTTTTCATCTGTTTCCGGTGGAAAGAAAGTTAGGTTTTTTCCCGTTGAAACCGAAGATTGGAATTTTCCTGAAAATTTTACACAAATTCCAGTATTACGTTTGCAAACTGCGAAAAAAATGCACAACGTCGAATAATAATAATTCGAAAACTTTTTCGAGAATCAATAAAGTGCTTCCAATTATATGAAAATTTGAATTTTCCTAAAATGCCTAAAAATTTCAACTCAACAATCTAAGATATCCGGTTGCAATATTCCCCACAAATTCAAATGATTATCAATGACAAACGTTGAAATCATTCAATTCTGCGTTACGAAAAAAGAGAAAAAAAAGACCAACTATTCCAATAATTCCATTCGCCCAATTTCAAAGCAATTGCTTAAATTCTCTGCCTAGGTTCCGTGGAGTTGCTCGGTGCGATGGCGTACTGTGCGCCAAAGCAGCTGAGCAGTTGCCTGCCGAGTATCGTGCCAAAGTTGATCGAGGTGTTGAGCGATTCTCACAAAAAGGTGCAGGAGGCTGGAGCGGAGGCTTTGAAGGTAATCGGTAGCGTAATTCGAAATCCTGAGATCCAGGCGATCGTGCCGGTGTTGCTGAAGGCTCTTCAGGATCCTTCGCGGAAGACGGCCACGTGTTTGCAGACACTTTTGGACACGCAATTCGTGCACTTCATCGACGCTCCGTCGCTCGCTCTGATAATGCCGGTCGTTCAGCGTGCGTTTATGGATCGTTCGACGGAAACCCGAAAAATGGCAGCGCAGATTATCGGCAACATGTATTCCCTCACAGACCAAAAAGATTTGACGCCTTATTTGCCCACGATTATTCCCGGATTAAAAACAAGCTTGCTCGATCCAGTACCGGAAGTTCGGAGCGTATCAGCGCGGGCTTTGGGCGCGATGGTTCGCGGAATGGGCGAGTCGAGTTTCGAGGATCTGTTGCCATGGTTGATGCAGACGCTGACCTCGGAAACGAGCAGCGTCGACAGATCGGGCGCGGCTCAAGGTCTTTCGGAGGTCGTGCGGGGTCTCGGAGTGGAAAAGCTCCACAAATTGATGCCCGAGATAATAAGCACCGCCGAGAGAACGGACATAGCGCCTCATGTCAAAGACGGTTACATAATGATGTTCATTTACATGCCAAGTGCCTTTACCAGCGAATTTACGCCGTACATAGGACAGATTATAAATCCGATACTGAAGGCCCTCGCTGACGAAAACGAGTACGTTAGAGAAACGGCTTTGCGTGCGGGACAGAGAATCGTCACTCTCTACGCCGATTCCGCGATAATGCTTTTGCTTCCGGAATTGGAGCGCGGTTTGTTCGACGACAATTGGAGAATTCGCTATTCGTCCGTGCAATTGCTCGGCGATTTGCTCTACAGAATATCCGGCGTGTCCGGTAAAATGTCCACGGAAACCGCGAGCGAAGACGACAATTTCGGTACCGAACAATCGCACTACGCGATTATAAACGCCCTCGGTGCAGAGAGAAGAAATCGCGTGCTCGCGGGTCTTTACATGGGAAGGTCGGACGTTGCGCTCATGGTTCGCCAGGCTGCGCTTCACGTGTGGAAGGTCGTCGTCACCAACACCCCGAGAACTTTGCGAGAAATATTGCCGACCCTCTTCAGCCTCTTGCTCGGATGTTTGGCGAGCACGAGCTACGACAAGCGACAAGTCGCCGCGAGAACGCTCGGTGATCTTGTTAGGAAACTCGGGGAGAGAGTTTTGCCGGAAATAATACCGATTTTGGAGCGCGGACTGCAGAGCGATCAGCCCGATCAGCGACAAGGCGTTTGCATCGGTTTGTCTGAGATAATGGCGAGCACGAGCAAAGATATGGTCCTCACTTTTGTCAACAGCCTCGTGCCGACAGTGCGCAAAGCTCTGTGCGATCCACTTCCGGAAGTTCGTCAGGCAGCCGCTAAAACATTCGACAGTCTTCACTCGACCGTCGGAGTTCGCGCTCTCGACGATATTCTACCCGCTATGCTCACCCAATTGAATTCACGGGATTCCGCCGAGGCGGAAAATACTCTCGACGGTTTGAGGCAAGTGATGGCCATCAAATCCCGAGTCGTTTTACCGTATCTCGTGCCCCAACTCACCAGTCCACCGGTCAACACCAAAGCACTTTCCATCCTCGCTAGCGTCGCTGGCGAAGCTCTCACGCGATTCCTTCACAAAATTCTTCCGGCTCTTCTGACCGCGCTGTCGAGCGCTCAGGGAACGCCCAACGAAGCCCAGGAACTCGAGTATTGCCAGGCTGTTATTCTCTCCATCACCGACGAAGTCGGCGTCCGAACTGTTATGGATCAATTGATGGACGCCACGAAATCTGAAGACGCTTCCAGGCGACGCAGCGCTGCCACTCTGCTCTGCGCTTTCTGCAGGGACACACGCGCTGATTATAGCCAGTATGTTCCACAATTGCTACGCGGACTCGTGCATCTTTTCACCGATGACGATAAGGAAGTTTTGCAGAAGAGTTGGGAAGCTCTCACTGCTGTTACCAAGGTCAATAGCATATGTTTCTTCTTTGTTATTTTTTATTTTGATGTTACGTTTGAGATAACGAGGCATCTTAACATTTTTTTACACGTTTACACGGTATTTCAAGAAGCAACCACAATTTTTAGTCGATTTTTAGCGGCATCAGTTTGCATGCTTGTCATTATTTATAACATATTGGTGGTCGGAATTAAAAGTTCTAATAAAATCTATGAGAAGATCAGGTATCCGATTATCCAGTATATTTGGCAATTGCTGCGCAGACTCGTGTAACTTTTTACTGATGACGTTAAGTTTTGTAGAAGAGTTGGGAAATTCTTACTAATGTCACCAAGGTTGATAGCATATGTTTCTTTTTTGCAAACGGTTTTTTTAAGATTGAAATTTATCATTTGCGCGATTTCATCGATGTCACGTTCCAAGATAACGAGGCATTCGATGATGATATATATTTTTGACGTCGATGAGTAATCCTTTGAATGTTTTACATGTTTGAAGACGCATAATTTTTAGCCGATTTCCTTTTTTTTTCAAACAATTTGCAAACTTATGATTATTTGTAAATCGTAAAGATTTAAGTTGATTATTTACTAACGTTCTAATATGATTTAAAAATTGGGAAAACTATTTTTTAACCTCGTATTAATCCGACAATTCGTCTAAATGTTAAACAAATAATTTATGAACTACAGACTCTGGGATCCGACCAGCAAATCGCTCACGTTCAGGACATCAGACAAGCGGTGCGCTTTGCAGTTTCTGACCTTAAGGGCCAAGAGCTGCTTCCTGGTTTCTGTCTGCCGAAGGGAATCACGCCAATTTTGCCTATTTTCCGCGAGGCCATTCTGAACGGGATGCCTGAGGCAAAGGAGCAAGCGGCTCAAGGTCTTGGCGAGGTCATAAAGCTCACAAGCCCTTCAGCATTGCAGCCAAGCGTCGTTCACATAACCGGACCGCTGATTCGTATTCTCGGCGATCGTTTTAACTGGAGCGTCAAAGCTGCGGTCCTCGAGACTCTGGCCATTCTCCTTGGCAAGGTAAATCAATTTCTTTACCCGAAAACAGCGTATCACGAGGGAAATTACGATTTTATAAATGACTTTAGGTCGGCGTGATGTTGAAACAATTCTTGCCGCAACTCCAAACGACTTTCCTAAAAGCTCTGAACGACAGCAATCGACAAGTCAGACTGAAGGCCGCTTATGCCCTCAGCAACCTAATCGTTATCCACACGAGGGCCGATCCGCTTTTCGCAGAACTTCACACGGGCATAAAAACCTCCGACGATTCCGCCATAAGGTTCTATTTCTCAATTATTTATTTATTTACATATTTACAGCGATGAAGTAAACCACCGGCAAGATTTCATCATAAAGGCAAAAGCACCAAACTCAGTAAAACTCAGAGTTGTAAATCCAAATTAATTCATGAGTTACAGCTTGCAGTACAATTTGTTTTGTAATTATAATTTCTTAATAGTATCGTGCAGTGATTATAAAATAGTGTGTAAGCATTTGAATAACTGGAAAAATACTCATTTTTGCTTCAATATGGAAAGAAATAGTGGAACAAATTGAAGAAATAATTTATGCATTCATTATTTTTCCAATAAAAAAATAGATTACCGTGAATTTTTATTGAAAAATAATCGTTTTTGCAGCTATTCAAAAGTTAAGGCATCGTATTATAATCACTAAATATAATTATTATGAAACCATAATTACAACAAATTATTGTACGGTAAACTATATCTCATGAATTAACGGGGATTTACAACTCTGGCAAAATTACATCGAATAGAATAGAATAGAATAGAATAGAATGGAATGGAATAGAATGGAATTTTTATTGAGGTTCTGGAATATTAAATTCGCAAAGCACACAAGAAAAATACACGAACGATGCAAGCCGTGGAGTACGGAGAAAGTCATAAAAATAATGAAAATGGATGTTCATTTTGTAGACAAAGACATGTCATACGAAAAAAGAAATCTACTTTGAATCAAGAAATGACTTAAAATAATTGTATTGCAATATATTAATGTGTAAATCAATATGATCTAAACATTAGTGCATAACTGAGATTTTATACGAGTGAACTATTCATGTTCAATTATTATCGGTTTTTCGTCATTCAATTGTAAAATACAAAATTAAACAAAAACGGATCATTAATTTCCGGATAATCAAACAGCAATATCGGAAAAATAGCTACAATGTATATTTTGCATCCGAATTTTCTTAGTTCCATGTGCAAATATTACAAAAATGACCGAACTAATCCGAGTCATGTTTCTGAGAAATATATATAAATATATATTTATATATAAACTAAAAAATCGACTTTTTGAAAGTCGATGATTTTAATAATGAAAAAATAATTCACAAATACACTAAACGCGAATACGAGTATTTTAGGCATAACTTAAAAAATGGGATAAACGTGGGTTATTTTACAAATGAATTTTTTAATCGTCATATTCATTCTACGCTACTTTTACTATAAAACAATTTTGCCAATGTGCTGTTTGTTTTTCGAGATATTTGCTAGGATTTTCTGTCAGAAGGAAGCACAAGATCCATAAATTTTCTCTGCTCTTCATCATTCGATGCCTCATGGAATTTTTGTAGAGAAACTATGCTCAACTCCCTATCGAATTTGTTGCAGAGAAACTATGCTGCAAGCATTGAGAGGAGTTCTGACGCCTGCAGGCGACAAAATGACTGAACCCATGAGAAAACAAGTATTCGCTACGCTGAGTTCGATGCTCGGTCATTCGGACGACATAACAAGAAACGCGGTCGCCGGATGTTACGGCGCTCTGTTGCGTTGGCTCAGCCCGGAGCAACTAAATTCCGCTTTCAACGACAATTTGCTCTGTAAGTTCGAAAAAAAAAAAAAAACGCCACTTAAAATAAGCGTGAATCAACGTTACGTTATCTGTTTGAAAATTCGTCTCTTGGCTGCAAACAGGCAACGATGTAAATGCCGATTGGATGTTGAGACACGGACGCTCCGCCGCACTTTTCGTCGTCCTTAAGGAATCTCCGGCCACCGTTTACAACGACAAAGATAACGAACGTGTCTGCAAAGTAATTCTCGCGTATTTGGCCGCCGATCGCGTACAAATAGCTATGAACGGAGTTCGAGCTTGTGGTTATCTCTTCCAATATCTCATGAACGAGAGTCTCCCGATTCCGCAGCAAATTTTGACACCGTTCGTTCGGGTAAGCCATTTAATCCACATTTTATTAAACAATAAAACGCCCGCGGTAATTGCGTTTTTTGCAATCTGAATTAAAATCGATATTTAAAAATATTGACGTGAAAGGCAATTAATTGTGGAGTCTTAAAATTTGGTCAAGAGAACTTGATATACAAGAGAAAATAGTGTTCATTCGTTTAGGCGCCTTTGTTTTGCTTTAAGAATTTTTTTTTGACTGAGACGAATTTTAGTGAAATTTTAGGAAGATTTTTTAAAAAAGTTATGGGACGAAAGAAATAATAAATAAGAAATAATGAATAATAAATAATAAATAAACTGTCATTCACAGTCGATGAACAATAACAGCAACGAAGTGAAGCAACTCTTAGCGAGAGTTTGCACTCACATTGCGAGGAATATACCATCGGGAAAGATGTCCCCGGAGTTATTAAAGGCGTTGTTGCCGATGCTGGTAAACGGAACAAAAGAAAAGAATGGTTACGTCAAAGCGAACAGCGAGCTCGCGCTTATCGCCGTGCTGCGCCTTAAACAAGGAGACGAAGAGCATCAGGTGAGTTTTTTCTCCTGGAAAATGCTTCACACACATTGCCAACATTTTTATTTCATCTAATTTCGAATTCTTAACTTATTCTTAAAAGAAAACATTGTCTATTGAATTAATAGTGCACTGTAACAATGTAAAAGGAAAAGAATTTAACTGAATTTCGCCCCTTTCTTTTTCTAATATGAATTTTCTGCTTTCCATAACATTCTTTTCATTGATCGCGGCATTCAATGACCGTAAAACTTTTTATGCACAATATGTAAAGATTTCCGAAAAATAAAAATTTACAAATCCGCGATCGCCCATTTCTTGAGTTTAAAATCTAAAAATTCGGAAAACCAGGAATTGTGAGAATAAAATCATGTTTTGCTAAATAAATTTTTCCGCGTATTTTCCGATACAATTATTTTCTCGTCGAGTTAATTCATACCTTTTTGTAAGCATTGGATAAATATCGTTATTCGATACTCGTTTTTTCAACGATGTTTAAAACAACGTTTTTTTTTTTTTTCTCTTATCGCGACGTACTTGAAAACCAATGGAATCAATATTTTGCTGACTTCAATCAATATGTGCATCACACAATATCACATCACCATTATCAGCTTTTTAAATGAATTCACGACAAGCTCATTTGTTAAATAAAAAAATTCTCTTTTTCAGCGCTGTATGAATCTGTTGGACGTAGGAGCGCGCGAGTCTTTGGCAGACGTCGTGAGCAAAGTGTTACGAAAGGTGCTATCGCAGCCCGAGGGCAAGATAGAAGAGTTGGACGATACATTACTCACGTGAGAAACATTGCACATCTCGAGGCTCAAAACTCGCCAAATTCCCTCCCAATCCGTACTCCCAACCGACGATCTTCGTGCTCGCGTTCCCGGCATTTCCTCGCCCGATTCTCCGCATCCGATTCGCGATAAATCCTCGAGAATTCGGCGGCTCATCGCGTACCTCGAAAGCGAATTGAGCCGCGGGAGTCGCGCCCTGGCGGTGAAATTAGTCAAGCTGAGATGTTCCAGAGGCGATGAATTGCACGAAAGAATAGCCGAGATTCTCATTGGAAAAGCAAAAAAACAACAAAGTTGCTGCCGCGTCGTCGACACTTATAAAATCGAGGAAATCGCCGAAATCCGTTCTCTCGACGAGACAATTCATTTCAGCGATTTCCAATCGTGGAAACTCAAAGATTCCAATTGCCTTTCGTACGCCGAGAAAATTCGCTGGTTTTCGGTGACGAAAACAACGGCGACTGTGATCAATTCGAATTCTGTGATCAATTGGTTCTATCGGAGAAAAGGAAAAAAACGCGAACGGCTCGCAGAGACGAATCGCAGCTTCGGCAAGAGCATGTTTAGTCAATATTTTAACGCTTCTGCGAAGGACAACGATTTAACGCAATCATTTACGGTTATCGTTGCTTTCGTCGGAGCGAATTATGCGAACGGCTCGCCCGACGCTCGATAATACTTGTTTCTATTAGTTGTACAATTTTATTTGTTTGTTTTTTTCGTGTTTTTTTTTTCTCAACATATTTGTTATATAAAAGTTTCGAAGAATCGTCGCGACATTTAAATCTCTTTTTTTTCACGCGCCTTTGTACTTTTATAATGATATATAGTATACCGTTGAAGAATATTTACAGCCGCGAGTGAGACTCTTGCCGAGAGAAATAAAGTGAGAGAGAGAAAGAGAAAGAGGAGAAATGGCCGGATGATAGATCAGTCGCGACGCCTCCTTAAAATCCTAGTCCCGCCTAAAAACTATAAATTTCCCGACACCGGAAGAGCCTCGAGACTGCCAAGAGCATGAATTGGGTCCGCTGAAGACGTCAGAGATCGATTTCTATTGATTTTACATCGTTACTTGGCATTTAACACGAAGCAAGACATAAGTAACTAAATTATTCCGGTTTAACCTGATTTTCTGAGATCGAACGAAGCTAAAAATTCGGGCATTTCACTGCCAATTCCCGAATTTTCATTTTCCAATTTTGCGTAATGAATATTCATTGCGGACAGGAGCATGTGCCGAAAGCTACAAAAAAAAACAAATAAAAACGTGAAGGTTTTACGGCAAAGCCGCTGCTGCAAAAGTTTTAAACCGAAACACGTTTGTTTATCTTCGTCATTGTAACGAGATTAAGTTTGTTAATTATGTATGAATGGAGGTATGTGATATGATATAATCATAAAAAGAATGCTGCTCTAAGAAACAAACCCACCGGCCTACCGATTTATTTGTCTACCTTTAATCCTGTTTTTCACAATTTCTTTCAGGTACTACTTTGTGGTTAATCGACAGTAACTTTTAAGCCCGACGTCGGAAAAAACGAGATAAAGCTTATTATGAAACGGTTGGGCGATGAATGGAGTTTTTATCATTCCTTTATTATCGACTATTAGATCATCAAAGGTGGGATTTTTCATCGATTTTGTATCCTCAAGAAGCTTTGTGTTAGTAAAAAAATTTTTTTTCGAGATTCCGATGTCAATGCGTTTAGAATGTTCCCAAACGTCGAGAAAACACATGTAGCATAAATTAGTTCGATTCATCGATTGAGCGATCGATTAAGTCGATTCATGAACCAAACTAATGAATCACAAAACAAAGCTTCTTGAGGCAGCCAAATGTAACAAATTTATTTTGATACAATCAGAGTAGAATACACTGCGTCAAAAGGAAAAGAGGAAGCAATATGGCAATGTCGTTGGCAGTTTTTTAATCTTTCATTTGACTTTGCGATAAACTTTATACTTCACTACAGAATAATCTGAAATTATTTGCGTAGTGACTCAAGTTTGTACTACGAACAACGAGACTGATATGAAGTCTAACTATCATAGTTTTTTTTACAATAGTTTGAAATAATTGTTGCTATCTCGAAAACTGTAAGATGCAAAATAGAAACGGAAACTAAAAATCATTTAAAAAATAGATATGCTGTAAACTATTCTATATATGAGATCTCAAAGTACTTTCAGAAATGTTCTCTAATTTTTAACAAATTTTCTTTCGATAAACGAGAGGCTTAAAATTCAGAGACGAAATTGTAGCCAAACAAGATTCAAAAAATCGATAACATGTGATATATCGATCGAAAAAAATAGTCTATGGCACGCATTGAAATCTTGATATAACACTTTAAGTATAATACATTTTTTTAATCTCGAAAACGCCCCAGGTTAAAAAAATAACATTTTTTGGTATTAAAAGTACCAATCAACATTTTATTTTTGTTTTTCGATCAATTTTTCGCGTATAAATAAAACGTGACGAATTATTTTGTGGGCAATATGTGAAATGGAAAAATTGCTTTTGGTTGAGACGTTGACACGTGTTTTGGGCGGCTAATTAGTGAAATGGTGTCGCGCGCACTTTTGGCCCTTTTCGCTGAGCTCATCGTAATCTCTGCGCTTGGAGTTCGGTAATAAGGTAAAAAGGACCCCCCGCAGGCGTCAAATAATCGCTTCTTTCAATTGCACGGAGACTCCTCGCCTATTTCTCGGCTTTCTTCTTTGTGCATTGAAGGTGCGCGTGTTCTTACGCTCGGGAGAGAGAACCTTTTAAGGAGATTAAGGTGCAAAGGGCCAAGCTCGGTTTATTTGTGAAATGGATATCCATGCCGTTTGCCCGGGACAATGCCACCTTGGAAAATGCTTATAATACCGCCTGTCTCTCTGCAGAGATACCAATCGAATTACGTTACTTGGTGTTTGAGATTTTGCTTCGCTTGATCCCTTTGCACCGCCAAAAGGGCAAGGGTTTTTAGGAATAATTCGTTTGCATTCCCCATAGATTACTAATTATGCTATTAATAACTAATAGCGTGAATTCAAAGATCTTAAGGGAGAATTTTTTAGCATCCATTTAGTAAAACACATTAATCGCACAAAGCAAACAGTATATCACACTAAAATATAGCCTATAACCAGCGCACGAACATCCCAAAACCGTGTGCCAAATTTGGTCAACTTATTTCGTGCCATTTCCGAGAACATTCGTGACATAGAAAACTTCATCGATCAGATGATCACCAACTAAGCGCGTAACTTCCGTCCCCTTTTGCGTAAATATACAATAATGTCAGTCATTTTGCGATATTTCGTACATTTAACCACCCACTTAGTTAAACTCATTTATCTCCCAAAGTAAACAGTCTATCACACCAAAATATAGCCTATAACCAGCGCCCGAATATCTCAAAACCGTGTCCCAAATTTGGTGAACTTATTTCGTGCCGTTTTCGAGAACATTCGTGACATAGAAAGCCGAGTCGATCAGCTGATCGCCGCTAAACACGTAACTTCCGTCCTCTTGCCCGGCGGCCAGTCGGGAGTAAAGGAAGAAAAAAAGAAGAAAAAAAAACGTCTACGAGCGGCAGATACGTATAATGCGAGGCGTAGTATGCATTACGCAGTCTGAAGAGAGGCTCGTGCGGGTTTATTACTCACGCTGGGCGTCGGAGAGAGAAGCGAAACCCTTTCAAAGAGGCCGAAACCCACGCGCGCGCCGCAGAAACCCATGCCACTCTCCGGAAGCTCCTCTTTTACGCCTTATTCGTGATCGCGAGAAATTATCGCGGCTATTGCGCGCGAAATATAGAGAAGAGAGTGTGGAACACACACCGGAAGCATTGCCTCCACTCCCTGCACTTATCTCCGATCCGCTCGCTACTTCGCTGCGATCAATCTCGTTGTAATTGCCGTCGGGGCTTTCGAGACACGAATAATCTCAAAGTGTCGCCGAAGACACTGAGCGACGAATCCCTAGGGTGGTCCCGCACCACACGTCACTCACGTACATCACATATATACGTGCATTGTTATTCTTCGTGCGAAATTTCGCGGCCTCTTCACTTCCTGCACCGCCTTTCTTCCCTTCTAACCCCGCATGTTGTTCAAACAGCCACTGGACGCGCACGAAACACGTTCCAAAGCGCAAATAGAGGCGACGAGATAGTGTTCCGAACACTTTTGCTCCAGCCCTTGACCAACATTTTTTCACATCTGTACTGAAGCTTAAAAAATTTTTTTTTAGGGCATTTGGAAAATAATCATTTCTCATACGCATAAAAAATGAAAACTTTGCATGCAATGTGGAGAACATAATTTAAAAAATATTTTCTGGCATTTTTATTTAATACAATTTGTTTGAATTTTTATTTTATTTTTTTGGAAATCTGTGCAGTCACAAATCTTGGAACAAATATTTAATAAAACATAATTTTGAAAAATTAGCTGAAAAATGTGTAATTAGAATTTTACTCAATTTCGATCGGAAGGTTTGAAAAAAAAAAAAAAAAAAAAAAAATGGTAAAAAAGAAAGACAGTAAAAAAGATTCCACCAATATTTTCGATCGAATTTCGCTCCGATATTTAAAAAAAATATACAAAAATGAAAAACACAAAAAAACGTTCTATTAAAATTTGTTATAAATTGCCCAAAAAGCCCAATAAATAAACCAGAAAAAGTCCAGTCGAAGGAGACTTAAATTTTCGTGCAATTTCGGAGGCAAGGCTTCGCCAGATGTAACGAATCGAGGGATCTTTATTTCCTCTCGAGTCTCGAAAATAAAGAAGGAAAAGTGCCTTCTGTTTTTAAGAGGCAGGAGAGAGTCCTTGCCGCAAATAAACAAGCAGCAGCGTCCGGGAGCAAAGTTTACATTCCAGAAGCCTCTTCATAGGGAGCATGCAGTAAAAAAAAAAAGAAACGGAATATAATCAATGAGATAAGAAATAAAGAGTTGTTTCGGCGCGTAGATAACGTTATATCACAGCTGGATATTAATGTGTAGAAAATACAGGGACTGTGAATGCGGGTGGGCGGAAAAGGAGCGTTTTCCTCCTTTGTCTTTTTTGGTAGATCTATTCACCGTGTTTGGGGATGCGTCAGTCCTGAAACAACAATCTTTGCGGCTCTTGACCAGAAAATCCTACGAGCATAACTCATAACTCATCCGCTCTCAGCAAAAGGTTTGTTTAACGAGGCGACGATTTGAGATTCGGCACGGGTCCGGTGTGCGAACCATATGGGACTGAAAATTTTGTGGTACTCTATGAAAAAAGGCCCTTTTTCGTGATTTTTTTTTTTCGCAATTTACTTCTCGGTATATTTATTAAAATTATTTAAGGAAAATAAAAAAAATTCTAGCCTGGAAAGGGAGGTTTATTAACACTGGGTTTACGGACGTTTCTTACATACCCATCTCTACGGCACCCATCAAATTGTCGGGTGAATAAAAAAACGCACTTTCTTTGAAAAAGCGATTCATTCAAGTTAACTCCAATTGCACAATATTTGCCTTCACGTTTCAATAAAGTATCAAGAAGTAAAAAGTCCTTTAAAAAGTTTGAATTCCGTCAAATTGACGGGTTTCGTAAGTCTAGTGTTAATAAACAAATTGGTTGAAAAAAATATGGGTCGGGTGTTTGGGAGTGAAAATTTTGTGGTACGCTGTGAAAAAAGTGCTTTTTCGTGGAATCATTGATTTTCGGTATTTTTTTATCAGTACATTAATGAAAATTATTTAAGGAAAATTGAAAAAATGCTAGCCTGAAAAGGAAGGTTTATTAATAAACAAATTAGACGAAGAAAAAAAATTGGTGGTAATAAAATTATATTCGGGAGGTGGGAAATTTTTTAAATTTTATTGTTTCTCGATTTTTGGTTATCCAATTTATTTGTTTATCGGTCAACTATTTGAAAATTTTATGATACGGAACGAAAACGGACGTTTTTTCGTGGAAATTCCGTATTTTTTGCGAAAAAGTTCCAGTAAATTTCACTAACTCCCAAATAACATAAATAATCTCACATTCCGTCAAAAACCTTTCTCAACACGTTACAAAAATTCCTACGAAAAAAAAAAACAAAGAAAAAACAGTGTACACATTTCCCTTAATTACGTATCTATCATAACCATGCAAAAAACTGTGCTTTCCTGAACGGAAGTCTAAAAATCAACAAAATTCCCATAACTTTTATCGCATTTATCCCAAATCTTTCCGAGATCGATTTCACATCTTCCTCAGTTCAGTATTTGAACATCTTATTTTACAACAAGTTTGCGTTTCAAAGAGTGTCGAATAAACGATGATGAAAAGAGCGATTTTCCTCCCTGCGGCGCAATATATACAAATATATACCTATATATATACACACGAGTTGTATAATAAAAGCGGCTCAAGGAAAAAAAGGGGTTGTTTGTAAAAGCCGCAATCTCACCCCCAGATCAGGGTCGTACTCTCTCGTCAAAAGCCTTCCTCAAAGCGTTACGAAAATTCCTGCAAAAAAAAATTTTTAAGTGTACACATTTCTCTTAATTACGTATCTACTATAATCATGCAAAAAAAACTGCACTTTCCTAAACGGAAGTCTAAAAAAATCACCAAAATTTCCATAAATTTTATCGCATATATTGGAAATCTTTCCGAGATCGATTTCACATCCTCCTCAGTTCAGTACTTGAACATCCTGTTTTACAACAAGTTTGCATTTCAAAGAGTGTCGAATAAACGATGATGAAGGGAGTCATCTTCCTCCCTGCGCTGCAATATATACAAATATATACCTATACATGTTGCATACAAGAAAGCGGCTCAAGGAAAAAAGGGGTTGTTTGTGAAAGCCGCAATCTTACCCCCAGATCAGCGTCGTACTCTCTCGCCCGAAAGCTTTTTTCTCCGTTTCTCTTTCTGCTGGCGAACGGGAGAAAAGTTGGCCGCAAGAAAGATCGTCGAGGGATTCAACGACGCGCGCAAAACTGTAGATACGTATCTCTCGTTGCGTAGTCGTTTTCTCTCACCGCAGCGTAAATTCGAAATGTTCGAAGGGAAGAAAAAAAAAGGAAACGAGCCGTAAAACTCATTTGTCGGCTTTCCTGCCGCTCCCTGTTGTACGCGCGCTTCGTCGCCGAGCGATCCCTTCTTCGTTTGAGTCTTTTCTATGCGCGCGACTCTCAAAGAACTTGCCCCTGGTCGCCGCTCTTTGTCGCAAGACAAACCCGAAGACAATCGCAAAAGAAGTGCGGCCTCTTCACGATGCCGGATATTAAATTTCTGCTCGACACTCGACAATTTTCGTACCGAAAATGGCAATTGAATTCAAAGGAAGAAAATAAGTGTCCAATTGCGTGGCACTGATTTTGAGGGGAGGAAAAAAAATGTGGTCGCCCACAATTTAGATCATTTGAGTGGTAATTACCCGCTGAAATGTTCGGTGATTTATGACCCTTTATTTATGGTATCAGTGGAATTAGTAGGTTTCGACGATTCACGTTATTTGTAAGAAATTTACGTTTTAAAGGGATGCTGGACTGAGATATTTCGTAATATGCTACAAATATACTTCAAATTTTGCAGGGATTTAATAAAAACCTTTCACTGAGAACAATTTATGGCGACAGCAAGAAAACAAAGTATTGCTGCGTCCATATTTCTTTTTATAACCATGAATTTACTTAAATAACCGATGCGTATTGCTCTAGCAGCAATATCGTTTTGCTGGTATTGTATTCGTTAGTATATCTATGCGAGAGAGTACTCCGAACCGTATGCTTTAGTTACTGGAGAAATTTTGTTAGTCGGGTGCTGTAAGAATCCCAGTATAGCTGTGGAAGCAATACGCGCCGGTGCAGGAGCTACACGCTCAATTGGAAGAACGATGCGCGTACGCTAGAAACGTGGGTGGCGGCGACCGGCAACACTCGCGCAGCTCGATCGTGTTGAAAGGTCATTTTTTCCAATTGATGAGCAAAGTTTTCCTCAATGAGGATGAGTTCGTGAAGAATAAACTGCAGGCATGGGGTTTACAAAACTATCAGAGCAGTTTTGAAGGTTAATCATGAATTAAATAACGTCGATGTGCACAATTGGCGCTGGCTAGCCTTCGTAACCTCAACATTTTTTCGATCGCTGGAAATTAGACATCGTTCAGTTCCTACAGCTATACTGTTTCGCTTCTGCAAGCGGACGACGTAAAGCGTAAGGGTTCAGCTGTTGGAACTGGGCAGTTTTACACTGCTTTGTTGAATAGACCTGAAAATAGCTCTAGCAGTCAGATATATTCGGTCGGCAGAGCCGTACATTTTTCTCAGTGTTGTGCTTCGGTGTACGCTCCGATTTGACACATCTGAGCCCCAGAAATGTTTATATCTTACTTAAACGAACCTTTTGACATTTCGAACGGTGAAATTGGTGTTTGAGAGGTTCAGTAATATACGTTTTTTAATACGTTCGCTCTATGTCTTGAACGATAATTCGACCGGTCGCCGAAACACCAAGGTTTTTATTACCTCCGTGCAAAAGTCGAAGTATATTTGTAGCATATTTACGATGAACAGTGTATACTATGAATCGCCTAATCGACTCCAGCATCCCCTTAAGTCGAAATTCGAGAGCTTTTCCATAAGAGCCCGTGTATTTTGGGCGATATACAATGGAAAATATGTAGACGATTCGCTCGCTGACAGACCCTCAAATTTTGGGATTATGTTCGGAATAGCTTTAAACTTATTACCCACGCGTTTTTCAAGCGCAAATAGTAGATTTCATTAGGCATCGAATAGCGGAAGATAATTGAAAAAAAAACGGATCGGATTTTATGGAGCTTTGAAATTTTCGGTTGTAATACCCCGAGAGCTTGAAAATTATCGGATATTTCCCGATTGTTTCGTTGAGTAGCAATGATTGAAGTTACGCAGGAAAACAAGAGGGAAATATCCGATTTATTTTCAAGCTCGAGGGGTATTTGGTTGATTATTTTTTTAACCTCGCTTTCGACTGATAAGATTGCGATCCTTAACATTTATATTAGCTATCTAAGCTGTATTAGCCGGGACATTTTGTTTAATTTTTTTAGAGATGTTCTCAAGAGATTCATCACCGAATCGCTTCGCTTGCTCACTCATATCGATGATCGTGAATAGCACTTTGACGTTTTAAACATTTGCATACAAGTTACAAATGACAGAAAAATTATTGTTTATCGCCTAGCAACGTTGCCGGGAAATTTTCGAAAAATTATCGATATAATTTCGACTTAGTTGTACCACGTGATGCTAAATGCCGCGCTCTTATTGGTCGAAATTAATGTTGAAAAAATAATCGAAAAAATTCACGTTATCGCATTCATTTTTTCAAAGCACGAGCCACACGTTCCAGACAATCTTTTACTTCCTTCATTTAAATGAAGGAAATGTCCGGAGACACGCCTTTTTTATGGTATCAGTGGAATCGGGAGGTTTCGACGATTTCGGCACACCGTTTTTATTACGCAAAAGTTCACGTTATCTGTACGAAATTTTAACTTTACGTCGAAATTCGGGAACTTCCCCATAAGACCTCATGCGTTTTAGGCAATATATCTCGACGATTTTGTCGGTGACAGATCCTCAAATTTTGGGATTATGTTCGGAATAGCTTAAACTTATAACCCATGCGCTTTTCAAGCGCAACTGATAAATTTCATTTGGCATTGAATTGCGGAAGAAGATCGGAAAGCACCATAAAAATGGATAATTGAAATTTGCGAAAAATTCACGTCACAGCATTGACATTTTCCGATTACGATATGCGATCGGTTATTTTATTATTTTACCATTTTTTGCTTAACCAATTTGTTCATCAATTAATCTCATTTTTTAGTTGGAGTTAAAAATAGTATATTACACTACGAGGGCAGAAAGTTGGACATTCCTGCACTGTGCGTCATGAAGAAAAATATTTTTAAAAACTGTGATGAATTTTCCTTTCTTAATTATTTGATGCCTGCCCCGCCGATCAATACATGCACTTTATTTTTTATTTTTTATTTTTCCGTACTTTCGACCGGATATACAATAAAGAAAAATAGTATACACTGCACGGGCAGAAGTTGGAAAGCCCTGACCTGCGCGATATGATCATGACACACAGTGCAGGAATGTCCAACTTTCCGCCCTTGTAGTGTAATATACGATATTGATACCGAAAATATTTCGACACGATTGAAACATTCGTTACTGTTTTTCATTCGATCGAAAAGTGAAAAGGTCGTTAGAACTTTTTCCGAATGCGATATGCGATTGGTTATTTTGTTATTTTCCTCAAGTTTATTTTTTTAAATTGGAGTTAAAAAAAAGAAAAGAATTTGATACCGGAATTACTTCGACACGATTGAAACATTTGTGTCCTTAATTTTTTTCGATTCGAAGGAAGCGTCGAAAGGTCGTTAGAAATATTTGTTGATCGGAGATATTGATTGATATACGGTTTGGAGGCAGGAAATAGCATTGCGAACCTTTTGGCGAAGCGAGGGAACATGAGAACCATTGCTAATGAGTTTATTCGGGTGTTCGGGGGTTCTTCAGGTGCAGAGACCGTTCGCCAGGCGCCACGACCCGAAGAACGGACTTTGGGTAATCGCGGCGGGGATAAAAGTTTCGGTGGAAAGAGACCGAGGCAGTATAATATCCTGGGCTGAGGACCCCCCGGGGATCGCGGAGACACCATTTAAAGGCGTGAGGGCTCGTCTGAAACTGATACCCCGCACAGTAAAGCGAAAAATAAATTAGTCTCGGTCTCGACGACGGAAAAGCTGCGAAAAGAGTTGAAAGAAAATTACTCACTATCTTGGTGAATGAATGACTCATGGAGATTATATCAAAGGTCCCAGCGATTTACAGCTATTTCTCAACCTCATTATCAGCATTTTGTAAATACCGACTTACCGATATTTTCGCCTTTACGTTATTCCCAATTTCTTTTGATTTTTAGTTTTTGAAATACATTGATTTTTTATTTTTTGAATGTCTTGGATTTTTTTGGAATCCTTTTATTTTTAATTTTTGGAATTATTTGATTTAAAATTTTTAGAAGTACTTGATTTTTCGGTATTTTGGTTTTCAAATATTTCGATATTTTTCTATCAGTTTTTCAACATTCTGTCTTAAACATTTTTGGAAATATGAGAAAAATGGAATTTAGACAAATTATTAAAATGCGACTAGCCAAAAATTTAAAAAATATGTTAGCCTTCGGAACAATTACCATAAGCGCCCGAAAAAAGCCAGTTCACAAGACGTATAATTTTGCGAAAACATATTAATTTTTGAGTCGAGCAACAAATTCAATAATTTTTCAAACTCTCAATTCACCAAAATTCGCCATACCTATTTTATGAAAAGGCCAATATAGTAATTAAAAAAAAATTATTAATATAATATGGAACAATTTATGTATTCCTGAAACATCAAGGCAATATTATCTCAAGGACACTCTTGTACCAAAAGGAATTTTCTCAACGCTTCGAGGATTTTCCAACACATTCGACAAAAATAACGATTTCGGACTTTTTTTTCTAGGTGAAGAAAATATTCAGCGGGAGGTATAGCAGCGATCAAGTAAAACAAGCGAAGTACAAGAAAATCGGTAGTCTAGACATGCCGTTGAATGTCCTGAAGAGAAGGATCTGCATCGGGACGAGTTCACCACGGGCGTTTTTACCTGGTTTTGTCGCCAGGATCGAAAAGAAAAGGTGTATATATATATATATATATATAGGAAGACAGGTAGCCAGAAGAGGCAAGAAGAAATACACAGCCTTGTCCATAGCGCAGGACGCACGCCGCTCGGGGCTTTATTGTTGTGGGTATCGCTTACAGTTAATCCGCAATCCGAAATCCACAACAATGAAGCGATGACTGCTGCTGTCGAAAGGTAGAGGGCGATGATTTTCAGTGGAAGAAACCATGAAAAAGAAGAAAAATATTCGTTCCGAGTTTGGAAGAAGAATAGAAGAAATGGGAATTGGGATGATGAAACGAGGAGGGCTAAAAGATCGGTACTTATATGTTTACTGGAATCATTATTTTTTTAACGATTTGTTTGGTTCCAGTTTGGAAATAGGAAGGAACGAAAAAAGTAACGAAATTACGATGATGCAAAGAAGAGAGGCAAGAGATCGGTATCGATATATTTTCATAATCATTATTTTACTAGTTTTCGGTTTAAAATACAAAAAGGGACGAAGAAAAGTGAAGAGAGACGAGAGGTCGGTATCGATATATTTTCGAAAATCACTATTTTACCAGAGATTCTTTGAGTTACAGTTTGAAAAAGAAAAAAGGGAAAAAATTATTATCACGAAAAGAAGAGAGACAAGAGATCGGTATCGATATATTTTCGAATATCATTATTTTACCAGAGATCCTTTGAGTTACGGCTTAAAAAAGAAAAAGGGCCGAAGAAAAGCGAAGAAATTACGATGATGAAAAGAGGAGGGACAAGAGATCGGTATCGCGATCCGCTTGATGTTTCGTCGCCGCCACCGAGACGCAACAGCCGTCAGCGACTCTCCGGGCTTTCCTTAATTTATCTCCTCTTCGCGATCCTCAGTTCTTCTGGGCCCTCTTCCCTTACAGAACAAACTATTAACTTCGCGCTTCTCCGTCCGTCTGGGATTCAGTTATATTTATGGCACTTTTGCTCTCCGTAGATCGTCCCTTCGACGATTCTCGCACGATCGGCCCCGGCGCCTATATTCTGACCCGTTCGGACCGACTTCGTGTTACATTCATACTAGTTTGTTTTACACTTGTGTTAACACGATCGACACGATTTTTACAACCGATTTATACCGATTTCGAGCCCTTTTTGTTACGGAGACAATCGATAAGATCGAATTTATCGTGTGAAATTGATTGGTTATCAATTTAGCACATCTGGAGTTTTATCAGTGGCCTCACTATTTTTCAATTAATTTATTAACCGTCTGATTATTGAGATACTAAATTTCGTATATTATTCGGAAAATTATTTTAAGTAAGAAAATTGATTGAATTCTTTTCGGAAATTATTTTCGCCTCTTATTTTGTGATATTTGTTTAAAGTAAATTTTTCTTTTTGAAGATTGTCACTAAAAATGCTCAAGAATACTTTATAAATCATTGATAAAAAAATGTATCTTTGATTAACCGAAGGCCGTAATCATAGCTGCTAAATAAAATTATAATTGCAAATAAGAACACACAATACTTTGTGTTTTTTTTAACCGTTAGTTAAAATTTCTAAAACTAGTTTGTACGTTTCATGTTCAATATTCAATTCGCAATGTCAACAATTTTTCAAAAAAAAAATTATTAATGTGTGTTTTTCTAAACCACTAGATAAAAATGAATTGATTATTAAAAATTATTATTATTCACAGTATAACAATAAGTCGTAAATAAATCGAAAAAAAAAAACTTTTTTTTTTTTTTTTCATTTCTCTTTTTAGCTGCTCATCATAAAATCCATAATTTCAATAATTGAATCATTGAGTACCGGGAAAAAGCGTTAAGAGAGCGTGGAGCCTGTAAATTTGCTGTTCGGCGCCCTTAAGCCTCTCGGCGAGAGATTTTTCTTGGGAGATAAGAGCAGAGGCCGTAATCGTTGCTGCTGCGGTGGCACACACGCGTGCGTGACTCGCTGAAGAACGAGGCCCATATTCCCGCTGTCGAGTTAGTCGTGGTTGCTTCTTCAGGGTTCACCTCCTTCGTCCAATGATGCTCAAGTGGGTGTATCCCAGAGTCGTCCAATGGGCTCCCGAGGGCTGCAGAGGTGGAGGATTTTACCCACGCGGTTCAGATCATTATCGGATCTCTCTTTTCCTCCGTTCGTCCGATATTCTCTTCTTCGTTGATTTTTCAAAGTTAGTACAGCAGCGACTGTCGTCGTGACAAGACTCTTCGACGCTCGTGCCTTTATTTTTTCTTCTTGTGGATTTTTCAGTGCTTTTTTGTCCACGGAAATATCATCGGCAAAGTGTTTTACCTCTTTTTTATTTATTTATCTTTAACGTAAAAATAAAAGCTCATTTGAAGCTGTAATTAATTAACAATTGATTTTGTTATAAATAAACGTTCGCGAGTGGTGTTTGAAAAACGGTCCAAGGATGAACCTGGTATCGCCGATGGAGTTTCAAATGCATCTTCATCAACAGATGCTCTACAGACAGCAACAAATGACTCTTCATCATCATCGTCCAGGTGCGTTTTTTTAAATACTTGCTGTGATTGTTGGTCGCCACTTTTATTCAGATTGCTCAGCAAAATCGTTGGATTTTCCACCGGCATTTGGTTTTTCGAGGGGAAAATCACTTTGTAAGATTGTGTACATACAAAATTATGGAATTTTGAATTTTATTAGCAAAATTTATTGTAAGTTTGGAATGAATTTGGGTTGAAGGTTTTTGTTTTTATAGAATAGGAATGAAAATCGTTAAAGAAAAGAGAAAGAAAGCTTTTTGCAGTAAAATTTAATGTTTCGCAATAAAATGGAAAGGAAACTTTTTGGAGCAAAATTTAATATTTTGGAGTAAAACAGAAAGGAAACTTTTTGGAGTAAAATTTAATATTTTGGAATAAAATGGAAAGGAAACTTTTTGGAGCAAAATAAAATATTTTTTGCAGTAAAATGGAAAGGAAACTTTTTGGAGCAAAATTAAATATTTTGGAGTAACATTAAATATTCTGGACTAAAATATGGAGAGAATACGATAAAAATTTGCAATTCTACGTAACCACTAATAGAGAATAAGCTGATTTTTAATGAAATTCTGCCAAGAATATTTCGACTGTGTTTCGGATTGATAATTAGTAAGAATTCGGTTAATTACCAACCACAATTTTAATACCTATTTCCCAGCACAAATTCCAAGCCTAAATTTCCCACAATAAGAATTCTGCTCCTTTTCGAGCACTTAACTAAACAAAAGCAATTAAACCCTATCAAAATTGTAATACCCTTCACACAAAAAAAAAAGATTTTTCATTGAGCTCAGCGTTGCCACATTAGTTATTACTTTTTATTTCCCCAAATTACGACTTTTATCCAATGATATAATTAAATATTTTCTTTAATTACTCCATTTATTTATTTGTAAATAAAGACTCCCAAAAATATTTAAAACGATTTTTCTCACTTCCGGGCCAAAAGCGAAACTTTCGTTCCGCTTTTCGGCTCCGTCTATGAGAAAAATCGTATACACTTCTCGGGTAGTAAATAAGAAAGCCTCAGATCATATGTTTATCGACCTCGGCTTTGCTTCGGCCGACAATTACATGTGATCTGAGACATTTCTTACTTGACTGCCCTAGGTGTGTAATATACTATTTTTTTTAAGAACAAAATCAACAAATCCTAATAAATTGTTCTTGAAGCGAATTTCGTTTATATCTTTGCTTCCTTTTCATCTCAGCTGAGTACATTTGACGAAATTGCTCGAGGTCTAAAATTGCTATTATTTTAATACCCTTCTCACAAAAAAAAGCTCTTCGTTGAGCTTAGTGTTGCCACATTAGTTATTAATTTTTATTTCCCCAAATTACGACTTTCATCCAATGATACAATTAAACATTTTTTTAAACAATTGCTCCATTCATTTTGAAATAAAAACTCCCAAAAATATTTAAAACGATTTTTTTTTTTTTGGAGAACAAAAGCAACAATTTCTAATAAATGATTCTTGAACCGAATTTCGTTTATATCTTTGTTTCCTTTTCGTTTCAGCTGAGCACATTTGACGAAATTGCTCGAGGTCTAAAATTGCTATTATTTTCGTAGGGCTCGAAAGGAAAGAAAAAATAAAAATAAAAATGCGACCTGTAATTACCTAGTTTTCGTATACCTCTCGTTATCGAATGACAGAGTAGGTTGTTCCTCGTCGCGTCCGGCGCGATTGGTCTCGCCTGGTTCCTCGATCATCCATAACGAGACTCGAATATAGCGATGCGCGTGCTGCCCAATTTTTTGGGACTTGGTCAAACATTTATTTTCAAGGGGAAAAGGACAGAAGGCGAATTGGGCCGCTTCCGGGAGGGCCGATGCATCTGCCAGCCTTGTTTGCTCCGGTAAAGCCAAACCCACGAATCCCTAAAACAAAATCACTACTTTTTATACCTAATGCTCGAACCCTCGTGACTGTTTGCCTTTCCATCAGCCACTCTGCGGTTAAAGCGCCTCTGGGACCACCTTCAGGGAGGAAAAATGGTGCCAGCAAAGCGTCCGGTGGTCTCCGTGGCCATTATTATTATTAATTTTTCATCGTCATCTTAAGGAAGTTTTCCACTTTTTATTTGGTTCTGAAATTATCGATTTTGTTTGAATTTTTTATGGGAAAACTGTTTGACTGAGAAAAATGAAATTTTTTGGACTTATCATAGTGTTTATTGGGAATGCGGACGCATTTTTTATTTAAAAAAGCTTAGAACGGGGACGGGGAGGTGGATTTTTTTCGAAATCACGTTTTTAACGTCTGTGAACTTTTTTCGAATTAGTTTGAATTTATTATGAAAAAACTGTTCGACACAGGAAAATGAATTTTTCTGTAGTTATTATAGTGTTTATTGGGGATGCAGACGTATTTTTTATTTGAACTAATTTAGAACGGGGACGGGAAGGCAGATTATTTTGGAAATCGAGTTTTTGAGATTTGTGACCATTTTTTTTTCGAATTAGTTTGAATTTATTACGAAAAAACTGTTCGACACAGGAAAATAACATTTTTCGTAGTTATCATAGTGTTTATTGGGGATGCAGACGTATTTTTTTTTTGAACTAATTTAGAGCGGGGATGGGAAGGCGGATTGTTTTGGAAATCACGCTTTTCAGATTTGTGACCTTTTTTTTCGAATTTGTTTGAATTTATTATGAGAAAACTATAGGTCACAGAAAAATGAAAATTTTTGTGCTTATGATAGTGTTTATTGGGGATACAGAGGTATTATTTATTTAAACAAATTTGGTGTGGAAAGGGAGAGGTGAATTATTATTTTAAATCACGGTTTGTAGGTAGGAAAAATGTATCGATTTTCTTGGAATTTATTATGTGAAAAGTGTTCGGCAAAATGAAAATAACCAAAACACAAAACACCAACTCAAAAAAGACGATACTAAACAATATTTGTACACTTGATGCTGCGGTCATTTTATTAATTAGAATATTTCGGCAAATTTCCCGTAGAAAATGTGTCGATTTATGGAATAAATTAATTGTGAGCACAACGATTGATTTATTGAATTTATTAAATTCAATGTAAATGAACAATTATACAACGAGCCTTTGACAGTGAATTTATAGACAAACTTTTTTTTTTAAGCAACTGAATAGTGTAATTATATTTTTTATACCCAGTGGCTTGTTCGCTTTTCCATCAGCCACTTTGCGGTTAAAATGTCTCTTGGACTATCTTCAGGAAGAAAAATGTTGCCAACGAAGCGCGCGGTGGTCTCTTCATGTACCTACGACTATTATAAGTTCATTAGCCAAGCGGCTCATCGTTTACGTCATCACATCCTCGCGAACAAGTCATTAGACACTAAATTACTCGTCCAAAAAAAAATGTCGCGAGCCCATGTGGCTTTAAGGGCTTTGAGAATCGACATGACAATCGCTATTTCTCACGGAGATTCCGCCTAAGCACAAAAGGATTACCTGAATTTCGAATTTCACTTTCGAAATAAATTCGTGGACCATTTAAACTTAAATTAATAGGCATACAGAATTTAAAGAGAAATTGTATTGTTGAAAGTTGGTGAAATTTTTATAATGTCGAAAATTTCGAGCAAAATTAATGTGCTGGACATTTTTTTAGTGTATACAACAAAGTTTTTGGTGTGATTTTTTTTAGAGATTTTAAATTAGCTAATTATGGAGCACAATTTTTATTTTTTTCGCATACATTTTTTAACTACAAAGTAAATTTATTTATTTATTTTTTTTTTTCAAATAGATTTGAATGCTGTTTTATAGATTGATTGGAAATCAATTTCTCGAGTATACTTTACTATTTTTTTTTTTTTTTTTTTTTATTATTAGAGTTTTACTTGCACAACTTTACAAAAAGTTTTTTACAAAGTTTTGACCATGCATACATTATTCTTTTCTATCATACGTTCCATTCTTTCTTTCTTACATACCAGCATACATTTAGCATGTATACTTTACTATTTTTGAATAATTATTTTGTTTTACTTTGTTCTGTTTTATTTGATTTTATTTCGAAAGTAATTTGGGCTCATTTGTCTAGGTTAATATCCTCGCACATTGTACATCTCTCACATTTCTTACACCGATAACACATCGTCCGAGATATTAATACTAGATATTTACATTTTTTCGCGATACTGTTAGTAAACACAAGAAATTTACGTTATCTAATCATTTTCCTCATTTGTCTTTCGTCTCAAGTACTTAAGCAGAGCTGCTGAGCTTAAGCACGACAATTTAAGCCGAAAAATAAATTGAGAACAAGCCAAAAAAAGCACACCTATTTATTTATAAAAGTAGCACAGTATTCGCATAAAAAATACTCATAATTCATAACGTTACCTTGACAAAGTAAAAAAAAGTCGAAATATCAAAATTAGTAGGGGTAATTCAATTTTTTTTAAGCACGATACATTAACGATATATTGACAAATTGAGAATTTCAAAATATTCTAATGTTTTATGAAATTTTATTTTACCAAAAAAGAGCACTTTTGACAAAGAAAAATTATTTAGCTAAGCTTAATTGTTGACAGAAAAATTTTATAATTCAACTACCCCTTTGCAACAATTGTAAAAAATACTACATTGAAAAAAAAAAAACAAACAAACAAACAAACAAAAACGAGTAGGACATTAAAAGGAATGAATTTCTCATTTGAAGAGGCAGTTCGCATGTTCGAGTCTTCGGGGTATAAAACCACGTGGAGTTTTGTTCGCGATCATTGGTGCTGTAGGTATATATAGGCGCCGTGCTCTTGGAGGGTAACCTATAGAGCATCAACATCAAACAGACCGCGGCCCGTTCAACCGGACAATCGTTATCTGCCGCCCGTGGTCCTGCGGAAGAGAAGGAGGGTGACGAGCGTGCGCGGGCTTCCTCAGCTTCTGGGTTCTTCGCGGCCAATGTCAATTATCCTTGTCCCCGCGGGATAATGCGCTAGCTCCGGGAAAGCGTGAAAGAGAGGCCCCCGTGCACTCTGTGAGAATTTTCAGTGTGCTCTCTCAGTCACCGGAGACAAGTGCAGCTCGTTCATGCGAGGAGAGCTATAGGATCCCAAAACCTGGAGACATCTTCGTCCATTCAAAACACCTCAACCGCGTTCATCTAGCCAGCAACACCGGTCTCCTCTTCTTTCGCTTCTTCGTCTACTACGTCTCTTCCACTTTTTTCTTCGTCTTATTCTTCATCTACTTCATCTCCTTCAGCTTCTTCATCATCTTCTTCATCACCTTCTTCAGCTTGTTCTTCAGTTTATACTTCATCTACTTCATCTCCTTCAGCTTCTTCATTATCTTCATTATCTTCCTCTTCATCTTCTTTAGCTTCTTCTTCATCACCTTGTTCATCTTCCCCTTTATCTTCTTCAGCTTTTTCTTCAGCTTCTTCTTCATAATCTTCCCCATTATTTTCGTCACCTCTGACCCGAAATATAAACACACGTTGAACCAAAATTGAGATATCTAATAACGTGACCTTTCGTTCCAATGTAAATACTATCTTCACGATCATGAGGTCACCTCACATTCAACGGAAAAAAAGATGAAAAAAATAACGTATCTGAAATGTTGGGCAAAATGTAATAAGTTGGTGTCTATTTAATTTCCAGAAGAGATACCACAACCAAATGGATGGCTGTTGCCTCCAGCTCCTGGAGCGGGTCCTCGTCTTCCGGGCGACGTGAAGATAGAGCTGCAAAACAGAAGACTCTGGCAGCAATTTCACGCCGAAACGACCGAGATGATAATTACGAAGCTGGGCCGGTGAGTATATTCGATCATATAGAATTTCGGCTTGTATCGAAAGAGGAAGAGTAGTGTGAGGGGAATCTGCGGTTTGTCGTCGCCTTGAAATTCTCTTGCGAATAATAGCGGCCGTGTTTGCGGAACAACGCTGTGAGAGGATGCCAACAGTTGGGTATCACAAGGTGAAAAACCCTGAAAAGGCTACCGCCACAGTGTAGCCTTACCGTTAATCCTCTGAAGGTCCCGGAGCCTCTTCAGGATCGAGGAAAAGCCCACGCAGGTTTTTCGGAGCCTCTCGTGGAGCTCATTACCGTGGGTAAGCGATACCCGAAGAGTCTCATTGAGAAGAATTGGCCCAGCGCGACTAAGCGCCGGCTAAACGTTTCGCTCTCATCGCATCTATTCTTTATCCGAACTTTAGGCTTGACATTGAGACCTCGACCACTGCGAAGACTCGTGAAGAACCATAAAAATGCCATCCCTGTGAAAATGCATATATTTTTTCACTATTTTCCTAAATAAAGAAAAAAAACAAATTCATTTTTCCTATCTCCAATTTTATTACAAATATTGGCAATAATTTTTGTGGAATCAGATCGATAAATCCAAAAATTCGTTTTGAAAATGATCAAGAATTCATAAAATCGATATGATATTTATAAGGAAGAAAATATTTTGTAAAATTTTGAAAAGGAATTAATACAATTATTTATGAAAATAATTGAAGAAATATTTTGATCGGAGAAGATGAAGAAAGAAGAGTGCGTGGATGTCGCGTCAGGGCGTCGGCGTCGCGACTCATGCTCGAGCGAGCAGTCGCCGGCGGTCAGCCTCGAGTTGCTGAAGAGCACCACAACGACGGCGCGCGATCCTCAAGCCAGCGGCGGTCTTTTGATACTGACCGAAACTCCGCGAGGATCTCCCGTTGAAATCTTCTCTTAATTAGCCACGTCGACGATTCTCTATCTCTCTCTTCCTCTCCGGAGCAGATAAGGCTTAACTGCTCTTCGTGGTGCTCCTCCGGATCTCGCGCGGAGTCGTTAAATCGTCCCGATGGAATTCCCCTTACACATATTCTTACGCTTATTAATTTTTCACGATAATCTTAAGAGAGGGTTCTTCATGTTGGTCCCTTCTTACGCATCCAGCATCGACGCCTTCTTCAGCTAATTAATTAGAATAAAAAATAGTATTTCTAAAATATTTTTTTCAATCTCTCGATATTAACTATATTGATCAATTTTTTAATCGATGATTCATCGAAAAAAAACAATGCATCAAATTACTTCATTAACGATTTATTAATTAATTTTGGTAATTAAGTTAATTTATGAAACTCTGACTTTTTGACATCAAATTTATTGCTCCACTTTATCGATTGAATTTTTCCATTGTATTTTAACAATTACAAGCGACAAACAAATAAATTTCTCCTAATTAATTAATCCCATAATCGTGAAATCAGCTGCCATATTTTCAGTGACGATAAACGATTAGCAGACTGGTCAAAAAAAGGCCGAGAATTTTTAGTATCCGTGGAATGTTTTTTATGGTTTTGAGATCATAAATGAAGAATTATTGGAATACCGTGAAGCCCATAAGACCGTATAGACTTACATATATATGGGGCATTCCATTTCAACTCGACCTCTCGAATTTCCTCCCTCATTTTTTATATCGCATAATTCTATTTTCATTTGTTTAATTTTTATGAATAAGTAATTGCTTTTAAAAAATCTTTTAAAAAATTCCTCAAAGTCCTCGCGCGTGTAAAAATAAATATTCGGTATGTGATATTGTTTAAAAAATAATTTGATGAAATTTTTGGTCGCTTCAGGATGACATAAAAAAATCAAGCATTAAATCTCAAAGGTCGCGGGACCAGGTCCAGTTGACATGGAATGCCCTGTAAATACTCAAATGTTCCGCTTGCATATATATATATATGCTTTTTTTTTAGGGGACCATTCGAGTCCCACGCGCACAGGGGGTCGGTCAGGACTCTTCGAATCCTCTCGAGATGCTCTCTCTCTCTCTTTCTCTCTCTCTCGGTCTCTTCAGCGGCTCCACAGAGACCCTGAAGAGCGTCCGGACACCGTCGAATCGCTGGTCCCGCGTTGAACGCAGACAGTCGCCGGCGCCTCAAACTACTTTTCTTTGTCTTTAACGGCCGCCACCGACAACACGGCCTGGACATTGGGGCGGCGGGTGTGGGAGGAGGGCTGAAGCGCGCGCGCGCCCCCCGAGATCGCTTGGTCCCTCACATGCATGTTCGTCACGCAGGGGACCATCGGACCCCGAAGAGCCACACGCGCCGACCTCCTTCGACATCCACCAATTTCACTCTTCAGGTTATCGGTCGATTTATCTATTTTTATTTTTTAATTTTTTAATTTTTTTGAGATTGATTTTTTTTTTGACAAACGATTTGGGAATTTTATCTCCCTCGAGGGAGATTTCTCGAATTTTCGAGGGAAGTTGATTGATGACTTTTTCGACTTAACGAAAAAAGGGTTGCTGAAGAGGTACTTGAAGAGCAATTTGCTGGTGAAATTTTTGCGCAGTTCCATTTATTCATGGTAATATATTAATATTCAGATGTTTTGTCGACAATACTTTTGTTTTAATACGATTTTATAATCAGTCAACAAATTTTCCAAAAAAAAAAAAAACAAGTTTCGTAATTAACATTTTCATAAAATTATTTCAAAAAAAAAAATGAAAAATCGCGATTAAATAAAAATCTTGAGGATTGAATTGTTCAATTCCAAAACTTTGTCTGGAAAACTTTTTTTTTTCACCAAAAATTGGCAATTTAGCGTGAAGGAGATGGTTAAGTTTGATGAAAATTAAGGAGGCGGGAAAGACTATTGTTCTTTCGAAAAAAAAAATTTCATCCCTCGGAAGAAAAAAACATTGCGAGAAACGCGCGACTGAAGGGGACGATGGAATGTCGTACGTGACGACGGGACGATTAGTTTCGCCGGAGGTGGCCCCGGCGAACCGAGAGTACAGCCTCTCGTCTCTGGTGTCCGAGAGGAAGAGCGACCGCTCGAAATTGGTAAAGAGCTTATCGTGGGCACCGATCTGGTCCATCGGGAGACAAGCGCAACGGCGACAGCGGCACGATGGTTCACCTCTCTCCGCGCCATTTACAAGGGTGTAGACAAGAGAGCGTGTAGAGTCGGTGAAACCTATGCATTCGATGGTACCTCTAAGGTACCTCTTCAGCAAGTGCTTCAGGTACGAGAGAGGGTGGAGCTCCGATGCTTTCTCAACCACGTTTTCTCCCCTCCCTTTATCCCACCGTCCACTGGATCTTCGCTTTATCATACTCGCTTTTTTGGGCATTATTAAAAACGTTAATAATCGGAAAGAAAAAAATTGACATTTTTTTTAGGATAGATTAGTAAGGAAATAGTGGGTTATTGTTATTACCTGCGTTTAATTAAAACGAAAAAAAAAAGTAATTCCGATATAAGTCGAACTCTTCTGTCGTTTTCCAATAAATGATGAATTTAGCGTCGCTTTATCATGCTAGATTTGATTGTATAAAACGCATTATAAAAACCGTTAATAATCAGAAAAAAACTTTTTTTTTTTATTAGAAGAGATTGTTAAGAGAAAAGTGGGTTATTAACCTCGTCCAATTAAAAAAAAAAAGTAATTTCGATATAATCCGAATTCTTCTGCCGTTCTCCGCTGATTTATGTATTTAGCATCACTGTATATTATTCTGTTTACCTACAAAACTTTGTTCTCCAGTTCGCGTTTTTCAGTAGTTCGAGCAATCGGAGCCTTTTTTGAAAAAAAAAAAAATCAAAAAGCCGTAAAATCGAAATTTCAGCATGCAATCAGAGAAGAGTTGATGCTGAAGATGTGTGCCAAATATATATTCTTCATATTGAAAACAATCAAACTTTCTCCAGGATCAAGAGAAATCCCAAGAGTTTTTTTTGCTTTTTTTTCGACAAAGCTGATTATCCCGCAATAGCCGATACACAATTTCCAGCTTCCGGTATCCGCATCCCTCGCTCCTTCCTTCCTTCCGATAACCAATTACTTAGAATTTCGCGTACGAAATCACAGATACCCATGAAGACCAAGATTATTTCGTTCCGGAAGCGGAAACGGAAGTGTCCCGTCAGTGGAATATCTCCAGTGGTTTCTCTCTCTCTCTCTCTCTCACTTTTCTCCAGTGCCTCGAAGTAGCCTTGCATAATAATTGGCACGAACGTGCAAGAGTCAAAATCCTGTCGCGCAGCCCGGAATTTGCCCATTGTGCCCATTGTATCAAAGGTATTGCGTCTGTTCGCCAGAAAAACCTTTGAAGGGCCTTGCTAGGGTCTCAGCTGAGGAAGACTCGAGGAACGTATTCGCGGGAGGTCTCAGTTTGTCCATTCAAAGCTGAAGAGCGTGTAGAGGCTCTATGATACGGCTGGTTACACGACTCAAGCTGTTCCGAGTGTTTCCACAGATTGTAAAATAGCCAAAAGGCCGGTAGCCTCGTCCAATGGTTCTCCACGTGCCTTCCATGTGTTGCTGACCTTCGGCAACACTGGTAACTGATCAGTATTCCTCGACACGATCGATACTTTTTTCTTCGTCACTTTTTTTCCCCTCCTGCCGACAATTTTCCTCCAGGAGGACAATCGCACTTCTGCTGTCGCTCGATCCTCTCGCAATTGACCTTTCCTTTCTTCGTGGCCAGACGCACAATTTCTTCGGCTCCGCTCTTCGTCTACAGCTGGTCCACAATGTGCCGAACACGTTACCATGTTATTCTCGCTAAATTTTCACGCTCGATCGACCCACGAGACATTCATACTTCGGTCTCTGTTTGTTTGCAATTTCTGATACTCACTAGAACCAGATTTCGTATTCGCCAATTTTATTTTGTTTTTATTTATCGTGAAAGGAAAAAGAATTTTAAACGCATTTTTAATTGAATACCCAGGTTTGATTGTTGTTTCGAAATTTAAGTTTTTTTTTCCAGTGATTCTTCATAGTCTTTGGAATTCCGCATTTGGATAAATTGTATTATTCTGGAGGCTGGATAATTTGAAGTCTTTAAAGAAAAAATAATATCGCAATTGCAAATTGAATTTCGTTACTAGTTAATTCATTCAAAGGTTCCTGTGTTTGTACATTAAATTTAAAGATGATTTTTTTACAATAAATAATCACATTGAATGAATGGTCTCTTGCAGCTTTTTGTGTGTGTGTGTGTGTGTGTTTTTTTGTGGCGACTCTGCGGCACCAAAAATCGGGCATTTGGTGTCGGAGATTATGTCAAGAATGGTAAGACAGTGGAATCTGGTGCATGGATCGTCAGCGAGGCGCCAGTAAAATTTTTGAGTCAGCATATGACAGTAAACGGTGGGAGTGAGGACGGAATTCGTTATTTTTCTCTCCTGGCGCTATACTTCTCAACGATTCATGCAGCCGGTGGTCGCTCAACATTTCATCTAGAGCTGAGGCTCTCGACGGCATCGAAAATACATTGGAACCACTCGTAGGCGCCTTAGGGGCACAAAACTCGACGACGCGACTTTCCTCAAGGGCCTTGTGTCTCCTCTTCGACTTGGGCTCCTGATTTCTGTCGTTCCTGCTACTCTTCATCTTCCTCTTCACCTTGTTCTTCATCGGCGTCCTAATATTCTTCTTCATGGTCTTCTTCGTGTTCTTCTTCATGTCCTTCTTCATATTTTTCTTCATGTTCTTCTTTATGTTCTTCTTCATGTACTTTTTAATGATTTTCTTCGCGTAAGTTTTCATGTTATTCATGATCATCTTTTTCGTCTTCGACTTCCTGCAATTGAAAAGCGTTGTATGACGACACAGTAGCTCGAAAAGAGAGGAAATATAGGCGGAGGTAAATGAAGCGTGGATCGTTAGTCACGTAGAGGATATAGCGAAGCTAATGGCCCGAAAAGGGCTTTGTTCTAGCCTCTGTCTCTCTTAATTGCACTTGTCGTTAAGCTTCCTTTCCGGGGTTTACCTGAAGTTGGCTGCGAGGGTTTTGCCTGAAGTAGCAAAGATGCCTCAGGTACTCACGATTCATGCACAACGACGTCGTTGCATTCTCAATGATACATTTTACAAGCCCTTTCATTTTTCCAAAAGTGCATGAGATGCAACTAAAATTCCCAAGTATCATACTTGAATGTAATGCCGGAACTGTGATAAAAATAAAGCAAACCATTTAAATTACTGCGCCGTTAATTAATCACACATCCCATTTTTATTTTACGTTTTTATGCTGTTCCATGCATAAAATGCACAAAAATTATTATTTAAAAAATGCATTTTGTGCAGAATTTCAAGTAGACTTTTTTTTTCACAGTGAATTTCAGCTTCAAGTTCGATAGCCAAAGAATTTTTTGGCTTATGGCGCACGCCTGAAATATTTTCTTAGCCCGCCCTGTTTGCGGTCACGAAAAACCCACGAGAAAAAGCACTTTTCTCTTCTTCGGGCCTAAGCGAAAAGTCAAAAAGATGAAAATTCCCAGTCATTAGCGAAAAGACGAAGATACGCCCTTGTTTCGGCGCTCGGAAGTAGGGTCATCACGTATTTAAAGGCGAAGCTGCTGCACCAATCCTTCGATCTTATCCTAGTTCGCTCCGCTGTGTAAACATTTCAAACTCGGCTAATCCGTAAGTCAAGTCCGTAAAGTCAATCTTTCGCGGTGGCGTTTCGTACTCCTGCGGCATTTCGCCTCTTCTGTTTACGTACATAATTGCAAGCTTCCCCGGACAGTGACGACGTGGCTCTTAACGTCGCTCAAAAGGCACGTCAGACTCTTACCTGTCAGCGAAAGAGGAAAAACTCATCGCAGATGCGGAACTGATCGAAAATTCCAACATTCGACGATGGATACTCGATGGGTTCTCCTCCGACTATGATTTCAGTGGTTATTTAATCGTTCTTTGCAAATCAAAGAAAATAAAGAAATATTTTATTCAAAATTGCCAACACATTGTCTTTATTCGTGGCCATGAACGGGTAGCCTTTTCTTCATGTTTTTATTCAGGTTCTTCTTCATGTTCTTCTTCATGTTCTTCTTCATGTTCTCCTTCGTGTTCTTCTTCACATTCTTCTTCATGTCCTTCTTCATACTCTCCTTCGTGTTCTTCTGCTTCAGCCTCCCACTGCTTTTAAATATAATTTTAGCTTCGCCAGAGCTTTTCGGTTGATCCAAATAAATTTTGAAGCGTACGTCACGTAAAAAGCCTTCTGGCAATCGAGATTAAGAGGGTCGCGCGACAGTCACGCGCTCAGAAGCTCTTTCTTCATCTCCTATCGCCAGATGCGGCGGCGAGTGCGCTCCCTCAATGACAAATTTCCTCTCGTTGGCGTGCGTGCCCGATAACGAGAAAAAAAAAGGCGACACATTGCCTTTTTTCCTGGACATGAGCGGGTGGCCTCTTAACTCCAATTTACCCGAGTTATCGGCGCGCGTTCTCACTCATCATGTTATCAGCGAAGCTTCTCCAGATATTGCTGCACGCGCGCTTCCTTTTATCCCTTTTCGTGGGACGCCGCAACGAGAGCTTAGCTTCCGCTCGGCACCTGCGATAAAATCAAACCACTACCATCTTCCAGACTCGGAGGATTAACATTGGGACTGCCCCAACTTGGCTTAGGAAAAACCGGAGCACTACGTCAAACAGAGAAAGTATTAGGCAAAGGTTTCCCTAATTATTGCAGTAATGCATGTAATTCTTAGGGAAAGAGTCGAAGGAACAACCCAAAAATAACTCATGTCGATAAATTGTGACTCGAAACTTTCAGGACCTTATTAATATATTCGAATATTATTTTTTCCACCTCAATTTCGAGCAATAAGAGCGCGGCCTTTACCATCACGTGGTACAACTAGGTCGAAATTATATCGATAATTTTTCGAAAATTTCCCGGCAACGTTGCTAGGCGATAAACAATAATTTTTCTGTCATTTGTAACTTGTATGCAAATGTTTAAAACGTCAAAGTGCTATTCACGATCATCGATATGAGTGAGCAAGCGAAGCGATTCGGTGATGAATCTCTTGAGAACATCTCTAAAAAAATTAAACAAAATGTCCCGGCTAATACAGCTTAGACAGCTAATATAAATGTTACGGATCGCAATCTTATTAGTCGAAAGCGAGGTTAAAAAAATAATCAACCGAATACCCCTCGAGCTTGAAAATGAATCGGATAATTTTCCTTAAAAATCCCTCGCGCTATGCGCTCGTGATTTTTATAAGCAAAACTTATCTCAGTCAACGAAACAATCATGAAATATCCGATAATTTTCAAGCTCTCGGGGTATTATAACAAAAAATTTATAATTTTAATGTTTTTCTTTTTTGTGACTTTTGCAGACGCATGTTCCCGTCAGTTCAGCTGAGCGTTTCGGGCCTCGAGAGCCGAGCCCGTTACTGTCTCCTTCTGGAGGTGGAGCCGGCGTCGCGACGCCGTCACAAGTACGTAGGAGGAGGTGCCGAAAACGCCGGCGGCTCCGCAGCCTCCAAAGGATGGACTTCCGCCGGACCTGCTGAGCCTCAGCCTCGCATCAATCGCAGGGTTTACCTTCATCCCGATAGTCCTGCCACTGGTCATCACTGGATGCAGCATCCAGTCAGTTTCAGCAAACTTAAGCTCACCAATAATGCTGTGGACCATCACAATAATGTAAGTTTACTTATCAATTAGTAACACATTTTTTTTCATTAATAAAAACAATTAATAATCATAAGTTATGAATTATTAATATTAATGATGGTAAGTGATGAATTATTATTTTTTCCCCCATTTGCTTATTAATTAAGGTCCTTTTTGTATCGAGCCTTTTTTTAATTATTCTCAAATTATTACAATAATTTATCACAACCATCACAATAATGTTAGTTTACTTATGAATTATTAACATTTTTTTTTCAAATGAATAAAAATAATTAATAATCATAAGTTACTAATCATTAATAGCATTGCAAGTCATGAATTATTAATATTAATAATGGTAATTGATGAATTATGAACTTTTCCCCCCATTTCCTTATTATAACAATTAAGCTCCTTTTCATGTCGGGCATTTTTTAATTAATGTAAAATAATTGCAATAATTAATTATCTTATTCATTCATACATTTTTGTCTCTTAAAATTGTCATGATAAGCTACTCAAATATTCGGTAGGGAAAAAAAAAGTGAAAAAAAAGGAGGAACCAGCCTAGAGTGCTACCAGAATAAGGGAAAGAGAAAGAACGGAGAGAACTAAACTGCAGTGGACACAAATCGCTTTAGTCGTCATTTATCTGGCAAGTTTGTGTTTGGACAGCTTCTTGTGCTTAGGTGCTTTTCGTCTCGGGTTACTGAAAGGCCCGACGAGATTTCCGACAATGTTCAGTACATGGGAGGTCGTCACCGCCACACACACACACATTATTAGTAGCATATCCGTTCGTTCTTTCTGTTCTACTCAGTTTCCGTTCCTTAAAGAGGAAACTTTATTTTCATACATTTTTTTTTTCTTACGAAATTTTCATGTCAGGACACTCAGCTTACTCCAAAATATCTAAGAAAGTGGTTTAGAAAAAGTGTCCATGTGTGTGTGTGTGTGTGTGAACATTAAAATTTCAATCACGCATAACTCAAGAACCGATCAATCAATCGAGCTGGAATTTGGTAGACACATTCAGCACTAGCCTATATTTTGTTAGTGCAATTTTTGACAAAGTGGAAGCAGAAATTTAGGTTTCATAGCTTTTTGAAAAATTTCATTAAAGTGTGCGAATGTTGTAGATCGAAAACCGATCAATCGATTGAGCTGCAATTTAGTACACAGGTTCAGCATCCGTCTACATTTTACTTCTGCATTTTTTTACAAAACGGATGCAAAAATATAGTTTTTACAGCTTTTTGAAAATTTTCGAAAAAGTGTGTGATTGCTGTAGATCGCGAACCGATAAATTGATTGAGCTGAAATTTTACACACAGGTGTAACAGCAGTCTGCATTTTATTCGTGCAATTTTTGACAAAATGAATGCAGTATTTCAGATTTTATAGCTTTTTGAGAATTTCCAATAAACTGTGGAATTGCTCGATCTTTCATAAAATCGACGATTTTTTAAAAAATAGTTGTTGATAAGTTCAGACACACTTAATGTTGTTTGATATTGAATTTGACGTGAATCAGTTGAAAAGTTCAAATTTTACAGCATTTTGAAAATTTCGAATAAAATAACGTTGCGCTGTAACTTTTGTAGAAAATGAGATATCAACTTGAAATTTGGTACACAAATACACCAACATTAAATCATGATCGGTGCCGAGTTTGACGAAAATCGATAAAGTGGTTTTAATTTTAATGCAATTTCAATTTTTTTTGTAATGCCTAAGAACATGTTGAAAAGATTCTCAGCGGTTGTTCCTAGTTTTGTTAACCCATCGCTTTTCCTGCGTAGACGCAGGAATGGACGAGGGTTGATAAGAAATTTTCTACCGATTTTACGCTCTCTTCGAATTTTTATTTCTACTGCTTCTTTTCTTCCAACGACTTTAATGGCCACTTCTCTCCTCTTATCTCCAAATGCATTAAGGCTACCGTTAGCCACTACCGTTTTGGATAAGCTACTCCACGACGATTAACCAAGGTACCTGAACATCTTTACGAAGCTTCCTGCTATTAATTTTTGTCAGAAAGACGATTAGGTAAAGGCGGAATGGGACATTTTTCTTTTAATAGCTTCATTTATGTTGAAAGGTCACGTGCGACTTAAATTTTCGAATTCTATTGAATAATCAATTTATCGGCATTGGTTCAAGTTTTTTTAACAAGCTGTCTGTCATTCAACGTTATTTATAACAAAATTGTAGTTTTCCAGAAAACTTAGAATACTGTGAAATTATTGTTATAATACAATTTTATGGAACAATTTTTTTTTCTGAGAGCCATGAAATTATCTCTTTTCTCAAAATTTTCATTCCAATGTATCGACGGACAGTATAAAAATAAGGAAATCCTAAAGTAGAGGAAGAAATGTCGAAAAGAAGTATATTAATTTAGCAAAGTTTTTTTTATAATAATAACGTTTCAGCGAGTAATTTTTTTTTTTTTTTCGATCTTCTAAAGGCGATCAAATTTTCCCCAACGAAAAATTTTAATTCCAGTGTATGAAACACACAATAATAATGAAAAAATCGTAAAGCAGAGGAAGGAATATCGAAAAGAAGTGTACAAATTTAGCAACGTTATTTTTATAATAATAACGTTTCATCGAGTAATTGTTATTTTTTTTCGATCTTCTAAAGGCGATCAAATTTTCCCCAACGAAAAATTTTAATTCCAGTGTATGAAACACACAATAATAATTAAAACATTGTAAAGTAAAGGAAGAAATATCGAAAAGAAGTATATAAATTTAGCAAAGTTATTTTTATAACAATAACGTTTCATCGAGTAATTGTTTTTTTTTTTTTTTTCGATCTTCTAAAAGCGATAAAATTTTCCCCAACGAAAAATTTTAATTCCAGTGTATGAAACACACAATAATAATTAAAAAATGGTAAAGTAGAGGAAGAAATATCGAAAGAAGTATATAAATTTAGCTTCCGGGAAGGATTGTGCAGAGAAAGAACGAAGAGTCTCGTTCTCTTGAGGTTCGCAGCCCGAATTTCGAGAATCTCGTCTGCCCGCGCTGAGGAGACGTGCGGGCCTCTTCATGGTTGTCTCAAAAAACGGCGCCAACCCTATCGCTCACCAGTCGCGCCGGCGCTTCGTCGGCATCCCTTGATCCTGGCTTCCTGAAACTAATTATGATTTCAATAAAATTCCACCACCGTACGAAAGTTGATCCGACTCACCGAACGACCATTTATCTCGATGTTCCAGGTGGTCCTCACATCGATGCACAAGTACGTCCCAAAAATCTGGATCATTCGGTGCGACGACCTCGCCAGCATGAATAATCTCTACAGCCAACCATCGGCTTCATTCACTTTCGACGAGACCGAGTTCATCGCCGTCACTGCTTATCAGGTAAAAATTCATTCATCCTCATTTATGTTTTTTTCATATTACTTTTCTCACTCATTTTTTAAATTTTCATTCGCAAACTCCACCAATAAACTTTTTTTCAAATGATATTTTTTAGCCATTTTTAAAAATTGTATTTGCAAGCTCTATTAGTGTACTTTTTACTAGATTGTGTTTTTTTGTTTGTATTCCTTCGTATACGTTCTTCAGGTTTTTACGATTTCCCCACTCTTCTTCATCCCCTTCCATTTATTGAGTTTTCCTATCTCTTTCCATTTTTATTGAGTTCCCCCCAGCCACTCTTTACTAATGCACTACTGTATCGCATTTGCACGAGGGCACAGGGAAACTTCGGTAAACCTGTGCCGATACAGGCGGCTATATTTTACTGACTTTCTGCTGAATGAGAATACATAAGAAAGTCAGAAAAAGTACCTCCGGCTCAACAGTTAACGCGTAAGTCGGTGCATAGCTAAGAGGTCACCCATCCAAGTACTGCCCGCGAGAGAAGCTGCTTAACTTGGAAGACCGCCGAAGCCATACACCGACCACACGCCCACTGCTGTCGGTTACTCTACTTTTTACTAATTTTATTTTAAAAAATTCAATTACCAATCTGGATTATATTTTGAATGCCGATGAAAACACTATTCCATTAGAATTGTAATCTTGTCTTTAACTATTTTACCATTCAACAGAAAATAATATTTTTCGACATAGAATAAAAACCCTAACTCGCATTTCTTCAACCATTTTTATATTTATTATCATCATCCCAACAGGAAGCAAAGTAGAGTGAGCATCCTAAAAAAATTGAATCTCAAATCCTTGTAATATATATATAATATCATTACTAATAATAATGCATAAATAAATAAATAATCAATATTGTTTTTCAGAATGAAAACATAACGAAGCTGAAGATCGACAACAACCCTTTTGCAAAGGGCTTCCGAGAGACTGGCCAGTCGCGTTGCAAGCGGAAGTTGCATCATTTGACCAGTGGCGAGTCGAATTTGGAGGAAAGTCCGGCGGACGAGGAGGAAGGAAATGCTTCGTCCTCGGAATCCGAGTCCACGAGAACGCGAGGAAATTCCGAGAGTGAGGGCCACCGCCCAAAAAGGGCGCTCAGCGAAACCGGCAGCCTCGACGACAGCGGCGTGAGCAGTTCCGGCGGTGCGACGCCCCCATTGGTCCATTCGCCGGCGAACTACCAATCACGGCCTCGGCTTCCGGTGAACGAGCAGCACCATCGCAAAAATCACGAAATGGTCCAGCAGCCGCGGCTCCACAGACCATGGGCCGATTCGCCGCCTCCCCAAGCACCGGAAGCTGCAATCGCTCAGCCAAATCTTCATCACGACTTCAACCTCATGAACCCTTTCCTCGTGCCCTCTCATCATCATCATCTCGCCGCCCTGGAACTTGCGAGGCTTCAACATCAAATGCATCACTATCAGCCAGTGCCTCATCTCCCAAAATTTTATCGCTGAAAAAGACAAAATTAGTTATTAATATTCAGGGTAAATGTGGCGAATATGGACCACAATTTCAAAAAATAAAAATAAAATCTCATGTCCTTTTTTGTCACCTTTTTATCATCGTTTCGCCGCCTTGGAACTTGCGCGGCTTCAGCATTAGATGCATCACTATCAGCCAGTGCCTCATCTCCCAAAATGTTATCGATGAAAAAGACAAAATTGCTTATTAATATTCGGGATAAATGAAAATTTTTTTTAATCTCACGTCTTTTTGTTGTTGTTTTAGAAAAAATTTGGAAATGGGCAATTTAAACTATAAACAGGAGGCGCTGAAATATTTTTAAGGTTGTTTTTTCGAAGTTTTGGAATATGGACCACCTTGAAATTAATAAAAATTGGAGAAAACAAATGTATGGTGTATTCTAAAGCACTTCGCATTTTTTTTCCAAAACATTTTTTTTTTAGTGGACTAATTTTCGGTTGTAATACCCCGAGAGCTTGAAAATTATCGGATATTTCCCGATTTATTTTCAAGCTCAAGGGGTATGCGGTTGATTATTTTTTTGACCTCGTTTTCGTCTACGAAGATTGCGATATTTAACATTTGTATTGGCTATATTAGCCGGGACATTTTGTTTAATTTTTTTAGAGATGTTCTCAAAAGATTCATCACCGAATCGCCTTTGTTGCTCACTCATATCGACGATCGCGAATAGCACTTTGACGTTTTAAACATTTGCATGGGTTACAAGTGACAGACAAATTATTGTTTATCGCCTAGCAACCTTGCAGGGGAATTTTCGAAAAATTATCGATATAATTTCGACCTAGTTGTACCACGTGATGTTAAATACCGCGCCCTTATTGGTCGACATTGAGGTTGAAAAAATAATCGAAATTATTTCTAGGACATTTTTGCACTCGTCCGTATTCACTACGTTTACTCCAAGTAGATTTTCAAACGTAGATCGAGGGTTTTATCAATTTTTGAAAATCATGGGAACAAAGGAACTTTAAGAAAAATGTAAAATGGAATTTTCACTTACAAGTTTGTGTGTAATTATTGATAATGCATTGCTACTTGTTAAACAGTGGGAATTATGGTCCTCTTATTTTATGAAATGCGCAGTTACTGTTTCTTAATTATCGGTTGATTAATTATCTTAATTCTGCAGATATGACAAGATTGGATTTGGTTGGCTGAACAAATATTATTGATTCGATTTTGCTAAACAATGCTAGAAAAAATTAAGAAGTCTGGTCCTCTGCATATTTTTCACTGCATTGAGTACATTTTCACATTGAAATGAAAAATGAGAACTTTCATTAATGTCGGATTAGAAAATCCTTTTTTACATTCGGCAAATAATTGTTGCAAAAAGAAATTGATTACACAATAAATAATGAATAAATAAAATTGATGATTTCTAAAGCAACCGTTCAATTTAATCGCCAAATATTAATTCTAAAAAGAGGCGATGAATTATTTTTAAATACTACCTTGTGCGCCGAGATTTCATTTTTCATTATTCCGTACAGAAAATTTGTGGTATATTTTCAAAAATTGGTGAAACACTTTTTAGAGATATTAGCGAAAACACGAGTTGCCTCAATCAAAATATGGTACAATGTTTCTTTGAATCGTTCGTAATATTATATTTTGTAATTACACATTTTTAATAATACGTAAAGGCTAGTGAAATTGTATTTCAACTTTGCTGACTCTGATTTACCTAAGATAGGTTTGTGAGATTTTTGTTTATTGAGGACCAAAGCGACAGGTGCCTTGCTCAAAGTGCCTTAATACTTTTGTAAAAAATGTAAATAGTCTAGCGTGTATCAATTTAAAAAAAAGTATTTTCTTAGAGTAAGTTTACCTTCCGCGCGAAATTTGTACGATAGCATTAAGAAATCCTGCCTAAGATTGTTATTTAAGATATTTTATATACTCGTACGAGAATATTGAGACTCTTTTTATATTGTAGATTATATCGTCCCGTTATAATAAATTTTACCATTTTTTCCTACAAAATTTCTTTTTCCTCCGACTAAAAAATTCTTCCTTCTCGAAGTAATTCAAACACTCTGCACTTCGCAAATGAGTCATAAAAGCGGACTCTTCCTTTCGTGTCTTCGCTTTTTCCCGTCTTTCAAGATCTTATGCCCACTTGGAGCACTCGTGAGCTTTATTATCAATAGGAAGTAAGTAAACGGATGCTTAGACTCGAAAATATTTTTCTGGCCATTTTCCGGAATATATTGGCGCAAATTGGACTCTTCCTTTCGTCTTTTCACTTTTCAATGTCTCCGCTTTTTAACGTCTCCCAAGATCTTATGAACACTTGGAGCACTCGTGAGCCTTATTATCAATAGGAAGTAAGTAAACGGATGTTTAGACCCGAAAATATTCATCGGCCTATTTTTTCGAGACGTATTAGCGCAAATTGGGCCCTTCCTTTCGTGTCTTCATTTTTTAATGTCTCCTAAAGTCTTATGACCACTTGGAGCACTCGTGAGGCTTATTATCAATAGGAATCAAGTAAACGGATGTTTAGACACGAAAATATTCATCGGCCCATTTTTCGAGACAGATTAGCGCAAATTGGGCCCTTCCTTTCGTGTCTTCGTTTTTTAATGTCTCGTAAAATCTTATGACCACTTGGAGCACTCGTGAGACTTAATATCAATAGGAATCAAGTAAACGGATGTTTAGACCCGAATATCATTTTCGGGCCATTTTTCGGAACATATTGGCGCAAATCGAGTCCTTCCTTTTGTATTTTCGTTTTTTAATGTCTCCCAAGATCTTATGACCACTTGGAGCACTCGTGACCCTTATTACGAATAAGAAGTAAGTAAACGGATGTTTAGACTCGAAAATATTCATGGGGCCATTTTTCGAGACATATTAGCGCAAATTGGGCGCTTCCTTTGGTGTCTTCGCTTTTTAATGTCTGCCAAGATCTCACGAGCACTTGGAGCACTCGTGAGCCTGCTGCGTGTCGTCTAGTGGCTCCACTTCGTTGCGGGTGGTGTCTGGTTTCCTTTTGCAACGAAATATAGGATGTAAACACGCGCCGATGCCAGTCGTGAGCCACCGGGAGCCTTCAGCGATTAGCAGTTGTAGCTACACGTGTTTTTCCTCTCCTCCTGGCTCCCAATTTCCTCTCCGTCGCCTCTCGGAGGTGGCGCACCCAATGCGACCGATAACTCAGGGCCCAGAAGTGGCGCCGAGGGCCTTCTCTACGGTCCCCGTGACTCTTGAGACTAGACGCTCCTAAAGGGGGAAGACGGGCCTGTTTGTCGTGGCGAAGGACACCAAGAGACAGAGATCGCCTCGACGAAACTCGATAAACCCTTGAAATCATTTTTGAAAGCCTATAAACCACAAATTCAAGGATCTAACAATAAATTACTATTTTACAAAGAAGCAATATTTAGGAGAAGGGAAGGGCAAAGTGGGCCCCGTAAGCTAGAAATGGGATAATCTTTACTTTTTTTTTACTCGTTACACTACTTTATAGGTCCTTGTTTGTTATTTAACATTAATGATCTGTGTCCATTAAAATGAAAAAATTCAGAATGTGGGGCAAATTGGGCCCCCATCGAAACAAATTGTGTAAGACAAATTTATTGTTCGTTTGACGATGACGATAATGGCGATGACGATGATGATAACAAAGCTAATATCAGTAGTAGCAGTGATGACGATGATACTTATGGACCCGAATTGCAGTGCCTCAGTCGAAGAATGAGTTCAATTTCGGTGATGGCAGATCAAATAGAAACTGATGATTTTCAAACTCAGTCACGCGTTGAAAATATTGAAGAAGAGAGAGAAGAAGAAGAAAACGAAGAAATTGTTTCTCATTCTTCAAGGATGACTGCTAATGAATACAAGTAGCAATTTCTTCGTGAAGCTTATAGAGACCAGAGTTTCTCAGATTCTGACGAGGAACCAGAAAATTGGACAGTTTCAATATTTCACCTCAAACTATTCTTCCTTTAATGGAAAATCAAACTAGCCACAGCAATTCAAGGCCTAAAAGTACTGCGATTATCACAAGCTCACCGTATAGACAAACCCTTTTAGGTAAGAAGCAGCAATCGAAAAACGTACCTAAGAGGAAAAAAACACTGGGTGGTACGATAAACGAAAAGGGGAAAGAAAAAGGGAAATCGAAGCAGTCTGTTTACGATACTGCTTGCATTTTCTGTGAGCAATTATACTCTGAATCTGTCGAATCATAGATTCAATGCGGCCAATGTAAGAATTGGGCCCATGATTCTTGTGCTGGAATAAAAAAGAAAGTTGTTCGAAGTTACACGTGCGATATGTGTAAATAAATATAAATAATTATTGTATTTGTTTGTATTTTGTAAAAGAGAAATAAACCTAATTAGTAGTAAGTTATTTTGTAAGATATAAATAAGCTAATAAGTAATAAATTACTAGTTGTCAAAAAGTAAAGGTGACTTATTATGAGCCTTGTTCAAGGTAAATTTTAGGGTGCCCACTTTGCCCCTAAATTTTTAAGGCCGTTCAAATTTTAGGGGGGCCCACTTTGCCCCCAAGGGCCCACTTTACCCCCCCTTCCCCTACAGTTTTAATCGAATAGTTTCGTAAAAATCAAATAATTTCATCATTTTTAATATTAAATATTTTAATTTGTATGTAGATGTGAAGTACTGATCATTTAAAAAAAATACTAGACGCTACTAAAGTGGAAAGACGGTGCCTGTTTTTCGTGGCGATGAAATTTGGTATACCCTTGAAATCATTTCTCGAAGCCTATAAATCAGAAAGTAAAAAATCTAACAACAAAGTACGGTTTTACAAAGTAGCAATTTACACTTTCGATCGAATAGTTTCATAAAAAGCCAAATAATTTAATAATTTTTAATATTAAATATTCGGTTGTAATACCCCGAGAGCTTGAAAATTAATCGTATATATCCTGAATGTTTCGTTGCGTAGCAACGATTGAGTTAAGTTTTGCTTTTAAAAATAACGAGCGCGCAGCGCGAGAGATTTTTGAGTAAAATTAATCTCAATCGATGCTACGTAGGGAAGCAAGAGGGAAATACCCGATTAATTTTCAAGTTCAAGGGGTATTCGGATAATTATTTTGTCGACCTACTAATCCAACCCAGATTACTGCAATCAGCACATATTTTCTCTCTGCACAAAATCCAGTAAATTGGGCCCAAATCGACTTTTTACTCTTCTCTGTATTAGCCGGGACATTTTTTTAGAAATGTTCTCAAAAGATTCATCACCGAATCGCTTTGCTTGCTCACTCATATCGATGATCGTGAATAGCACTTTGACGTTTTAAACATTTGCATACAAGTTACAAATGACAGAAAAATTATTGTTTATCGCCTAGCAACGTTGCCGGGAAATTTTCGAAAAATTATCGATATAATTTCGACCTCGTTGTGCTACGTGATGTTAAATGCCGCGATCTTATTGGTCGAAATTGAGGATGAAAAAATAATCAAATTTATGTGTAGATGTGAAGTATTGATGAGTTTTTTTTTAATACCCAACTGCAAATTAACATATATTAAACATATATAAAAATACGAAACAAGCGGAAATGTAAATGTAGATGCAAGGGATAAATGTACGGAGATGGGGCAAATATAATATAAAAACCTGCAAGGGTATAAAATGAAATAAAATACTACTACTACGACTATAAAGTTACAAAAACAATATTTACAAAGTTCTTATCGATATTCAAAGCAGACACGTGCAATCCGTTATCCAGAGCGGCTAACGGATTTGATCTATCACGTCCGCATTAATTCCCTCGTGGTCCGTACATCGTTTGCTTACAAACTGCTTTAAATTCAACTGGAACATTTATGAGCAACGCCTTTTGTAGTGACTTCCGCCTCGAGACGCTTTGTTTTGTGTTAGTTTACGTTATTTTATTCTGTAACAGAACTCAATCTATCAATCGAACAAATTTACGTCGAAATTCAAATCTACACCTTGCTTAATAAAAACTCATGCTTGGTTCAAATTTCAAGCAAGTATTTTAAAAAATATGGGAATTAGGACGCATCGAGATATTTTTTAAAAATCGAAATAGCGATTATTGGTTTATCATAGACCAACATTGTGCTAAATTTTCACTCAGTATCTTAAAAAAAATTGGCAACTATAGCGCATACAGACTTTTTTTCAAAATCAAAATGCCTTGAAAAAGGAACGACTCAACCGATTTCGGCTAAATTAAATGCCAATCATTGATTTATTGTATTAAAAAATAGTACAAAATTTAAGCCCGATCCCTCAAAATATGTGGCATACGGAAAATTTCGAAAAAAAAAAAACTGAAAAAGTTAAAACCGAATAAGCGTATGTAAATGGTTGAAAGCTAGTCAAAACAGTGGGTCTAGTTTTCTCAACATGTGGAATAAATTTTAATTTAGTACACCTGAAAGCATTCTTAATTTATCAGGTAAACATCACACACAAACATTTTTCAAGTGTGTCTTTTCCCCATTTTGGACCATCCTGAACACGGTTCCACGAAAAACGACACACACACACACACACACGCACAAGCATTTTTCGAATGTGTCTTTTCACCATTTTGGACCATTCTGAACACGTTCCCATAAAGATCTGGAAAATGCGAAAAATTATAATCTGGTAAAACAATGTTTTTGTTATACATTTAATTGATAAAAAGTACATATTTAATACAAATAAACTTACAAGAGAAAAAAATATTTACAAAATTGTTAACTCAATTTGGACGCATTTACAAGCAGCACCTTTCATCGCCACGTCCTTCGGCGTCGTACTTTGGACAATATGGCGGATCGTAGCTCGTGAGGCAAAAAGATCCTCGAGAATTATCAGGCGTGTGTTGTCCCATGATAAGAACTTGACCGGCTCGCGGACTGATTCTTGGTCCCGAAGGGCATCTTCTTGAACAAGGCTCCGCTATTAGAGCTTTTCCGGCGCCATCGATGCTCTGCGCCATGTAACAAACCGCCCAAACGTGACTGCAGAGTTGATCGTTTGGCCGATTTTCACAAAATGGCTGAACTTTTCCGCCATTCACGCAAAAATCCACGTGACCAACGCGCCCGGTTTCCCCGTAATAACCGGCGTTAGTGTGAATAACCTCCACGAAGTCGGCGTCGCCACTGTCGAGCCGATTTGGAAAACCTGGACGCACAAGCGGACGAGCCGGGTCGAGTCCCACGATTCGGTGCATCCTGAAAAGGAAGCACATTTCATAAATTTATTGTATATCATGTGGAAACTCATTTCATTTTACCATTGAATTTTCTTATTTTATCATGGCTTTCACTTTCATTTTCAATATTTCCAATTTTGTACATTTTTCCTTAGAAGAAACGTAGCTTCCCTAGCAATATCAACCGCAGCAGATTCATTCATCCAGTAGTAGTAGTAAAACGCATTTTATTAGCCACATAAACAATTACATTTTGTATATTTAATATTTTTATTTTTCTTTTTAAATATATATTTATATCACTCCGAAGTGATATAAATATATATTTTCATACATATTTATATAAAAGCGAAGCGTTCGTAAAATCACATTTTCACACGTCGTGATATAAAATTTTCTACGATACTCGTCCTATAAACCTTTTTCTGACTCGTGTGATTGCATCACGCGCGTTCTGCTCGTGCTGCAACTTCACACTCGTTAGAAATAGTATATTACACACCTAGGGCAGTTAAGAAATGTCTCTGATCACGTGTAATTGTTGGCCGAGGCAAAGCCGAGATTTTCTCATAGACGGAGCCGAAAAGCGGCAACTTCGTTCCGCGCAGCGGAATGGGTCACTGACCGAGGTCCTTCAGCACATATGTTACAATTTCATAGTAATTGACATATTTTCATATTATTTATTTATTAATCATATAATTTGAAAAATTCAAATGAACCCTTTAGTTGAAGAAATTTGATATTTAATTACATTCACTTGCTTTTACAGTTTTTATGACCAATTTAACGTTTCATTTTTGTAACGACAAAAACCACCCGGTGGTTTTTACGGCAAATCAGGCAAAAATCACGGTTTTCAAAATTGCTGGGGTTGCTTATCCGATGATAGAATGAACGTACTTTCAGACTTTTGTCAAAATGGAGAAAAAGCTGTTTTTGTGATTCTCAAAATGCTTAACATTGTTAAATTTTTTCCTAAATAATGAATACACTTGTTTATGTTCGAAGTTGGTTTTTATTGCACCATTGGCATTAAAATTCGAATTTAAAAACGTACCTATCCGCAATATTTTATTTTATTTGTACACCTGCTACTCTTACTTGATAATAAAATATTAAAATATATTATGTATTTTGTAGTCTCACCTGAAGAGAAGGTAATTAGCCATTATCCCACAAAGATGAGCGCCCAGAGAGTGACCGACGCACGTGGTTCTCGTTATCGGCAGACCGAGATGACGAAGAGTCGTCAATGTCGCTGCTAAACAACGAGCCACTGGACGGAGATTAGCCACCGCTGCGGGGTAACAAGGAGCTGCTGAAAGGGCCGACCAATCCACGAGGAAAACGTTGTAACTCGCGTTTTTCATGTAAGCGTCGCGAAGAACTGATATCGGTAGAGTGTCGTCGCCTCCTATTGTAAATATTTTGAAGAATTAGTTCACTTGGAAATTGAGAAATTATATTTACTTCCCTGGGTGTGAGAAACCCAGTTTTACGCGCACTTTACAGAAATTCCCTTGTAAAATAAAATTTCGTACGATATTCACACTATTCGTTAGAAAAAGTTTTATCGAGCGAAAGAATCAATTACAACTGAATGCAAATCATAAAATCCGTATATTTTTTCCGATTTTAATCAAATTCGGACCCCAAACTATATAAAAAATTCTTATAAAAAATTATGTAGCAAATATCTCGTGAATTTAGCAAACCCCGTTTTGAAAAAATGAAAATAAAAAAATCAACAAGCCGTAAGATGAAAAGTCCTGCATACATTTCCTTGAAAAAATTAACACTCAAAGAAGAGTGCCTACCAAATTTTAGTCCAAACGGTTGAACGCTTTTTAAATTATTAGTGATTTACATTTTAAAACCCTGCACACACACACACACTTTTTTTTCTAAATCACTTTTTCCGACGTTTTGCCCTATTCTGAGTATCCTGAACACCTTGAAACAAATTTCTATGTGATTATCAGTAATAATTTTCGATAATAATTTCGACAAAAAATCAACAAGCCGTCATTTTCGATAATAAGCACTTTTAAAATGTTTGTTTACATTTGGGCATTCGTAGTTTTTGTCTATCCAGCAAAATCGTAGCTCAATCTTTAGCAACGCAAGATCAAATGACGTGTGAGAAACTCGCGAACTTAAGAAGTCCTTTTCTGCCACAAAATCAACAAGCCGTAAAATAAAAATTCCCGCATACAGCTCCCCGAAAAAATTAGCACTCAAAAAAGAGTTGTTGCTTGACTTGCGTGCCAAATTTGAGCTCAATAGGTTGAACGCCTTTTAAATTATTGGTCATTTAAACTTCAAACACACAGACATTTTTTTTTAAACGACTTTTCCTGACGTTTTGGCATATTTCGCGTACCCAGAAGACCTTGAAGCAAATTTTAATGTCATGAAAATCCTGAAATGAATACCCAATTAGAAAAATGAAGATAAATTACCTGCGTAACCGTGTATAAGAATAATATTTTCTTTCGCAGGATCGTAGTCCTGCCTTAGCCAATCGGACTGCCTCGAGTCGAGGAGTCTCTTCGGGTTTCCGGGTGTGTAAAGAAAAATGTGGACATCCGGATCCGGACAAGAATCCCGATCGTTTCCTCGTCTCCAAGTGCAATCATCTTTGTTATATTCGGCGGCAGCTCCGCTTTGAATCGCGTCTTGAATTGGACCACGTTGAGATTGACTTTCTTCAGGAAAGCTCAAAAGTAGCAGAAGAGGAATCACCGATTTCCACGAGAATCCCAATTTTTCTTCCATGTCGTCGAGTCGATGATTCTTGGGGGAAAATAAAAATGAGCGGCGAACTTTTTGGACTACCAAACCCTGCAAAGTCAATTCGGCAACTGAATTCGATTGAGCACAAGTCTCCCGCCTCTCGACGAGTCTTTAATACGTGGGGACACGCATACTTTACCGTTCAGAATGATTCCGCATCGTCGGTACCGTTGGCCAGTCCCCCACTTTTATTCTTCAGCATTCTTTCCTTCACATCGTTATCACTTCGGTCGGATTTTTCTTCTTCGTGGTTCCCTCGAAATTTTAGTATCTTGACCCGAAAATTTCTGAGGAGAAAAGCGAACGGTCAACGTTGTTGATTATTTTATGGGAAAACGGGGTGGGAAAGTTTGTCTCAATAAGTAGAAGTTAATTGCTCAAGGGTTTAATCAATTAAGACACTGTCAAATAATTTGACTTTGGCTTCGTAGAGGAAATTTTGTAAAAAGAGAAAAATAATGAGGAAGAAATGGACAATTTTGTGTCCTTGATTTTAATAAATAAATAAACATTACTGAGTATCGTTTTGATTTCAAATTTGGGCTGTATATCTTAAATGTTGCCGGTTGATTTTGTTAATAATTTTTAAAAACCGTAGAATCAAGATTTATTAGAAAAATTGCTGAGTATTGTTTGGTTCTCAAATTTGGGCTGTATATCTTAAATTTTGCAAGTTGATTTTATTGATAATTGAAAAAACTGTAGAATTGGAATTTATTGGAAACATTAGGAATTTGGTTTAACGGTGTAAATTATAAACTTTTCGAGCAACAATTTTTAGTTATTCTAATCGAAAATATTTTCTCAAAGAATGTTTCGTACTTGCACTTGTCATTATTATTATTACTTTTTTGCGAAGATAAACACTAATTTTTTAAATTCATATAATTAAATTTTCGTTTTTATTCTATTTTATTGAATTAAATTTTTATCCTAAAATATCTTCCAGGATAGATCAGAGGATTTTTGGAACTTGCACCTCACTACAATTATTTTAACATTTTTTTTGTTTAAATTTTAATATTCGTATTTTTTGTCTATCCAGCAAAATCGTAGCGCAATCTTCAGCAACGCAAGATCAAACGATGAGTGAGAAACTCGTCAGTCGTGAAGCTGTATTTATAGAGTTTGTTTCGCTTCTTTACTTTCTATGCCGAGTAACAGAGAGAATTACATAAGAAATGATATTCATCACATCATAGTAACAGGCCAGGGGCACAATGTTTACATCAACTGTGCTTAGATCGTGCGACGAGTCCTAGATTGACTAATCTTCATTGTAGATTAATTAATTCCTAATTGAGTAATCTTCAGGGTAGATTATTTAATTCCTAATTAACTAATCTCCAGGGTGGATTAATTAATTCCTGATTGACTAATTTTCAGGGTAGTTTAATTAATTCCAAATTGACTAATCTCCAGGGTGGATTAATTAATCCCGAATTGACTAATATCCAGGGTGGATTAATTCATTCCTGATTGACTAATCTTCAGGGTAGATTAATTCATTCCTGATTGACTAATCTCCAGGGTGGATTAATTAATTCCTGATTGACTAATCTCCAGGGTGGATTAATTAATTCCTGATTGACTAATCTTCAGGTTAGATTAATTAATTCCTAATTGACTAATCATCAGTGTAGATTAATTAATTCGACGATTAAATTAGTTCTAGCGATAGAGTCCGGTCAAAAATTGAAATTTACAGAGAATTTCGACGACTTATAAGCACGTTTAGCTTTCAGCAGCCTGCTGAAAACATTATTTTGCGTAATAATGATTTAACAATGTTATTGCCAATTCGATGAAAAAAAAAATTGTCCAACGAATCCCACGTGGATCTAATTTTTTTTTCAAGAAAATTATTTGTTAATTCCTTTCGAATACGTTTCAATTATTTGCGAATTTTATATAATTTTTTAATTCGTGTTCATGTTCAAAAAGATATTAAATTTTTGGGGCCTCTTTAAAAAGACAAATTAAATCTTTCTGTAAAACCGGTAAAAGATTGTGACTCATTCTCCGAAAAAAAAAAAAAAAACTCAACGAAATCGAAGCTCCGCAAAAAATCAAATTAATTATTCCATGTTGTGGAAACCTGTCTCTATTAATGATTCTCTGGGTTAAGGACACAGCCTCAAAGCAAATCAACATTTCCTGCTATTATTTCTTGTACATAACTTCCCCGAAACGATTATCCAAATTTTGGAACAATAACAAAAATTATTGCAAGATCTTGGGAGATTTATAAATCATTTAGTTTCATATTTATCAATTCAATTACTTCGAATTTATGAATTATCAATTGATAAATCATCCTTAATTTTCTATAATTATTTATGGAGAATTTATAAATTATTAGCTTGAATCTTTACCAATTTCCTTAATTAAAATAAAAAAATTGTTAACCTACGAATCATTGTCAATTTTCTATAATTATTTCTGAGTATTTCATGTATTATTGCAACATTTTTATAATTCTTTCTACGAATTTTTCTTTGCACAGTGTTTCGCTATTAAAACTCGTTAAAAATAAAATTGTCGAGAAAGTATTTGCTTCTTAATTGTCATTTTCTCGAGCGATTATAAAGTGATAAAAATTCAACGTAAAATCGCTAAATCCAACGAAACTTTTTTAGGCCGCAAAAGACATAAATTTGTGAATTGCCCGCAGGAAAACTATTAAACTGTACAAGATATTTGCGGAAAGTTACAGTGCACGTTTTTCGCTCGTGACTAGAATCTCAATATTCTTGGCAACTGTTGACCAAAGTTTCACCGGACATACGAAATGTCCTTACGTTTGTCGTTTGTTGTTTCTTCTTTCAGTCGTTTCGTTTATTCTGAAATTCCGTCGAGCGTCGAACCATCCGGAAACTCGACAATTCTCATATTTGACAAGTCATTTAAAGTGAAAGTCCTCAGACGGGCACAGAATTGCCGTGTGAATAACTATTGGGTGTTGACGAATAGACTCGTCTTTTGACAAATCTCGCGGTGAAAGTGTTGATCCACAATTTTATTTTTTAGTCAATCTTCCCACGATTCCAGAAATAACAACCGCGATGCTGAAATATATTTTCTTGATTGAGAAAAACCCTTTCACTTTTACACTCAGAGAACTATCCAATTGAATCAACGGAATTTTTTCATAAATCATTTGTTTGAAAGTAAATCATTATTTCGGCTAATTGTACATTTAATTGATTGATTTGTTGAATTGAATCAAAATTCATTCTAGTAAATTCACTTACTGGCAAATTATTAAGATTTTTGTTAATTGTTATTCGTTCGTGATTTTCAATATTATTTGTAAAAAATATATAATTTTTTAAAATGGTACATAAAAAATGCAGTTAAAAAACAAATTTCATCAAAGATTTAATGAAACGTTAAGTAAAGAGAAAAAATACTCTTTTTATCTTGGTTCTGGGTCTTAATTAGAAGATCATACATTTTTTTGTGATATAGTGAAATACTCCAGAAAAAATGAAAACAAATATAATATAGAAATTTTAAAAAATAAATAAGTTTTTGAAAAATTCTAATAAGCAAATGGAATCGTAATTATTTCAGAAAATATTAGAAAAAATATTTTGATTGATACTCGTAGTCCAATTTCATACGTCTAAGCAATTTATTTTCTTTATTGCCCTTTGCCTAAAAAGATCTGGTTATTTTTTAAGAGAACGAAATGATCTATGCGATTGAAGGATGAAATTATTACGCGATGGAATTCATTCACCGTTCGATATTTCGTAATCGAGTCCTTCGCTCGCTTTGACTGCTCGACGTTCACAAACTGTGAATATCAATTATCAGAGTTAATACGTACCGCAACTATAATCGTCCAGTTATTCACTTTGGACTTTTACGCGACATTCGTAAGTTACGAAATCAGCGGAAAAGGAGTAGAAAATATCCCTGATTCGCAATATCACAGAAATTAAATTTGGCCAAGCTCAGCAATCACGTTATGCACGAAGAAAAATTCTAACGAATGCAGCAAAAAAAAAAGAAATCTTCATTTTTCTTCCTTCAGCGATGATCCACTTGTCATTTTCGTACATTGGCAGGAAAATTTCTACGGAAACAAAGCAAACAGTCAATATTATTATTTTTAATACAGCAATAAATGTGAAAAATATTAATGAAACATTCTTTATCAATTCAGCCTTTTTTTTCGACCATCTCAAATTTTCCCCATAATTGTTATATCAAAATACTAAAAACCTCTGCACGGTTTTTTTTTTTTCAGTTTTTGTAATCCAATATTTAAAAAAACTGTATTTTTTTCAAGTGAATATATTTCGGAAATTTGAAAATATAAAAAACAAGTTTGATATCAGAATTTTTTTAGTTTTTCTTATCACTGAATACTATAAAAACAGTGGAAATTTTTATTGAGAAAAAAAACTGAAAATGTAAAAATTCAATATAATATAATCCGAACCCTTTTACCAATCTCCACTAAAAAATTTAACTAGCATCGCTGAATATTATGAAATTAACGGAAAGGAAATAGGACATTTTCCGTCGCTGGATTACGGAAATAAATATTGGCGGTCTTTTTCACGACGGAAAAATCGAATGAATGTTACAAAACGACGACGGACTCTCGAATTGTTCATTTATTACCATTAATTTGACTTACGATTATCGTTTATTTATAAATACAAGTTGGGAGACGACGAGGATCGGTTCGTACAAAACTTTAGACGTTTCGACGGTGAAGCGTGGGCGCATAGACAAAATCGATTCACTGGGAAGACATAAAAATTATTAATTCACATGACGACATAAAAAAACGTGGAAGATGTGACAAAAACCGTGGGATTAACGTTCTTCACGAGATAAAGTCTGTAGTCCCGTTAAAAATGTGCCATAATATTAAAACTAAGCAAATCGAACGTCCACAAAATATGATATATTTTTTCTTCACGTAAAAAATTAAATATCTTGGCATTTCACATTTTTTAAATGCTATATGGTTTTGCTTTTAAGTTCGTTTTCCTTATTCATTTTCCAAATTACAGTAAATTTTCAATGGGATTAATCGGATTTGACAAAGAAAGAAAAACGTGTTTCATTTTTTTATCGGCAGCAAAATCGTCCTGAATTTTATTTTGAATGTTTGATATCGAAACATCGTTTTGCATGGATTATTAATTGTTTCTCGTTTTGGAATGAAATAAATTGACAAATAAACTTTTCAATTTTTATAGAAATTCCAAATGTTTTTGGCTTCAGGAAATTGATAGTAATTTATTGGAAATCATTATATTTTCTAATGGTTGCAATTTATTCAAGCAAAAATCAATATATTTTCTGTAACTCGATACAAAAATGATGATTCATAGTTTTAACAGAATTATGTGAAAAATCTTAAGAGACAAATCGAATTTGAAGCAATATAATTTGTATATATCTTTTTATTTCTCAAAAATGGCTACAATTCTTATATCCAATCTGACGATTCTCTTACACAATTGATACACAATTATGAATTAATTGCACTGAATTTCCAGTTATAAATTTTCTGCATATACCGATAAATAAAATAAAACCCCTTTTCTTGTGCATGAAATTGGTAGGTTCTATAATAAAAGGATCTTATTGCTCTAAACTACTAAAAAATGAGTAAATTTTTTCAAAAACTCAAAGTTACGAATTCACCGAACGAAATTTCATTATTCATCGCGTGTGGAGCATATTTTCCTTAAAAATAATGATTTTATGAGGCCCTCCCGTTCATTACCTTGATTCGAACAACAATTTCATTCAATAGTCGCCAATATTTCTTCTAATTGCGTTCGATGATTTCCCAAATGGGAATTTTTCAAAATAAACCATTTTCAGTTGTTTAGAGCTCAAAATACTTGGATTTTGTTGGAAGGAACGAAAGAAAATGACGGGACCTTTAATCTTTCTCTCTCGTCAGTCTGATTGAATTCGGTGGAATTTTTAGGACGCTTCGCTCGGGGATCGAGCGAACGCTTCCCGATGGCAGTCTCGACGTTGTTTCTGTGTCTGTGTTCGTTATTATAGTCGAACAGTTATCGGCCGGTAACGTTCCAAACGCTCTCGTCCGCTCCAGCAACGATTCGGCTTATTATCTAGCTGACACGAACATATACACAAATATCTATAGAAATGAACACCTATTTACACAATAAATAAGAAAATAACCATTGTTAGATAAATGAGAAAGTCCCCGTGTGATTCTAGGCTAACGGACACTCGTTTCCTCGTAAATTGGACCTTATTTCGCAGTTTAAAAGTGACTATAATAAAAAAAACGTGACGATTTAATTTTATTTGACTTAAGTAGCTCAAAATACATTCTCCAGTAAGAGCTGCTCTGAAATAATTTCTACGCGCGAATATACAAAAATCCCGAAAAATCGAATTCTAGATGCTTTGGCAAATTTTAAAGACCCATAATTTTATATTCATTGCAAATACGATTCATATTTTTTTAACCGAATAGTAAACTTTTATTTTTATGCGCGAGAGTTTATTTTCACTTTCGTTAACTTCAGCAAAATTCAATTGAAGGTTGAGTGAAAAAATAACCAAAATCGAGGGCGAAAAATGTTTTATCAAAAAAATTTGTAAATATTAAAGCAACCCGAAATGAGGAATAAAAATCTAGGATATTGTTATTAACCACAAACATTAATTTAAAAAAACGTAAACTACAGAAATTGGGTTACAAATCCACAAAAAGCTTTAAAAGCCAAGATTTTTAAAATCTGTGAATTTTGAAAATCCTCTGAGCAAATGAGTTTTTCATTGGAGAAAAAAATCTCAATGAGCAGCTCAATGATTAAAAAAAGTGCATTTTACCAAATCGCGAGTCCACGAACCGCGACTTCGTTGATCAAATTTGTTTGGAGTTTACACCAATTACTTCAGTGAAAATGTGACATTTTAACGAGTATCCGCTCGCCGCTTTTTATTTCGCGCGCGCGCGCCCTCGACGTTCTTCATTTCCATTCCTTTCGAATTTTAGTTTACAGCGAGATTTTGGATTCCCGAGGCAACGGCGTTGCTTATTTCTAGCCGATCGGCTTCCGTGATTCTGACCGCGGAGCTCGAATTCTGTCCAAGCCTCGCGCAAGCTTTTTTATGGAGAAACCAGTGAAGTCTCTGGCATTCGCGATCGCAGTATTGAACGGCCTTACATTTGCTGCATTTTTTCGTGGCCTTTTCCTCGCCGCACGTGACGCAAACTTGGGAATTATCGACGAAACCTCGTTGGCCATTTATCGCAGCGGAAACGACGGAAACTGCGGACGGCGGATCTGTGCTCGCGAGGGTCGCGACCATTTGTCGAAAAATGGCGCTTTTTATGAAGGGAAATTCGCGAACGGCTTCGCGAACGAAAGCCTCTTGATATTCGGGCTGTCCGGCGCTTTTATTGCACTTGAGGACCTTCCGGATGAGCAGCTCGACCGGATCCGATTTTTTCTCTTCCGTTTCCTCGGCCGATTTGTCGGTTCCATTTTTTTCCGCCTTCATCGCCTCCTGACGCTTCTGGCACTTAATCACCTGGCCGATAACGCAACTCAGATAATGGTACTTGAAAGCCATTATCTCGTTCATGTCCGTTCCCCGCGACATTTCCCGGTTTCGCATCGCCTCGAGCACTTTTTGTATCTGTGGAGAAAACGCAAGTTTTTCTTTATGGATACACAGATTTTTTCGTTAATTTTAGACGGGGAACGCGGAAAATGTTTATCGGTTAATTTTTGTTTTTGTAATCGAGCGATCGTGTATTTTGGAGAAAAAATTTCTGTGATTGGATATTCACTAATATGAATTTCTTTGGCAATGTAATTATCGGTAGATTCCAATGATTCGAAATCAGATTTTGACTGATTACATACTCAATTATTAATTGGCCTTCAAGACAAAACTGTGATTTAAAATAAATCACTGAATAATCGATTACAGTAAATCCAATTTCAAATGCAATTTTGTAAGATATTTGGTTTGCTTAATTATTTTTTTTCTCCACCAAAAACCTAACGATTCCTTGAATACACAATTGATCCCCTTTTTTTTTTAAATAATGTAGAAATTCATAGAAATAAATAAATAATTAAATAAGTAAAATCAATAAAATAAATGCATAAATTACCTTGGAAGAATGTTCCAGGAGTCCGGGACACTTTTGCAGATTCATGAGCACCCGAACGGGATGCACATTCACTTGCATGGTGAATTTGTGAAAAGAATCAGCGAGATGAGGCGGCAGCATTGGTTCCGTTTGCAAACCCTGTGGTTTGATATAATAGTCGATATCCGCCTTTGGTATATAATTATTGATGGTAGCGACGCACTTGTGATTCCCAACAAACGCAGCCATTTGAGCAGGAGTTCTTCCGATGCTGTTTGTCGTCAATTTGGCGCCGTGCGACATGAGTAAATAGCAGATTTCGGCGTTTCCGCCGAGAGCCGCAAAGTGCAAAGCCGTGTAAGCATTCTCGTGGTGACAAACATTTACGTCTGCGCCCTAAAAATATTGCAAATCATCGATATCCCCATTTTTGCATTAAAAGCCATTAAATGTTTATTCTCTATCTTGGGAATAAATTTTTGTCTTTCAAATCAATGAACTCCAAAACGCCAAATGACAAAATAGCGTATACCTAAAATAGCAAACTTCAGAATAGTCGCTATTTCAGAATTGGGACATTCGTTATCTTAAAATCCACTAATCCATAACAACATCCACTATTCATTCATAAACAAGTGAAAACCCATTTTCGTTATCCATTTGCTACTTTGACTGGTACGCAATAAGATTAAATTTAAACATAAAACCTTTATTCATTTATATTTATATATAAATAAATAAACGAAAGTAAACTTTTACTTTGCATCCTGAAAATGGCAAAATCCAAATGACAATACTTTGCAACGAGATTATGTTCATTTAAAGTTAATTTTTTTGTAAATTGTGTATAGCCATATACATACAAGTATATACACATGATTTGCAAAAGAAATAAGTAAATCGGTGAGAAAAAAAGAAGAAAAAAGTGAAAAAAATGTTACCTGGTCGAGGAGCATCTGCACAATTTCCTTATTTCCTTTGTAAGCGGCATGTTGCAATGGTCTCATACCATTTTCGTCGACGAAATCGACTTTTATTTTGTTGGCCGCGAGCAAAACTTTGAGCTCGGCGGCTTCGTTGTTGTTTATTTTCGCAAATACTTCCTTCTGCAAGTCCGTCATGTTCACTGATGCCGGCGCCATCTTGTTTTTCTTTTCTACTGTGCGAGACGCTTCGAGTTCGAAAGGTTAGAATTTAGCGAGATATCGAATGTATCGATGCGACCGACCACGTGTGTTCCAGTTAGAAATCAAAAAAGGATAATCGCGAATTAACAATGTGGGCGATAGCTAGGTGAAGAAACAACAACAACAACAACATCGATTGTCCGATAATCGATAGTCTTATTTTTTCAAAGTCGCTCAGTCTTCCGGCGCACTTTTGAAATTAGTATCGCGGCCGCACGAATTATGGGCGATCGTACGAAAAATCTATGTAGAAGCAATAGATTATACGAAAAATCGATGTAGAATTTATCGATTGTACAAAAAATCGACGTAGAAGTTATCGCTTATACGAAAAATCGATGCAATAATCGATTATACAAAAAATCGATGTAGAAGTTATCCAATATACGAAAAATTGATAAAGAAGTAATCGATTGTACGAAAAATCGACGTAGATGTAATCGATTATACGAAAAATTGATAAAGAAGTAATCGATTGTACGAAAAATCGACGTAGAAGTAATCGATTATATGAGAAATCGATGTAGAGGCAATCGATTATACGAATAATCAACGTAGAAGTAATCGATTATACAAGAAATCGATGTAGAAGCAATCGATTATACGACAAATCAGTGTTCAAATAATCGATTATTCCATTATAGGAAACATCGATTATTTCGCAGCATCATTGTTGAACAATATATCGAAACGTCGTAATCTGAGGATTGATGTTTTGAAAAAAACATCGAAACATCGATTATTATGATTATTCAAAAATCGGAAACCTCGAAGCACTTTGAAAAATCGCAATATACGTTAGATAATTATTTTCGTTTATTAAAACAACGCGATTACGTATTTATCTTCGGGATTTATTATATTTACGTTATTAATTTTTTTTAGAATGTCGGAAATTTCCGAAGAAAAATACATAGCGGCTCAGTTGCTGATTTGATTCGAAGAGCGCTCAAAGAGTTCAACGATTCAATGCCCCGACTGATTCTGCTCGCACACACAAATCGCAATAATTGCTCCCATCCTTCCGAGCAATAATCGGGGCAATACCGTCAAACGAGCTCGCGCTTTCAGCAGCAATTGTCATGATTGAAAGTCCTCACACGAGTCTCGAATTTGCGCAAATTGAGTGGTGCCACTCAATGTAGGCGTCGACGTTTTGTCGACGTTTTGTCGACGTTTTGTCAATAACAAACTCACCAGTACTTAATTAGGGAATAATTAACATTTTACTTTCTCCATGAAAAACATTTTTCTTTTTGAAATGAAAAAAGACAATTTTTTAATCAACGATCAGAATAAAATAACGAGTCATTCAATTAACGAAGATAAATTGATTAATCATTTAATTAATAATCAAAATACACCGATAAATAATTAATCGATCATCAGGATATTCTTTTATAGATATATTATTGAATATTTCTACTTAACATTTGCCAAAATTTCGAAAATTTCCTTATTTTTGTAATAAGGAAAACTGAGAAATATCCAAGGCTTGATTACACATTTTTTAAATTTATCTACCATTTTTCTTTCTCTAGAAAAAATGAAATAAAAAATCTTGGAAGAGGATCATAATGCAAAGGGCTAGTGAAAATTGAGTAATTAAACTATCAATACGTTAAATAATTATTTTCGTTTATTAAAACAACGCGAATACGTTTTTTTTTATTTGGCGAAAAACCCAGTATAGCTTGTTACAGATTTTTCAAGCTCCCTGGAACATTTCACTCGTGACGAAAGTAGAAGTTTCTGCGTGGTTTATGACGAACATCGATTTTAAATAACAATCCACGAATACAAGAGGCCGGGCGATCTACAGTCTGTTAAATACCCATCCAATATGGCTCTTGGACAAGCATCGCGATCCTGCAGCAAAAACGATAATAAAAGTCAACGAAAAAATCGCATTTTACACATCACCTTCGCATCTTTAAAACTATACGTCGCTTAAACTACTAAATTCTCTTACATAATTTTTCTTTCTCTTATCAACAAGCCGTTTATTTATTTTCTTACTAATTTACGTTATTATCAACAAGGCCCGAACTGCTACCTTTGGCTGATTGGCCGCAGCTCGGATGCGATGTACAAAATATATATATTTTCTCCATTTGACAACAGTAACTAATTTTTATTTAGTTTTTTCTACGTCTTCTAATTAACGCTAATATACTTAATGTCTAGAGGAATTATTCACGCACCCAGAGAGAAGATTTATCAGATTTTAATCATGTTTCCTTGAATTTGTGATTGAATTTAATTACAGAGCTAACATTTTTCAGTTGGAATTAGTAATAGCTGAAATTTATTTCATATTTTTTGTCCGCAAATGAAAATGTTTTGTATTCAAATAAACACAATTTTGATATACTGTTTTACTTAAAAGTAATAAATTTTTTCTCTGGATGTGAAGAAAAAGATGTATACTTGTCCCCAATTTTAAACTGGAATTCCTCGCTTACTAATCTCACGATTTATTTGATCGTCAAACGTTTTGGAAAAATTGGAAGTTTCGGGGAATATAATTCGACCGAAAAGAAAGCGGAATAGTTTTTTTTTCTCGTCAAATTTTCGCGACAAAAATTTTTTTAATCCCGTGGAAATTAGCAATGTTGATATTGCCTTTAATAATGGATTAATGTTTTCTATGAGAAATTGGAACTTGCATCAATTAATGCGCCACGTAAAGTTTCGAAAAATTTCAGCCTTCTTTCTTAATTATGACCATTTCCAGCGTCTGTTTCATTTAACGTTTTTGCTTTGCAATAATGACGATAAAATTACTCTAGAATATAATAAATTCAATAATAATCTTTTTATTCAATTGAACAAATGTATCATAAAATATATTAGCTCAATTTTATAATAAGAAAAATAGGTTGTCCTAAGCAAAGTAATACTTTTTGTTCGTTAAAAAAATGTACAAACATTCTTTATAGACAGAAGATTTGCGTTAAAAGTACGTAAATTTTATTTAGATTTTAGTATGTAAAATGAGTTTAAATATTGTTCGCTAAACGTAGACTGCACTTTACACTTTCCAAGTAATTCATTTCAAATCGATTGCGAAATATACTAAAAAATTACTTAAAAAATAATTACAATCATCTACTTAAAAAATCATGACAATGATTTTTTTCTCTTTTCATTCATTTTCACTTGAAAATAATAATAATAATAATAATAATAATAATAATAATAATAATAACAACAATAATTCGACTGCTGATTTTAGGAACAAATGTTTTTTCCTGAATGTATTAATATCATTTTGGAATTGTTATTATGCAAAATCAATCGTTTCAGCATCTTTAGTTTTCAAAAGATTTTTATCCCCATTGAAAAGTGTCCGAAATAAATAATAAAAGTACGTTATTGCAAAAAAATATAAAGCCAACAAATTGATTTCTACGCGAATTACGAGCATTTTTCATCCGTCACACGATGAAAATGATTTCTTCTCAACTTCATTATCTCAGGGATTATCATAATCTTGATTACAATTCAAGTCTAAATCTAATCTAGAAAAAATGAATAGTAAAAACGTTTGACTGGCAAGCGTCGCCCTTGCTCCGCGTATTATCGCCGTTTTTTTTTTTGTTTTTGTTTTTTAGATTACACCTCGATGATCGATTAAATTCGCGTATAGTCCTCACAGCATAAGTATCTTAGCAGCAGCTTCGATACACGGTTACATCTCCTCAAAGGAGCGACGAAAAATCATACAAGTCAACATAACTTGCACAAAATTTCTAGACATGCATTTTCTACATTTCTATATCGGGAATTATTTTCACACGGCAAATGGATTTCAATTAAGAATTACTAAATGCCGTAAAATCATCGAAAACCTTGATTTTCGATCAATTTTACAATTTAAAAAACCGTAAAACTTAAAATATATGAAATAATAGCTTTTTAGCGTTTTTTAAAAACAACTGTCAAACAAAAGTTAGAGTATTTAATTTCATATTCTCAACACTCAAACCTTTTTTTTACGCCCGTATTTATTCCTTACTATTCCACCGAAAAAGTAATTAAATTTTTGAAAAATCAGGACCGAATTTTCTTTTTCTAATTATAATAAGCTTCGAAATTTCCGCAAATTTGAAGTCATTTTTCTACGTCTTTTTCATTATTTTTTCTAACAAACAATAATAATGATAAGATTTAATTGCATTGATTGAAAATTTGCTAAAATATCGTGAAATATTGCAAGAAAAAATTCTTTCAATACTTTCATTTTATAAAAATCATCTTCTATTTCCAGTGCATCAACTGCCTCAATGTTTTTGCCGTGTGGAAATGATAAGAATTATGTTTTTCAAATTTTTAAACGCCAGCGTTTCGTATATATATATATATATATATATATAATATTTATGTACTGTATTTATCGATTCAAGATTATTACACGCGATTGCTAATGCAGCATCGTTCGGCTCATTTCTACTAAAGCTTTTACCTATTACGAGACGCGGAATCGAAGACCTCGCTCTCAATCTTATAGTTTAATCCTTTACAAAAAGATTACCTATCGACGTTCAATAATAATCTAATTTTAAACGCGTTACACGAAGAGACTAGAAACGCGTTTTCTCAACTTGCGATACAGCTATTTACAAAAATTTGGTAATAGTTATGCAGATGAAAAAGACTAAAAAACAAAAGAACAAAATGTAGACTTCAAAAATAAAAAAAATAACACACACAAAAAATCCATTAATCCCAGAAACCCAACGATTTCAATTTTCAAAAACGAAAATTCTTATTCTTTTACAGATTGGCAGTAAATCGGGGTCTCTAAATTCAGGCAATATTACAAATATCGCTTGATATTCGAAAACATTTATTTTCTTTTTACTTCCCTTCTTCAGCGAAATTTTGTGCTCAATCATATTTTCAAGTTTTTCGTTTTACAATTTCAAGCAATTGTCCCTCGCGTTCAGTTGTCTTTTCGATTTTATCGTCCAGTTTGAAAATAAATGAAATTAAATGCTCCGATGGCGTTAAAAAATTAAAAATTGGAAATTTTCATTGAAATTGATAAATCAATGGAAAGCATTCGAATTTTGGTCCGGTTCGGAAAAAACAATCGAAGCAGTGGCGATTGGTGGTGGTGGTTTTTTTTTAACAGAGATAAATTTGGAATCTTGCTCCGTGGACGATTACGATGGTCCCGTTGTCCTAGACGTCTGCGGGCGCAGGATCACCATAATCATCACCCGATTGGAACATTACTTCGGTCTGTTCTTTCATCGTTTCTTGCTCAAGTTGCGACTCAGCGAAGCCGGCAACTTCACCGATGAAGCTCTTCAGCACCGTGCCGTTCGCTACCGAGTTAACATTCGCCCTGGCAGCTTGTGTGTCTCTCCAAGGAGTCGTAAGTATTTTTATTCTCTGTAAGAATGCAAAAAAAAATCCATTTTTCCATACGAAAATAGAGAACGAAACCCAAAATCGACGAGTCTGTAAGCCCAATTAATATTAATTTATTACGAAATCAATCGCGTAATCAAAATAGCAAAATAATGAGAATTGAGTTACGCGAATTTCTTGTAATTCAATTTTTCAAGCAACAAGTAATCATTAGTGAATCCTCATTGATAACTGAATCAATTGTCCACAAAAATAAGATATCAACTGATTATTCCATTAATCGTTAATGAAGATATAATATTTCTTTATTACTCAATTAATAATTTATGGAAACGCGACATTTTTCGGTATAATCGAAGGAAAATACATTTTGAAATGAAGTACGAAAGCTGAAATCGGTATAACTGAAATTATAAATTAACGTTATTTTATTACGCAATCAATCGTGTAATTAGAAGATATATTTGTTGTTGTGTTAATTGACTATTCAATAATCTGAATAATGAATCATAGATTAAATAAGTGAATGCGAATTACCTGACGAAATGTGCCAGGCGTGATGAGGATCTTGTAGATTGCGATGCCAGGTATCATCGCTACCGAGGATGACGCGATGAACCAGCCGAGAATATTGGCCCACGCCGGATAAACGTAATCCTCGTAAGTTAACGGCTCGTATCCAATCAGCCCGTAAACGATGATGAACTGAGAAAGAACGGATACGAAAATAAATTTCAATAAAACCGATACTTCCGGTACATTATTGTACATTAAATGTCAAGTAGATTTTTTCATTTTTTCATTTTTTTCAAAGAAAGAACGAAGATGACAATGAATTTGAATAAAATCGAAACTTTCGGAACATGTACATTAAATTTCAAGTAGATTTTTCCATTTTTTTTTTTTTTTTTTTGAGAAAGAATGAATACGAGAATCAATTTTAATAGAATCGTAACTTTCGGCACATGTGTATTCAATTTGAAGTAGATTTTTGTCATTTTTATTAAGACCGAATACGAGAATGAATTTTAATAGAACCAATACTTTTGGTACACGTACATTAAATTTCAAGTAGATACTTTTCAGCGTTTCCGTAAAACCAAAATTTCACAACTCACCATGATGAATATAGGAGCGACAAATTTCCAACAAACCCTCCAATAAAGTCCGGGTGAAAAGCCGATCATGTCTTTAATGTCAGCGCAAAATCTATCGACTCCGTAGATCCAACTGACGGCAATGGACTCAGCAAGTACGGCGAAGAGCATCGAATATCCGGCGGCGTATCGATCGAGAAGATGGAAGAAGTAAAATCCACCCTTTAAATATCCGACAAATGGTCATGATATAATTTCTACCCATTTTACCGTCATCATTGATCTCTGTTTTTTTTTTTTAATTTACCTGAGAGCACGAGGCTAATCCGACAACAAAATATAATGTAAAGAGGCAGGCGACAAAAATCTCGCGGTGATTACCGATCAGAGGAAATTCGTCACTCAACGCTGTGATAATTGCCTCGGAACCGCCGAACTGTAAACGAACGATAACATTTTTCTCTTATACTATTTATTTTCTTGCTATTTCGATAGTAATTTTGTTTATTAATTATGTATTAATAAACAAAAGTATAAGATATTTTTTTGTATTTCTTCATTTCGTTTGTAACATGAGAATCAAAAAAAAAAACCCTTTCCTGGATGTCACAAATAAAAGGAAGCTTTCTAAATGAGAAAAGTAGGTAGAATTAACAGAGAATGCTTCATTACACAATTAAATAAATTGACAAACAAAATAAACCTTTTTCAATGTTAAAAATATGTAGAATTAACAGAGAAAACTTCATTACACATTTAAATAAATTGACAAGTAAAACAAAGCTTTGCCAGTGTGAATAGTATGTACAAAACCCACCGAACTGTCGAGGCCCAGCGTCAGAAGCATCATGAAGAATATTAGAGCCCAAAAAATCGATCCAGGCATCGTCGCGATCGCCGCAGGATAAACGATGAAAACTAAACCAGGTCCTTCTGTCGCTACGTCCTGAATCGATCGACCACTTGCGTGAGCCATATACCCAAGCACCGAGAAGATCACAAAGCCAGCGACGAATGAAGTCACGCTATTTATCACGCTCGTTATAAGAGCATCCCTGATAACAAACGACATGATTTATTTTTAAACAAATTCTATTGAGTAATAAATAAAACAATAATAATTCAATTACAACATAATATTCCTATTCCACGTTAAATTTGCTGAGAATGAAAATTACAATGAAATTTTACAAAATTTTTTGTACTCACTATTATAATTTATTACAACTATATTTACAATTAATGAAGTTATATATTTTTGTAAAAAGGGCATGTCCCGTGTAACAAACTATAAATACTAATATTAAAAATAATGAATAAATCTTTGAATTGAAGATAAAAATACTCGCTTGTAAACGTTGTTATGGTATTTGTTGTAACTCGCGTAGGCAAGTAAAACGCCGAATCCAGGTCCAAGAGAAAAAAACACTTGCGTGGCTGCGTCGACCCATACCTAAAAATCATCAATGAAAAATACATTGAGGGCGTAAGAAAAGTAAAACGATTAACTAACATTTTTCACATCGTAAATTCGAAAAAACGAAAATTCTACATTTGTTTATATGACGTTTTAAACGATTTTAAGTGTAGCGATATGAAAATCTCGAGAAAAAAATGCAAAGTTTTTTCAATGAGGAATAAGATAAAGTGATTCTCAAGTTCGTGAATTTTCAAGAGACGTGTTCGCAAGCCTAGCGGTCACGCCGCTTTGAATTGTGAGGGTGTCAGGTGCGAATAAAAATGTGAATCACGTGCGAGGAAAAGTTAAGCGCGGGGGTAAAATCTCGAGCTGGACCGAGAGACCTCGATGATCTCTAATGGCCAGTTATGACGGCTACACCGATTTTCCATTTTCAGAGCGACTCAGCCAAGTCGAGTCCCCGTCGCCGTCGCTCCTTCCATTTATCTTTCTTTTTTCTTCCTCTCTTTCCTGAGAGCACGTATCAATGGTTGCGCGAAGGGTGCGCGCTCTGTTTTCCCGCATGTCCATGATAATCCTCTGAATTATGTTAAAAGGACTTTCCTCCCCTTCCAATCACTCTTATAACAACAATCATCTAAATTTTACTTCTTTTTTCCAGTGCATTTCAAAGGTATTAAAAAACTTTGAGACTTTTAATTTTTTTACACGATAACTTGACTTATATAGAATATAATTCAAAGCCGTTGATTGTTGAAATTGAAAATTTCATCATGAGAATTTAAGGATTCAAAAGTTGTAGGAAAAGTTGTAATACATTTTTTTTTCAAAATTCAAATATTGACAAATTATATTATTCGAAATACTGGAACGGAATTAACAAATTGTTGAATCGGATCTGGTAATTTTTTTTAACATGCAGAAAACATACTTTGTAAAACATGTAATTCGATCGGATTTTTATATAGATTTAAAAAATCGGTAACAAAAAAAACTGCTTTTCCGCTCAAATAACGGATATTAAAAATGTTTAAACTGCCTATTTTTTTTACTAAAACTTTATCGAAAAACAGCAGATGAACAATTAAGCGTTAAAAGGTGACGACATTTTTTCATAATTTCATATACTAATTGAAATTCTGCAAAAATTCATACGTATTCAGAAAAATGTACAAATCAACTCATCTTTGGAATAATTAATTATGAAAAATAATTTTTTTTTTTCAGCGTCTACAACGTGATTTTTGATTTTTTCGAGAAGTGATGGAAAATTCTGAGAGGAATTACTTAATGTTACCTCAGCTTTTGTGATTGCCGAAAAGTTCGGGCTCAGGTAATACTTTATGCCCTGGGCACTTCCGGGAAGAGTTACACCTCGAACAAGCAGAATTAGTAGCACAGCATAGGGAAATAATGCTGTGAACCATACAACTTTTCCCGAAGTAGATATTCCCTTCCAGAGCGAAAAATAGCAGATTACGTAGACGACGAGGAGACACATCGCGATGTCCCATTTTATTGCCCCGAGATCATGAAGACCCGCGCTGTGATGCAGCTCCAAAATCGCCCGGCTGTTACAAACAAATTATTTTTAATGCAATTATGATTTATCAAAAGTCCAATCGATGGTCAGTAATTGAATGACATGTATAAAAGGAAATAAGCACGGAAAAGCCAAGCTATTCATACATTTTAATAATAATCCATTGGTAAAATAAGATAATTTCTAAGATTTCCAAAAAAATTTCATGAATATTCAGTCACATTTTGTTTGATACTTTTAGAATAAAATTCGAATATTTTCCGAAAATTTTTAATGATTCTAGAAAAATATCAAAAACGGAGGGAAATTTTTTAGAAAATTCCTAATAATTTGAAAAAAATATAAAAACCGATTGGAAAATTTACTAGAAATTTTTCCCACAATTCTTCAACTGAAATATATTGCTAAAGGGTCTAATAATTCGAAAGTGCTCTTACTTAAAATACTCTTGAGCAGCACTCGTATATTTCGTGTTATTGGCATTATCATCAGCGCTTCCCCATCCGATGGCTTCGAGAACGCTTCGGCTTCTGTTTCTGATCTCCGGATCGTCGCTCCAGGAGGAACTGTCGACGTAGGAGACATTCACATCGAATTCTCGACAGAGCGGCGTGTTCCACGGATTTCCGCAGGTCGTCCATGGCAACATGTTCGTAAAGGACGCGAAGAAGTATCTCAGAGCCCAGGCGATTATCACGTTGTAGTAAAAGTCGACGTAGAAGGCGATAAGGGCGACTGCGTATCCGATACCTGAAATATCGGAAAAATATAAATTAAATAAAAAAAATTACAACCCTTTGATATAAATATCATCATTGTATTAATTAATGTTGCAATAGAAAACTCTTTTCAGCTCCCTAAAAAAAGCTGCCAACTACATTGGTATATTGCTTCCTCTCTTCCTTTTGCCACAGTCGTACAAAATCACGAAACAATATTTTTTTGAGGAACCCAAAACTACTAAATGTACTTTGATACAATCAGACTGGGACTGCATAGATTTTTATAACGATTTAACCAAATACAATAAATTACAATCCTTAAATATAAATATCATCATTGTATTAATTAATGTTGTAATAGAAAAGTCTATTTAGCGCTCCCTAAAAAAAGCTGCCAACTACATTGGCATATTGCTTCCTCTCTTCCTTTTGCCACGGTGGGTCCTACTCTGATTGTATCAAAGTACATTTATCAGTTTTGACTTCCTCAAAAAAATATTGTTTCGTGATTTTGTACGACGGCATAGATTTTCATAAGAATTTAACCAAATAATAGAAATTACAACCCTTAAATATAAATATCATCATTGCATTAATTAATGTTGTAATAGAAAAGTCAATTTAGCGCTCCCTAAAAAAAGCTGCCAACTACATTGGCATATTGCTTCCTCTCTTCCTTTTGCCACTCTGCTTGTATCAAAATACATTTATCAGTTTTGGCTTCCTTAAAAAATATTGTTTCGTGATTTTGTACGACTGTATAGATTTTTATAAGAATTTAATCAAATAAGGGAATTCAAGCCCTGTATGCCAAGGGATAAATTTTAGTTTGATGTCTCAAACCGTTCTCAAGTTATGAAGATTCAACGATTTGCACATGTGTGGACACACGCACGGTGAGACATTTTTTCTAGATGTGTTTTCTCGCGATGTTTTGGAACATTCTGAACACATTGGCATTCAAAACTAGATTTTTTTTACTAATACAAAAAAAGAAAAATACGTTTCACGATCAGCTAATATGACCACTTTTTTTTGTACGCTATGTTCTCGAAAAGGGTGAAAAAATTACTTGAAGGCGATAAGGGTGACTGTATATTCGATATCTGCAGGATATTGAAAAAAAAAGTGGTTTTCAAAAATCTTAAAAAGCTTCCGACTGAAACAGGAGCTTACAGTAAAAAAAAAAGAAAATTTTCCGAATTTGATATGTGAGTGGTTATTTTATTACTTTTACAAATTTTTCAAAACCCAATTTGTTTATTCTTAAAGCTCCTTTTTCATTAGCGAGTTTTTGTTATATTTGCAAAATAATTTTTTCCGGATATTCGATTTAAAGATGCAAAAGATCATATTTTCCGGAAAATTATAGTTTACGAAAATTGATTTAGAGAAGTTACAATTTATCCATGAGGTGTAATTGTGACTTTTGTGATTTCCCAGTTATGATAATAAAAAAAGAATGAAAATAAGAATAGGGTCAGAAATGGTACAAAAGAATCGAAAGTCCAGGCACTTCAAGTCCATCATCTTCGCCTGGAAGATTTCTTCGCGCGTTACGATTCCATAGTCTCCGGCGGTTAAGCGTTCGAAGGAAAAGAGCCGAGTAAAGTGGCGAAGTGAAAAGTAAGTGGGGTCCATTCGCGCGACCGGAATACCAATGCCCCGAGGTGCTGGAATATAATAAAGGTAAAATAGCACGAATTTCGCGAGTCTCCCTGTGGAACCAATGGATTTTCTTGAGAGCGACGAGCTGATGGGATCTTTGCTGAGATTAAGGGTGAAAAGGGGTCTTAAGTGAGGAGTGGATTATGGTTATTGAAATTTACAAGCTCAGATAAGAGACCAAATATTTTTAGACTTGCAAATTGATGCAATCATAGTGGGTGATACAAGAAAAAAGCAAAATAACTGACAAGTGATACTCAAAATGGCGGATAAATGATACTCAAAATGGCCGACAACTGATACTCAAAATAGACATTTAGTAATTTGGTAATACAACACCCCAAAAATTTGCAAAAAATTCCAATGATATTTTATTGGCTCATATCAATATTATCCAATATTACTTTACATATTACTCTTTTTTATGGATCGATAAGTGAAAAAAAAAAAAAAAAAAAAAAGATTTTTGTGTTAACTAGGCAGTAAAGAGTCGGGAAATGGCCCTGAAACGTTAAATAAGAACAGCCAACCTCAGTTTGCTTTTTTTTTTGCCACTACGTTTTTTGAAATGAAAATCTATGTGGAGCAAGGTGAGGCGTTGCTTGCCTTTGAGGAGCGGCACCAGACGTCCCCAGCATGTAATAGCGCCCTTTCGGTTGAACTGTCCGAGGGCTAGTTCCATATAGAACAATGGAATTCCCCCGACGACGAGCATCACGCAGTAGGGAACGAGAAATGCACCTGCAACAGAAACGACATTATACAATTATTTATTTTTGGCTTTTCCTCGCAAACAGGCATAAATATTAACCCTAGAACCCAAGACTGGGGTGCAATACACCCCACGCGGGCTTTGAATTACCATCTTAAGGTAATTCGCGAATGGGAACTTCGTTAGTCTACAGTAAGTTGAATAATTTTAAATGTCATTGTCAGTTTGATGACAAATTTATGTTTGCTACAGTTATTTTAGTTATTGTCAAAGTACTTGCTTAATTGACTTTGATTTTATTGCAAAATTCATTGCCAGTTTGATGCCAAATTTATATTTGATACAGTAGTTTAAATAATTTTATGTTAATTCGTTGTAAAAATAAATTTCACATTGAATTCAATTGTCCAGTTGATGAATAAAAAATTCGAGTCTTTTTTCACAGGGTTGATTAAAAAATGTGGCCCTCTTAAAGGTTGCCAATGAAAACGGAAGCTGTTAGAAGAGCTCGAGCAAATCGAACGCTCCTAATAAGAGCGAACAAGGCCAAAACCGAGAGACTGTTGCTGCTCCTGCTAAATACTCTTGGCCTGGAAGCTTGAAGTATCATTAAAGCTCCATCGGCTCGGCTCGGGGCGAGCTTCCGTGGCACGGGGTAATCGAGCACAATCTCACGCGCTGCGAAAAGCTTCGCGTCCGGGATATCACGAAAAGAGAGTCGTCGTAAGTTCGCAGGCCGCGCGGACCTATTGTCGCGACAAGAGGGTGGTAATTGTGCAGTTGGGGACGACAGAGGGAGGGAAAATATAAAGAAAGGGATGCCGCTGGATAAAACGTCTCAACTGCGTTGAAAAAAAAGCGTAAATTGAGAATGCAATCCTCTCAAAGCTACTCCATTTTTCTCATTTTTTTTTGCTATTCAATTAATTTATTTTCACTTATTCGTAATCGTTACGATATAAAAAATTTTGTCAAAAATTATTATTTTCATCAAAATTGACAAATAATTGGACATCAGGAAATTCGAAAGGTTGTGAATGCTTTTCAATTTGGAAAATTAGTTTTGGTAAAATAAATTTAATTAGCTTTTTTAAAATCAAATGAATACAACAAAATTTCGGTAATTTTTGTTAATAGATTCTGAACTTGATTTTCGATGAATTTTTTAAATTCCGACTAATAAATATTAGTGAATAATCAGAAGCAGAAAAACACGTGAACATTTTGAGTTTAATGAGAATAAATTACAATCATTGAATTATTAGCTGTACGATTATTTTGCCATTAATGAATCTTGACCTTTTTTTTCTTCAGGAAAAATTTAATTGTCTTGTTCAAAATTACTTGAATGTGATTTTTTTTTTTTTTGAGAATAAATTACAATAATTGATTTATTGGCTATGTTATTATTTTGTCATTAAGTCATCTTGACTTTTTTTGATTACACGAAAAAATTCATTTGTCCTGGTCGAAATTACTTGAATGTGATTTGAACAAAAATTGTTTAATGTGTGAACACGTGGCAATTCCGGATGACCCAGATTCTCGGAAAGCACGGTTAAGTGTAAAAATAATTTTGATTTTTTAATTAAGAACTGCTATCACACCGTAGAAGTTGGTGAGGACGTAGGACGAGATTGAAAAGCCAGTCGGGCTCGCGTGGTGACCGTGGGCTTAACTGGATTGTCCAGCGTTTAGTGTACGGCAAATGCTTTTAAGGGAGTAACTCGATTGCGAACTTTTCAAAGTGCGTGTCTCTCTTTCTCTGCAAGCTATTTCTGCACTCAAAGTAACAAGTCTCCCTCGGTCCAACTACAATAAACAAAACAAAAAACACAATTTTTTTAGAAATCCGTAAGCAATAAAAATCGATTAACCGATTTTAATAACCAGCTTTTCCTTAAAAAGCTATGAATTGTTTTATAATAAAACTGTATTCCATTCAATGAAAATGTCACTTGTGCACACTTTTATAAAATTTCATGATGATTGCAAATCTTTGGCATTTTCTACCATTTCTACAAATATTAAAAAATAATTGAGGAATATTTCAATAATTTTATCTCTTTATTTATCTATTCATTTATTGAAGTTAGCGACGAATAAATAAATAAACGAGAATTTATTGAAGACGACAAAACGATGTTTTCACTAATTTCGGCTTGTTGTTATTTATTTAAAACTCCGGTGACATATATTTTTTATAGTATCAGCGTAAGCTAGAAGTACAAACTATAGCATAGTTTTTTTTTCTCAAAAGTTCAGTTTATATTTATAATTTTCTTATTTAAAGTCAAAATCCGGAAGCTTTCCCATAAGAGGCTATACAGGTTTATTTATTAATCTGTATAGCTTATTCAGCTTTTTTTAAATTCCTATTCTTAAGTCTATGGTAACATTTGTTTTGAGCCGCCTCCTAAGAGTTTATATTTTTTTCTCTGTTTGATGGCAAATTTTTCAGCAATTCTTTTACATTTTTCACATTTATACATTTTTTCATATATTAAAGTTCAAACACGTGCAACGACAAAAAATAAATTAATAAAAATAATAAATAAGCTCAAACGAGGTGATAAAAAATATAGCACTTTGTGGATCGTTAGAACGAACGGCTTTTCGACCAGTGGCTTCATTATCTTGTTTCCGGTAATAGAGTCCGGAAAATAAGCGAATTAATTGATCATAAGATTCCTGTAATCGGCTCTAAACGAGAGACGAACCATCCGCGATTCCTTCCTAATCTCTTGATAACCACAGCAAGTTGGCCGACTCGGCGTTGCCGTTCAATCCAATCAAATCCTTCGCCTCGTTATCGTCCGCTCCACCAAATGGCCCTAATAGCCCGACTAACTCAGTCGGGAATTCAGCAGGACGAGGATCGAAGAGCGTTTAGTTAACGAGAGTTCAATGCGAAGCAATCAGCTGCTTTTCTCCCTTAAAATGCGTGAGAATTTTACTTCGAAGCCTGAAATTAAAGAAATAATGTCTCTTCAAGTTCTTATAGGAGTGTCAAAACATTTTTAAACGTTAATTGTGTAGAGTTTGTACAATACCAACGAAAATTTTAATCCAAGCAGAATTTTGGCTCTTGGAGAAAAGAAAATCGTTGATAAAATATTCGTAATTACAATTGGTAAGAACATTGAGCGAATCTATTCGAAATCTCTTTAAATTCTCCCTGAGCAGTAATTTTCATAAAAAATTAACTAAACTTGCTGAAAATCTTTTTGAAAGTCCTGCTACTAATAATTGCGATTAAAACAAATCAAATTTGATAGGATAACGAATGAAAATCTAACTGAATTTACAAGAAATCTTTTGAAAAGTCCTTCTTGTAGTAAGTGTAACAAAAAATTAGCTAAAATCATAGATTTTTAAAAAGTTTCTCTTAGCAATAATTTTTACCAAACCCAACAAAATTCACAGAGAATCTTTCATAGAGAAATTTGCAGAAAACCCTTTTGCCATTCCGCCCAGCAAAAATCCTACGGGGAAGCCAAAAAAATCTACTCCCATTCAATTTCTCTTCGTGGCTTAAGTAAACCATGAAGTGCCAAAAATTCATCCCCAGAGCTTCACTTTGCCTTCGGAAAAGAAAATCCTCGAGACTCTTAGCCTCGAGAGATCGATGTCCACTTCCTGTCAGCCCAGCTTTAAAAGCCAAAGCGAGGGCTTTCCCAAAGTGGAACGATTCGAGGGATAATGTTGGATTTTAAGGGGATCAACAGGTCAGCCTCTCGCCTTCTCCTTAGCAGCACGTGATGCTCTTCCGGGGCTTCCCTTCTTCCTCTTCTTCTTCTTCTTCATCTTCTCCTTCCTCAAGCTTCTTCTTCTCCTTTCCTCGCTTTTTCTTCCACCGATTTTTCCATCGTACAGGAAAGTTGAGCTGCATCCATTTCTCGGTATGTTCTGACGACAGGAAATGGTGCGAGGCATCGCAGAGCCACGAGAGAAGAGACGAGGAGAGACTTACCGACGCGGTAATCGCATCAGAGAGGATAACGTCCGTGCGGAGTCTCTTGATTAATTCCTCTTTCTTTCCACAGAACGTTCCTCCACTCCCAACGACGTGAAGGAAACTTGACTCTTCGAGGAATATCGAACTGCGGTTGAGAGACTCAATTATTACAACAGGTTTCATGGACAAGAGCAGAATTCATATGTGACGGAATATTGGCTGATACTAGCTGCAAATTCACAGGTGAAGAATGGACAATATTATGGTCCCAATGCTGGTCGAGGTTTTGCCTAAGGTTTTGCCTAAAGGCAATTCGTCTTTGATTGATACATTTTTTTAATGTGATTTAAAAGAAGAATGCGAAATTATACTTTTTGCTACGCGCGGAGCCACAGAACAATCCACCACTTTCAACGACGTGAAGGAAACTTGACTCTTCGAGGAATATCGTACTGCGGTTGAGAGACTGAATTATTACAACAGGTTTTATGGATAAGAGCAGAATTCAAATGTGACGGAATATTGGCTGATACTAGCTGCAGATTCACAGGTGAAGAATGGACAATATTATGGTCCCAATGTTGGTCGAGGTTTTGCCTGTGGTTTTGCCTAATGGCAATTCGTCTTTGATTGATACATTCTTTTCATGTGATTTAAAAGAAGAATGCAAAATTCTACTTTTTGCTACGCGCGGAGCCACAGAACAATCCACCACTTTCAACGACGTGAAGGAAACTTGACTCTTCGAGGAATAACGTACTGCGGTTGAGAGACTGAATTATTACAACAGGTTTTATGGACAAGAGCAGAATTCAAATGTGACAGAAAATTTAAAGGTGGAGAATGGACAATATGGTCCCAGTGCGGATTAAGGTTTTGCCGAATGTTTTGCCTAAAGACAATTTATGTTCGATTGGCAATTTTTTAAAAATTAATTTAAAAGAAGTATGCAAAATTCTGCTTTCTGCCACGTGCGAAGCCACAGAACGATCCTCCACTTCTAACGACGTGAAGGAAACTTGAGTCTTCCAGGAATATCGAACTGCGGTTAAGAATTGAATTATTACAACAGGTTTTATGGACATAAGAGCAGAATATTAGCTAATAGTAGCTGTAAATTTAAAGGTGAAGCATGGCCAATACGGTCACGTTTTGCCTAAGGTTTCGCCTGACGACTATTTTTGTTTAGTTGATAAATTTTTTGTAAACTGTATGCAGAAATTTAGATTCTACAGCTTTTTAAATTTTTTTAGAAAAACAGTGTGACTGCTATAACTTTTGTAAAATCACCGATACTTTGTTAAACAGTTCTTCATAAGTGCAGGTACATTTAATATTATGTGGTATATAATAGGAATACAAAATTTTCGGTACCATTTCTTGACGACTAAAAGTTCTCTAAATTGCAGTTTTCCAAATTAATTTTAAAAAGGGACGCAAAGTTCTGCTTTGCATGCTTCTTTTAATTATTCTTTTCTTTTATTATCAATTTCTTTTCAAATATTATTTTTTATCACCAAAAGGAAGTTCGGATAATTCAAAAAATTGTATCTAGAATAATTTATTATCACTTCCATTGACAAGAATTCATATGTGATGGAAGATTGGCTAAAAATGGAAAGCTAAAGGATGTTGGATAATGTGTTCCTGAAGCTGGTGGAGGATTTCCCTGAGGCTGCATCCCCTTTCATTCGCTTGGACACTTTCGTCGTCGGATCAAGGCGATTCACACCGGAATTCTCATTCAGAAACGGATGCGTGGCTTTGGCTTCTGCTAAATCTATTATCTCTGACGGTCAAACGTTTGTTTGTGAACGTCTCGGTTTCTGGAAACTGAAACTGAAGGTTTAGTCAGAGAGGAATATGTTAGAAGTCAAAAACAGTGAAGGTTCACCAGCTTTTCGTCGTATTACCAACAATTATTAAGGGCATTTTGTCAAAAATACATTGTTCAACCTGAATGGCTGGAAAATGGATAATTTATTGTTTAAACAATTTTGAACGTAATTGCCAAGTTCGAATGTCTGTCACCGATCGAATTGCTGAGAAATTTCACATTGAACATATTGTGATATGTAATTATTATCGCTATTATAGATTTTTTTTGTTTTGCGTGTTTGAACATTTGTATTTGGCAATTTATAAATGTGTACTTTAAGCAACTCTGAACTTAATTGGAAAATTTTAAGTTATGTCAACGAACGAATTGCCGAGCAATTTGACACTGAACGTACTACAATTTATATGGGCTCTTTTGGGAAAGAACAAAAAGGCCCGAATTTTGACTTTAAATGAGAAATTTATGTGCCTCAAGTAAACATTTGACCGATAAAAACTTGGTTATCGAAGTGTCTAAACTTCAAGATTCCGCGAATACCGTAAAAAATATATGTCACCGGAGTTTTAAATAAGTTACTTCAACTTAAATGGAGCAGAATTATGCTCGTTTTATCATTTGCAGCAATGAAACTCTCGGATTTTGTAGATTAACTTGCTGATTACCTAAAATTAAAAATAAAATAGGTTTTAATAGAAAATGCCACAATGAACAATACCCAAAGTCTAGAAAACGGTAAATAAATGTTATATGTATGAAAAAAAAATTGTAAACATAGAAACATTAACGATTTTTTTATTCCTCTAAATTTATTCCTCTAATTGCAACCAATTCTCGACTGAATATCGTGAATGTTAATTTGATTTTTTTACTCCGAAATTCAACGTATACAGAATTGTTAATCGGAAGGTCAATACTATTCATAAAAGTCGCTCGAGATGTACGACAAACGCTTTTCATTTATGGGTTGAGGTAATAAATTACAGGTTTGTTTAGTGTTGTTGTGAAAAAACGATTGCTAAACGTATAAACGTTCCCGTGATTGAAAACTAGTTTCCCAGGATGCTAAAGGTTTGCTTTGTGGTCAGTATAATAAAGTGGCGTGAATTCTTGCTAAATGTGTGTTATGCTGATGAGTGTCTTACTCATCAGCGATAAATTTGCATAAGCATAAATAATTTTGTGTGTGTGTTTTTTTTTTCAATCAAGATCTCGTGAATGATTTATCGTCAATTTTTGCATATTCCTTTTCCCCGGAAGATTTTAATCAATGGACAAGTTCGTGTTATGCGAATATCATTAGCGATTCTTAGTAAAATTTATTGACGAGTGATTGAGTTTTAAGGAATTTCAACGAAAAGCATGAAAAACATCAATATAATATTTTCAATCTTTATTTTATCTTATTATTTATTCCGAGAACGTGCGGAATAATTATTGTTCATTTGTCAATTTACAGATTCAAGTCAGGAAGATTTTGATTTACAGAAAAATGCATATTATGCAAATGCCATTGCCGATTGTTAAACAAATTTATTGACGACCGTTCAAATATAGTTTTAAGAAAATTGAATGTAATGTATGAAAAAATATAAACATCCCGTGTTTCAATATTTTTTACTTTAATTTGTTGTTACTAATTGTTATAACTTTTTCTAGTGCGATTGCCACTCGCTGCCATGATAAAACAGTAAAATGCATCGTGTTTTCTTGAATGGAGCTCTGAGCTTTGGAGACTTAATAGTATAATAATATACCACATTGAAGCGCTTAAAAGTCTTTCGTCGTTAATAGACGACATAATTGGTTACTGGAATTGTGTTTGTGGTCTTTTTTTCATGATTGGCCTTAAGTGATCTCCCCTATTTGTGTGGCCACGTATTAAACAGCATAGAAAATACTGTATCATACTTTTCGAACAATTTACCTTCCAGTTTTTCCGAATTTTCTTTTTTACCGTAGCAAAGAAACGATTTACGTAAACTCGCCGTTTAAAGTTGGCTTTGCGTCAAAACTGTCGACGACCAATCAGAATGTTCAAAAACTCGCTTCGTTTTCCGATATTTCGACTTTCAAAATACGTCGATATATTCGATATATGGGCATATATTTGATATATGTCGGTCTATTCAATATATTCTATATGTGAGCATATTTTCGATATATGTCCGATATATTCGATGTATGAGTATATGTTCGATATATATCCGATATATTCGATATATGAGCATATGTTCGATATATGTCGATATATCCGATATATGAGCATATAATTTTTAAGAGGCGACTGCACCGATCATGACGGTCTGAAGTTGGCTTTACTCCAAAATCATCGACGAGTAATCGGAAAACGTTTGAAAACTCGCTTCATTTTCCGATATTTCGACTTTCGAAGTACATTGATATATTCGATATGTTCGATATATGGGCATATCATTGTTAAGAGGCGACAGCACCGATCATGACGGTCTGAAGTTGGCTTTACGTCAAAACCATCGACAACCAATCAGAACGTTAAAAAACTGCCTTAACGTTTCGGTATGTCATTCCTTTTTTAACAGTCTGAAGTTAGCCTTACATCAAAGCCATCGACAACCAATCAGAGTCTTTGAAAATGGACTTCGATATTTCGAGTTTTTAGCGAGAGGAAGTTTGAGCCGTAGGAAACGTCGCGTGCGTTAACCCAAGTTCGAGCTCGTATAGTCCATGATCAAAGGTGTCCCAAATAGGAAATTATAATTAATCGAGGTAATTGGAAATTAGCGACCGATCTTGCATCCTCGACCTTGCATTTCCTGGCTTTTCCGTTCTCCGGAACTCCCCTAAATGCTTCGCCAGGGAATCGCGTGCTCTCCTGATTCTCCGACGGCTCGACAACGTGCTTCACTGTTGCAGCTGCAGCTGCTGCCGCTCTTGCGCCCTCTGCAGCGTGGAAGCTTTAATTGGGTTAGCCGCCGCTTTTGAGAAGCTCCTGTATCACTGACAGCAGGCCTTAATTATATTCCTACGGGACTTGATAGAGGGACTAATGGCATCGTCCTTCTCCTCATTCCCTCATAGTGCCACACTATCGTGTTCTCCGGCGTGTAGTTGCTCTTCTCGCTCTCTCTCTCTCTCTCTCGTCTATCCCACCTCAACTCTTTTACTCGTTCACACGCTTAAGGATGTGCCACCGGGCAAACGTGCTTCACACAATATTTCGAGCACTTTTCGATGATACAGAAATCTCAAAAAAATCGAGCACCTTGAAGACGCGGCTAAGAATTATTTTGCACAATGACAATTTCAAAATTTTCTCGACAAATTAATGAAAGTAAAAAAATTGTTTTACAAATGGCGCTTTTTTGCGAATAAAAAAAATGGTATCTAGTTTTTGATCAGTTGCTTGGATACTTTGTTGTAATTCGAGATTATATGGGAGATACATTTTTTTTGCAACTTTTCACACATTTATCAACAATCAAAATATTGAAGAACATGATTTTTCGGAATTACAGAAAATTCATCAAAAAATTGTACGTCTTCAGGATAAATGGCAAATCATTTGCACTTGAAAAAAAAAAAAGTTTGATGAAATTGTTGATAACATTTTGAAATTATTATTATGCTAAATTCAGATTTTTAAGCCATTACATTTCTGTCCGTGGCGAAGAAATTCTCGATTTATCTCGCGGGAAATGATTTTAACTCACTGTAACTCACTCGACTATTAACTGTATTTTGAATATATTTTATCGGAGTAATTGCTACAACTGCAAAGTACATCTTTAACGTCTTGAGTGACAAAACAGTCGGTGGAGTCACTCGGAAGTCGTTTAAACGGATTTCTCGCCAATTTCACGAGTCATTTCTTGAGCAAGTGAAAAGCCACGAGGGCGAAGATTCTCAATTCCAAGTCGCTTATTTCGTTGCACAGTTAAGGAGCTTTCGCTCTCTCGCCGCACAAATTCTACGGCCGTCCTCGCGAGGCTTTAACTTATGGTCGAGAAATGTGGAGAAATAATTTCGAAAAAAAAAAAAAAAAACGCGTAGATAGAAAGCACGAGTTGCTATTACTAGCGTTGAGGTCATTTTCCACGGCGTTAAATGCCAATCAGGCGTCTCGTTATCCTGGAAAATTAAGCAGCATTTTGCCACTGGTGAACGATGGAGATAAGAGAAATTTTCCAACAATTTCAAAAAATTCTTTGACCCTGTTGACAGAAAAATTGAAAGAGATACACAAATTTTGCACTTTGACAATGAGTTCTTAGTCGTAGAAGATTGTAAATATCAGTATTTTATAATACATTATGAATTTATTATAGTATTGTATATTGATCATTTTTTTTATTAGACCATATTTATTTATAAAATATGTAAAAAATTCAAGAAAAATATGGCAAAATTTGCGAACTCATTAAACGCTCATATCTCTTATCGTGGATCGTCGAGGGTAGTTAAAGAAAACGAAGCAATTTACTCACCGCCACCGTTTTTGTAGCAGAGGTAGGGAAACCTCCAGACGTTGGCAAGATCGACAGCGAAGCCGATTACCGATAGAAGGAAGTCAACTTTGCCGGACCAGGTCTCACGACGTTCCCCACTCCCGTCCAGACTCCCCGGGGCCGACGTCTTCACCACCCTCGATGTCATTTTTCAACCTGAAATTTGAAAAAATTCATGGAAATTGAAAAACCCTCGACGAAAATATCACTCAGAGAAAAATCGCAATACCAATAAAATAATATAAAATTGAAAACCCCTCGACAAAAAAATTACCTACAGAAAAATTGCAAAGTTAATGCGATTAAAATAAAACTAAATTGAAAACCCCACGACAAAAGTATCACCCAGAGAAAAATCACAAAGTCTATACCAATAAAATAATATAAAATTGAAAAGCCCTCGACAAAAAAATCACCTAGAGAAAAGTCGCAAAGTTAATGCAATTAAAATAAAATAAAATTGAAAAGCTCTCGTTAAAAAAATCACCTAGAGAAAAATCTCAAAATGAATGCGATTAAAATAAAATAAAATTGAAAAGCCCTCGAGAAAAATGTAATTTAAGGAAAAATTTCTAAGGTATGAGGATTCGCTGTATCCCTCGTTGTTAATTGAGGGTGACGAGGTAAATTCGCGCGAGGGGTCGTAGATGCGGCGCGCGCGCGTGTAATTCGGTGACGACAAGTTATGGATAGCCCTTCACACACATCAACCCTCGACCCCCTAACGAGCTCATTGTGCAGCGTGACGGGCACCGGTCAAACAGCATTATTTCAAAGCCGCGATATATGTCGTGAGCCGCGGAGAGGAGAGACGAAGAGAAGAGAGAAGAGAATAGGAAAGGACAGAAGATCAAAGGAGAGGAGAGGAGATTTCATTTGATTTGATTTTTTTCTATACCCTAGTAAAACGTCGAGACAACAATAATTTCCTTATAATTTTATATAATCATAACAACAGATAGATAATAGAAAATAAAAAAAATTAGGAATACTAAAAAAAAATAAAAATAAAAAAACTGTAATTCAATGCAAGAGGAGATGAAAGGAGAAGAGACAATTCATTGATTGATAATTTATCTATGCCCTAGTGCAACTATGGACCAAATTATTTGTAACTACACAAAAGTTTCGTCTTAAAAATAAGAACTAAAAAAGTAAAACAAAGATCTAGCTTAAAAAATAATAAGATAATCACAAAAAATAAAGACACGATAGAGAGATTTCACAACGGTTTTAACTAGAAGAGGCAAGGAGTGGATACTACATTGATTCATTCATTGCTGATAATGTATTAACATCCTAGTGCGTTAAATGAATGCAAAGATCTAGAATATCATATAAGAAAATAATAACAAAAAATAAAGACATAATAGAGAAATTGCACAATAATTCTAAACAGGAGAGGGAAGGAGAGAAAAGAAGGGAATTTGATCGATTGATTCATTAATTGCTGATAATGTATTAATATCCTAGTTAAATTGAAGCAAAGATCTAGAATCGAATATAAGAAGATAATAATAAAAAATAAAGACACGATAGGGGATTAGCACAACAGTTGTAAAGAGGAGAGGCAAGGAGGGAAAAGAGAAGGAGAGCAGAGGGAATTGAAGGAGGGGAGGGCAAGTGAGGAGAGGGAAGTGAAGGAGAGGAGAGGGATGTGCAAGGAAATGTTACGGGGATGGCGTTCGGTATGTGTGTATGAAATGCGAGTGACGATCGCGCGCGCGTCCGAACGATCGGTTATGGACGAGGATAGAGCCGCGAGCGTTATATCGAGTACTCGACGAGAGCTTTTCTGTCACACGCACGATTCAACCTCTTATTAGAATCGAAGCTTCATTATTATTCGGGAACGCTTCAATACCCATACAAAATCCTCTTCCTCCCCCTCGTCGTATTTATTTTCGTTATCAATCCCACGCATTTTTTCCTTTTTTTCCTTGTTTTTCTCTTCATATCTATTTTACACTATACCAATATATTATTATTTTGTTTTTCTCACACACACACAAACAAACACACACTTTCCGCCGGAATTTTTTTAGAAAGTAATTGAGTGGCTTGGATATCGAATGTCGAGTAAATTAAAGCCTCGTTGATAGAACAGTAATTATAATTGACTTCGAGTTTTCTGAAATTCCCGGAAAATCATTCAGTTATATTTTTTTAAATGAAATACTAAATTGTGTGGTACACACAAATCAATTGCGGCAAATCATAATTTGTGTACGTTGTCAATAAAAATGAAAAGCTTTCTCTTAAGTTCAATCTTTGCATATTGAAAATGACTTTGATGATGGGAAAATGGAAGGTTATATTGAAATTATGTGTTTCATAAGGAATAATGGAATGAATAAATGTTTTTGTAATTTTAATATGGTTTAATTGGAACTATTTGAATATTATGTGCATTTGAGATTAACATTAACATGCAACATTTTCGTTGTTCCACTTTTTCTTTTTTTTTTTTGCTTTCTATTTTTGTTTTCTATTTTACGAACAAAATATTCATTTTTAATCACTCTTTTCATTGATATTTTGGGTAGAACATAATTGAATGGTTTGAATATTCAATATTGATTAAATTAAAGCCTCGCCAATATAATAATGATAATAATAAACCTCCAAAAGGAGGTTCAAAGTTTTGAGGCATATTATGAACAATATACATATAATATTGAATATTGTAGTGTGAAAATTTTGGAAAATTTGCGAATAAAAATAGTTAATTTGATGGATGGAACTTTGGCCTAAATTTGGTAGAGTAGTGTTTTAATTCTATTATCATCGCTGCGAAGCTCTCGTCGATATTCAATGGCCTCACTCGAGGCTCTCACTGAAACCGATAATTTCATCAATTTTTCGAAAAATTTTCGATCCAGTTAATTATTTTTGTCTTCATTTTTAGTTTTTAGTTATGTTTTTTAACAGCTGCTAAACCGAAATTGACGTCAATAATTTGACAAATTTTTCGAAACAATTTTATTAACTGAGTCAATTCGTTTTTAATATTAAATTATCGTAGACTTGTTTATTAATTGTTGGTTTCGATTTTCATTTCCCTCCTTTTGAGCTTAAAGTATTTTACACACTTATTCTTTTGTTACTTTGATTTTTTTTTCTAACAATTAATTGCTATCGTTTCAAATGCAATTAATTCTTTAAAAGCGTGAAATTTAATTGGCTCTTGTCATTTCATTTCTGGTTTCGTTTTTTCGATTAAATAATCATTCGACAATTTCTGAATTCATTCTACTTATTTCAAGCTTATATTATTATAGACTTTGTTATCTTATTTGTGATTCGACTTTTCAAAAATTTATGAATTCATTACATTGTTTTCAAGCTTCCGTTACTATCCACTTTTTTATTTCATTTGTAATCCGATTTTTTGCAAAGTTATTTATCATTCCATTTTTGGTTTGGTCTTTTTCTTAATACCCATTTGATAATGTATGAAATTATTCTATTTCATACATCTGCAAATTTATTTATCAGTTCATTTCTGGTTTGGCATTTTTCTTAATGCCCCTTTAAAAATGTATGAAATCATTCTATTTTTTTTCAAGCTTATGTTATTGTACACTTTTTAATTTTATTTCTGATAAATTTTTTTTCAAATTTATTTATCAATTCATTTCTGATTTGGCCTATTTTTTTAATGCCCATCTAAAAATGTATGAAATCATTAAAATTTTTTTCAAGCTTATATTGTTATACACTTTTTTATGTAATTTGTGATTCGATTTAAAAAAAAAGACTCACTCGATGTTGAATCACGGCGGGTTAGTGGTTGAGGCTCCTCGCGATGCTACAGCGCGACGAGACACCGGGAAACTGATGCTGCTGCTCCTCGCGCTCACGTAAACCTTCTTCTTCTGACTTGGGCACAACCGATACTCGAAAAACTCGCCGCAGGCTCTGATTTTTCTCTGATATCGTGTCCGTCACACCCATTCCCGCTTTATGACTTTGGTCTCGTCGGAGATCCCGATTTATCGCGCAAACCAAATAGCATTAACGACGATCTTTCGACGATCGCGCGCCTCGAAATTTCATCAAAGATCGTCTCTACCCGGCGACCGGAAGTCCCACTACAAAAGATTCAAAAAGAGAAACGCGATTATTAAACATTTTTGCTTTATTACACTTGATTTTCATAAATGAAATCTCAGAATTATTATTTAGTTCGTATTTATGAAAAAAAAAAAAAAAAAATGATTATACAATGGTTTCTATGAATCGTACGATAATTGGGATTTTTTTTTTTTACGAAATATGAATTGAATAATAAATCTGGAATTAATTTATAAAGTTAATCATTAGATGAAAATAAAATCAAATAAAGATCTTCCGAATTAATCCAAGAAAATTAAAAAAAAAAAGGTTGCTAACATTTACGAGAGGAAAAACATAGAATTTTACGGTTTATGACAATCACTTTTTCGCACTGTCGAATTACAAACTGCGAGATTAAAAACCTACATATTTGTTTTTTTTATTAACATTCATCGTATACTTTATTATTAATTTGCGTAAAATTACACGTGAATATTCTTAAGTTTTGTACACAATTTTATTGAAAGTTAATTATTGGATGAATAACGATTACAAGTATCGTTTATTATCGTATTTCATTATTGAATTTACTTATTTAAATTCATAATTAAAAATTTACGCCGAACCCGCAAAAATTTGTGAAGCAATTCTCGTAAAATAATATTTTTATAGTTGAAAAATAAATACAGAGTAATTAAAATTCAAAACTTTTCGAAACTCTGCAAAATTGACAATCCGAACTTTTTTCACTCACGATTCGCGATAGTTTCTAATTTTATAAGTCATCAAATTCTCATTTAAAAAGTCTCAAAATTCGAATCCGAATTTTTATTATTGATTACAATACTATTTTGAAATTCAAACAGTTCGCGTTGTCGGAATGACGCGAGGAATGCTAAATTATTTATATTACTTTGGAATGCTAAATTATTCGGTATGACACGATTCTAGTTTGACGAGTTATCGTTAATTCCAGAGGCGCGCAAAATTAATTGGCTTGCTTAAATTAATGACTAGTTTAGTTCACTGAAACAATCTCAAGGACGATGGAGAATGTAATTGAGATTTATCGACGGAATCTGGTATCGACGATTGGAGAACACGATTTTGTTTAATCGCGACGCGAGAAACACGAAGCGCGCACTTGTTTTTTAAGTCGACTAAAGTTAATGGGATAAATAGAAGGTGTGGGAGGCGAGGACAACGCAACACTTACGAATTAAAACTGGACTTCCGCGTCTCTAGGATGAATTGAAGGGGCTTATGACTCGCGGGCTTGATTGTACCTCGTAGGAGAGGTCTGAAGGAGCAAATGACAAGAACGTGGAAAGCGCGCGCGGTATATATGCGCCACGGTCACACGGCACAGCGCAGACGACCAATCGCCACTCAACCGGATGCTGTACTCGCACGGAGATGAAAGTTGGCCCGCACGCGCTCGACTCCTCCAAAATATTCAAGTCAATATTCAAAATGTCCTTCAAATTTTATCGCAAATTTAATATTCACTAATATTAACAAATTAATTAATAAATAAATGAATATTCGAAATTTTCGCGAAAATTTGGTCTTCGAAAATTAAAAATATTTGCGAAAAACAATAATTCGAGGTAATCCCATTAGTATTGTAAAGATGAACAAACGGAAGAGTTAAGGTTGCGTAATGTGAAGAGATACGAAGATTCTGCGAATAATTATCGTCAGCGACGGTGTTTTTTTACGGTAAATGTTTTATGGAAATTCAAGGAAGTAAGATGGATTTACAAGTATCGATACAGTATCGAGTCTTGTAAGAGTCGGACATATTAATATTAGATCCTCTACTGTAGCACAGTCAACAACGTCATTATGGCTATATACCATTACGTTTCAACATAATTCAAGCGTAAAACTTTAAGCGTGTATTTTCAACAGGATCTAATCTAATATCTAATATCAGCGAAATCTCAACTTTCAGAGCTTGCTGAAAAAAATACTTTTTATTGTTCAAAAGTTCACTTTACGTATATGAATTTCTCATTTAAAGTAAAAATCTAGTACCTTTCCCATAAGAGGCCACATCTTTTTCTCTACATTTAACGTCAAATTTCTTAGCACTTTGCTCGGTGACAGGCACTTTAATTTTGCAATTATGTTGAGCATTGGTCAAGCTATAAAGTTACTTATAAAATTTTCAAGTATAAAACTCCTGAAAATTCGAAAGAGCGGGTCATTCCCGCGGTTCCGCAGCCAACAAAACGTCAGGTCATGGATTGGCCGAATCTCGCAGCCAATAGCGAGCCTCGGCATCGCAGCACGATGGTGATTACAGCTGCTGGCATTATCCAAGTGGGTAAATAGTACGGCAACACCAAAATATTGCCAGCAGTAACAGAAGAGCCGAGTCTTTAACCGAGGAGTTAATCGCCGTGCGTCGTTCAGTTGAACTGTGAATAATAAGAAGAAAGCATTACAAAACATCACAGAAGCTTTGAAAAAGCCACCTGCTCAAAAAATTCGTATGTTGTGTTTGATATCGCTATATATATACGACTGCACGACTGGGCGTCAGTGACAGATTTAGGCGCTGTGAGCTCCTCGGTGAAGGCGTTTCGCGTTTCTGCAAATTTTTCATTAAAACCTCGATAATATCAAAAATTACTATAACAGACATCATTCTAATGAAGAATTTTTTTATTTAAGCCCTTTTTAATTTTTCCCTTCTACCTTGAGGTTCATTGCTGTTCGATTCCTACGTTTATTCATCATTAATTCAACGCTCAATGTCAATTGAAACGACATTCGTTCAGCAGTTGCTTGCCATTCGCTCTGAGCTGCTCTCAACTGCAATCGTGAAGTGCATCTGACCGCGAATTCCGATAAGGCAATTTAGTATTGTGGCTATCTAGCGTTTCATAACATATGCTAGATGGTACTGACCAATCGGCGCGCGGCGGGAAAGTGGAGGAACGAAATTGAGCCTTTTGAAAGCTGCTCTACGAGTAAAAGCTTCGCGAAAGCGTTTTTTCGGGCTGAATGCATTTCTGAGGCTTGGAGACACGATTAACCCTTTAACGCTTGAATTGACCAGAATTGCAAGCATCTTTTCTAACATTTTCAGATCCGCTCTTGTCGAATCCGACTTTCGAATATTTATATCAGGCCCAATTTTCGTACCACCAACAGGAAAGCTTCGGCTAATATGAAACTTACTTTTCATGAAATCTGAATATTTCTTATGAAAAACCGTGATTTGGGCGTCACCGAACCCAACAATTTATCGCGTCCCAATTTTGGGGATATCATTCGAAAGATTTGAACAAATAAAATAATTTTTCTATCGATGATTTTTTTTTTAAATATAAATGCATTTTTGACAAGTAAATACATATAACGCATTATGCGAATGACATCACATATTAACAACCGCCATATGTATTTATTGAGACCGGAACAAATTGTTGAACCACTCTTATCTCAAGAGCAAATATCGATGGCCTCGATAGAATAGTTTGAAGCATTATTTTGCAATTTTATCAAAATGAAATTCACGTTTTAAAAACTATTGTTTAAACTGTGTTTTGAGTCAACCTGATCTCGGATTCGATAAGAGCGGATTTGAACATGTTAGTTATAAATTTGAAATAATTATAAATTTTTTTTTTTTTTCGATAAAATACATTGGGCCAAAACCAGCGATGAATTCTGGTTAATTCAGGCGTCAAAGGGTTAAATTGGCACTTTCTGCTGTAGATAAGGCGGCCGTGCCAGCAAATCACTATATGAAGTTTTGCAGCGCCGTTCAAAAGCTCGCGACATTAGCAATCTACTTATTTGCAATTTGCCTATGTGTTGGCGCTTATACGTGTCTTTCCGCCACTGGTTGTTGCGATCGCTTCGTAGGAGAATAATTACTGCGTGGAGATATCAGAAAATAATTGTACCGTTTTTCGATTGTTGGTTGCTAAACGTTTCGTTGCATTTTTTCGTTTGGCGCTGTTATTGTTTCACGTTTTTGAACTCAAACGTTTTGCAGTTCTTAAGATTAAACATTTACATTCTCTATTATCCGTCTTATTTGCTATTATGTCATTAATTTCATTTGTTTTGTTTCTGAAGAACGCAACAAATAAAACATTTTTTTATTCCTCCGTTTTTCAGTCATTGAATGTTTATTTTATTCAAATAAATTAATTCATTAATCACGACGCGAAACTTAACGAATAAACACACGATTAAGCAGAATAAACACTTGGAATATCTTGCGTTTCTCAAAACGTAATTTTATAGTGAATGTTGTTCTATTTTTCAGGAGAAAAAAAAAACTAATTTGAGAGATTCTACAATTTTTAAAAGACGAAACAATGGAAGATGAAGGATTTAATCCCTGCGAGTGCATTTGGGGAAATCAAGCAATGCAACGGCTTCTCTCGATTGTAAGTATAATAAATAATTATTGAAATAATAGCTCAATAATGTATAAAACATTTCTTCGACTAAACGTTTATCTTATAATTTATATTGGATCTCTTCTGGTAAATTATTACGTTAAATGCAATATAAAAAACACGAGAAATCAATTAATAATGATGTCGATTTTTGATGTTAGTAAGCGAAAGATAATTGCGATAATCGAACATGAAAAATCATCACTTCTTGTGTTTATCTTGTGGTTAATGTTTACGATAACACACCTGCGCAATTTTCGTTATCGAACGAGTTTATTGTCAGCGGAATGATGCAACAATTTTTCACTTACCTGACAAAAAAGTTTGGCCGACAAAACCCATTACATGTGCGAAACTCCTTCATATTAAATTTTAGTGTGTCACGACGGTGTAATATTCTCATGATTCTGTTGCGCCGCGTTGCAATTTTTGTATTTACGCAACAAATATTATATTGCTTTTTCGATGAATCAGAAAAATTAGCGGAAAACACTGCGTTGTAGACTTGAATTGTAATCGACGATTTTAAGAGCTTCCGGCATTATTTATGGAAATATAAATTTTTTGTATTCATTTTCTGTGGCACACCGCACAATTCTAAACATATTATTATTTATCTTTTCAGCTGCGCCAAACACAATCTGCATGCACGGAAAATGAATGCTATCCCGTAACAAGGCGTAAGTATGAAAAATCCTTCGAATTTAAGGGACGAAGCGAAGATAATTTATAGTTTTGTTGAGACTACACTGAGAAAATAGTACATTATGATACTAGTGCGCGATAACGGCCGCTTGTAGGACAAGTGTCACATACTATTTTTTGTAACGAATGTCAACGTACTGCAGCAGATCTTCGTGCCTGCAAAGTATTGCTTAAAATCATCTTGTAGATAGTTTCACACACGCCAATGTGTGCGTGAAGTTATCTGGGAAAAGGTACACGGAGAAAATAGCACATTATGATACTAGTGCGCGATAACGGCCGCTTGTCGGACAAGTGTCACATACTATTTTTTGTAACGAATGTCAACGTACTGCAGCAGATCTTCGTGCCTGCAAAGTATTGCTTGAAATCATCTTGTAGATTGTTTCACACACGCCAATGTGTGCGTGAAGTTATCTGGGAAAAGGTACACGGAGAAAATAGCACATTATGATACTAGTGCGCGATAACGGCCGCTTGTCGGACAAGTGTCACATACTATTTTTTGTAACGAATGTCAACGTACTGCAGCAGATCTTCGTGCCTGCAAAGTATTGCTTGAAATCATCTTGTAGATTCTTTCACACACGCCAATGTGTGCGTGAAGTTATCTGGGAAAAGGTACACGGAGAAAATAGCACATTATGATACTAGTGCGCGATAACGGCCACTTGTCGGACAAGTGTCACATACTATTTTTTGTAACGAATGTCAACGTACTGCCGCAGATCTTCGTGCCTGCAAAGCATTGCTTAAAATCATCTTGTAGATAGTTTCACACACGCCAATGTGTGCGTGAAGTTATCTGGGAAAAGGTACACGGAGAAAATAGCACATTATGATACTAGTGCGCGATAACGGTCTCTTGTCGGACAAGTGTCACATACTATTTTTTGTAACGAATGTCAACGTACTGCCGCAGATCTTCGTGCCTGCAAAGTATTGCTTAAAATCATCTTATAGATAGTTTCACACACGCCAATGTGTGCGTGAAGTTATGTGGGAAAAGGTACACGGAGAAAATAGCACATTATGATACTAGTGCGCGATAACGGTCTCTTGTCGGACAAGTGTCACATACTATTTTTTGTAACGAATGTCAACGTACTGCAGCAGATCTTCGTGCCTGCAAAGTATTGCTTAAAATCATCTTATAGATAGTTTCACACACGCCAATGTGTGCGTGAAGTTATGTGGGAAAAGGTACACGGAGAAAATAGCACATTATGATACTAGTGCGCGATAACGGTCTCTTGTCGGACAAGTGTCACATACTATTTTTTGTAACGAATGTCAACGTACTGCAGCAGATCTTCGTGCCTGCAAAGTATTGCTTAAAATCATCTTGTAGATAGTTTCACACACGCCAATGTGTGCGTGAAGTTATCTGGGAAAAGGTACACGGAGAAAATAGCACATTATGATACTAGTGCGCGATAACGGCCGCTTGTCGGACAAGTGTCACATACTATTTTTTGTAACGAATGTCAACGTACTGCAGCAGATCTTCGTGCCTGCAAAGTATTGCTTGAAATCATCTTGTAGATTGTTTCACACACGCCAATGTATGCGTGAAGTTATCTGGGAAAAGGTACACGGAGAAAATAGCACATTATGATACTAGTGCGCGATAACGGCCACTTGTCGGACAAGTGTCACATACTATTTTTTGTAACGAATGTCAACGTACTGTAGCACATCTTCGTGCCTGCAAAGCATTGCTTAAAATCATCTTGTAGATAGTTTCACACACGCCAATGTGTGCGTGAAGTTATCTGGGAAAAGGTACACGGAGAAAATAGCACATTATGATACTAGTGCGCGATAACGGTCTCTTGTCGGACAAGTGTCACATACTATTTTTTGTAACGAATGTCAACGTACTGCCGCAGATCTTCGTGCCTGCAAAGTATTGCTTAAAATCATCTTATAGATAGTTTCACACACGCCAATGTGTGCGTGAAGTTATGTGGGAAAAGGTACACGGAGAAAATAGCACATTATGATACTAGTGCGCGATAACGGTCTCTTGTCGGACAAGTGTCACATACTATTTTTTGTAACGAATGTCAACGTACTGCAGCAGATCTTCGTGCCTGCAAAGTATTGCTTAAAATCATCTTATAGATAGTTTCACACACGCCAATGTGTGCGTGAAGTTATGTGGGAAAAGGTACACGGAGAAAATAGCACATTATGATACTAGTGCGCGATAACGGTCTCTTGTCGGACAAGTGTCACATACTATTTTTTGTAACGAATGTCAACGTACTGCAGCAGATCTTCGTGCCTGCAAAGTATTGCTTAAAATCATCTTGTAGATAGTTTCACACACGCCAATGTGTGCGTGAAGTTATGTGGGAAAAGGTACACGGAGAAAATAGCACATTATGATACTAGTGCGCGATAACGGTCTCTTGTCGGACAAGTGTCACATACTATTTTTTGTAACGAATGTCAACGTACTGCAGCAGATCTTCGTGCCTGCAAAGTATTGCTTAAAATCATCTTATAGATAGTTTCACACACGCCAATGTGTGCGTGAAGTTATGTGGGAAAAGGTACACGGAGAAAATAGCACATTATGATACTAGTGCGCGATAACGGTCTCTTGTCGGACAAGTGTCACATACTATTTTTTGTAACGAATGTCAACGTACTGCAGCAGATCTTCGTGCCTGCAAAGTATTGCTTAAAATCATCTTGTAGATAGTTTCACACACGCCAATGTGTGCGTGAAGTTAACCTCAGAATTCTAGATAACTTCACGCACCAGATGGCGTACGTAAAATAATCTATGTTTATGTGTTACACGAGTTATGAGTTACAAAAATATTCAAATAAACTCTTTACCTGAACCAATTATCTATTCAAATCGTTGTTTTGTTGAATGGAATCAAAATTATTATTTCCATTTTTTTTCAGTGTATGTATTGATTGTTTGCAAAATTTTCTTTTAAAATAATGAACAATAGAGTTTTGATTATTTGGACAAAGTGCCTCTGAATTATGAATTGGACTCGTTCACTTTATTTTAAATATTATAAACTATCGTCTGTCCAAAATGAGAAATGTTGTTAATAATATGACCTATTAAAATTTTTTAACGAAGTAATCTATAGACAAAATGAGTTCGATTTCCGAACAAAAAACTTTTATCTTGGATATTAATGAACAGATAAAGATGTAAAAATGTTATCTCTTCAATTGATGATGAAAAAGAGTTTACATGATACGATTTTTCAGTTCCCGGACCTCAGAACGGCCAACCGAACGCCGATATTTTCTTCATGACAATAATTTTCGGTGTAATGGCACTGCTCTATGTATTCAGGCCAAATTCTCTTCGACAGGCGAGTTACGACGACACTAAGACCCGCGATAATGGTTCGGTGAGTGAAAAATTTTGAACGTTCAATTTTCTCCTTTCTTCTCTTAATCTGCGGAAAAAATTGCATCAATTTATTAGCAAATTTGTCGATCCGAAAGATTCTCGATTTTTTAAGTATCCTTTGCGAAACAATTTTCCAGCACAGAATGCTGAAATTGTTAATACTCATTTTTGTCATTATTGCGAATGAAAACATATTTTTTATTCAAACAAACGAAGAGACGTATTTTTGTAAAAATCACGTTTGCCATTTTTGTGGTAGTCATAAGAAATCCCCGAGATTCACAATCGACAGAAAATTTGGTAGAAATGGGCACAAGAAACGTCCTCATGAAACAGCAGAATTATTATTTTCTTAAATTGCAAGTTGAGGATTTTTTGTTGAAAAGATGTACACAAAAAAAGGAGATTTTCAAAAAAATACTTCCCAGAAAAAACTAAGAAATTTCAGTTGGATACGAAATTCTTTTTAGAGGAGTAACTTTTTTTTCTTAGCCCTCCGTGGTCACACATCTGTAGCCGATCCCGGTAGTCACATTGGATAGTCTCTACCCAGTCAATTTTCAAAACGACACTGTAACTAAACTATTCATTCAAAGTGGTTAAGAAAAGATCATGTACGAAATATTAATTTATAGGGAATAAAATGGCGACACATAAAAAATATTCATGAATAGGTAAAAATGTGAAAATTGATATTTTTTGCTAAAAAATCATATCTCCATCAATTTTGAATATTTTCCAATAAAATTTTGGCCTATTTTTCTTTACATATGATTCTCCAGGAAAAAAATTAGAAGTACATTGCCCGTTCCAAAAAAGGTATTTATTTCGAAAAAATGTTTTATCGTGGTAAAAAATGATATTTACACGTGAAAAAAATTAATTTTCACTATAAATATAATGTTATTATTTTTTATTATCATTTATTATTGTTATTATAAATTTAACACATTGTATATAAATAAATGATGGAAAAAAATGTTAAAAGGTCGACCATATGTACTTACCGTTTCAACATTTATTTGCAACACAAATCACAAAAAAAAGATTTAAAAAATATATATACGTTATGGTCATACCTGGGTCGATTCTACCCAGACCATACGCACGATGTTACCTTTCCACCTGCTGTGTGAACACTGAGATTTTATTCTAATGGCTAATAGTCTAGGTATAAAGGGCACCTCAAACTATAAGTAAATGGCGCTCGCAGCCTTATTTCAAAATAAGAAGTACTATACATTGAGGCTCAGAGTTTGTGCTTGGGTCGATTATACCCAGTGTGACCACGGAGGGTTAAGAAAAATTGTTTTTGAGAGAATAACAGAAGGATTCGTTTTCTTTTAGGTTGAAAAAAAAATATTCTTTTTCATTGCAGGGTTCCAACGGCGATCCTCCGGTTCCTCCTCCTTCAGTCAATTGAGACAGCATTTCGTCGACGCCTTGCGAGTTCCCTTTAAAAATGTCCTGTACAAAAATTAATATACTTCCATAGAAATGATTTATGCAGAAGCTGGTATCTTAAATGCAATATACAACGACAACGTAAAAATTTCGTGAATCTTATTGAAAACGCGCTGAGTATAGTTGTATTTTATGTACAATCACTTTTATATTGCCTTGTAGTTGTGTATTTAATTTAAAACACCGGTTTTTTGCATAAATGCTTCATACAGGTATATTTATTTTTAGAATATCTTTAAAAGTGCTCCCGCAAACGATCTTCGACAGGCTCGAAGACGAAAACCATATGCGAACGACGATAAACAAGAAAGAAAATTAGAAATGGATTGAGAGGCGATTACCAGCGTAAGCGCTTTAAAATTAGGTGGTGTTGAGAATTTTTTCACTATGTCAAATAATATTTTGATACAAGAATAATGAAATGAAACGACTTATGCGTTTTTGATCTAAAAGATCAATTTTTTTCTTCAGATGTTTTTCATTATATTAATAAAAATGTTAATTTGTTTTTAAAGTACTTTCAAAGGCAATAAGAATTTGATTTTTTAAAACTTTACATTGGTACTTTCCTCTTAATAGTAAAATAATCCGAAAAAGGCGTTTCTATTCCGCAAATAGTATTAGAATTGATACATAATACATAAATGTATTTACCACAAGCGATAATCTGGTGATATCGTAGATATTAATTAATCGGGAGGTCCAAACACTTGCGACGTATTCCGCGGATCAGATGTTAATTATTTATGAGAGAAATATGGTTTAGTTTACAGGAAAGATTTGTAACAATACGTGAGAAATCTGAGGTGCTTGGCCTGCCCGACCGCCCAAATTTTCTGCCAGGACGGAATAAAATTAGGAACGAATTTTTATCGAAGCGCGCCGTTAAAAAAAAAACAATAAAATGACGCGCAAATCAATTGTGCTCAAGCCGAATCTCCAGCTTAAGTAGACACTTTGGAGAGACAGATTCCGGCGGTGATCGATACAAATTACAATACAAAGATACAAATTGTTCGATCGGTTCGAACCGCCGCCTACATTTAAAATGTAGACGAAACGTGCAATCGGTTTACCAAATTATTAATTAGACTAATCAACTGCAATCTTCGAAGCCCATGAAAATTAACACCTCATAATCACGGCGAATATTCGCAAAAACGCTTTGATGAAAAATTTAACATACATGTAACCGGTAGATTTGAAGTTGCGGGAATTAAAATTTTTTGTCTACGGAAATACTTCCGGATGTCTCCCGTTTTCGAAAATATTGGAAATCTACGTCCGTTTATAGACTAGAATTATCCCATGACTGTACATTCCTGCGAATTTTCGAAAGATTAAAAATATTCTCAAAAGACGAGCCCTCGAAGGTCTTATTCTTTTCTTTTTCCTCAAAGAAAAAGCTTTATTTTCACGAAATAAAATAAAAAATCACATTTTTTCGTGATTTTTGTGTCCTCTATATTATCCGTTTAGTAAATTCGTTGCTCCAAAAAACTTTGAGTTTCGATATCTAAAAATTAATTTGTATATTAAATTTCTGTGGTTTGTATTCAAAATTTTGAATATATTCATAGATAATATTTCCGAAATTACGTAAAGAAAATGTGAATAAGAAAAAGAAAAATTAATAAATTACAGGAAAAAATGCTTATAACAAAAATAACTCTACGGAAAAGATTAGTAAATTTGAAGAAGTTGCATTTTATCGGGAAAGGAACGTAACAATTTTCAACATCATCTCTCCGAATATTTTTTTAAATATTTTTATTGAAAATATTCTTAAAGTCAGGTAATATATCATCGTCGACGTGAAGCTTTTTTTGTGCGACAGAGTTTATCGTAGTTTGAACCAATTATTAATTTGTACCAATCCCCAAGTTACAAACTATCATCTAAATCCTGAATTTAATATCAACCTCCAAATGTAAAGATGTTTTTTTTAATTCAACAGATATCGCTGTTCGGATATCGAAGTGTCGGAGAAATCGGATTATTTTCCCGACTCTTCAGGTTCATTATCATCTCTGAATAAACTCGTCGATGTCTTAATACGAAATGCACAATTTAAGCATTTTTTTGTTCGTATATCGTCGAAAACTTTGCACAAAACGCAATGTTTCTTAGTCTATAATGCTGATTGAGAGTCTCGACTAGACTCCGGTCTAAATTGAACGATTTCACTTATTTACACCTTAAAGGGAGAATAAATTCTCGATAAATCTCTAAAGAAGAGAAAAAGAGGCGAAATTTGGGGAAATATCATTGGAAATAGAATGAATTCGTGAAAGTTCTGGCAGATAAATTGTATGGTACGTCAAAAATGAACTATCCGAATTATCTCGAGTAATAGAAGCCAAACAAAAAAACACTTTGCGTGTCTAAAAAGACAAGAAAATCAACTTTCATTCGATTGCAAATCTTTTCTTTTCTTTTCAGAAATGCCAAAGTATCCGTGAGTTTGATATTATAATATTCCGATTTAAATGTTCAGCTGATTGCCACTCAAAAAATGATTCTCAATAACAAACTCGAAAATTCAGCCGCAATTTCTCCTACCTAAAATATTCTTCTTAGGGAATAATAATTTTCGCGTATGGAAAATTGTCGACGTTTAATCTCGTGATTGAAGTGAAAGAAGGAGATTAAAGTTTGCTCGTTTCCGCGCGATACTTACTCGAGTTGCGTTTTCATTTTACGATTTTTTCCAACTCGAAAATGACACGCGGTACAATTTTCGGGCCTACAAATCATTTCTGCCATTTTTACCCAATATTGTGAGTGCCTATTACATTAAATTAGAGATTGCTCTTGTTATTTTACAAAATTAATATTCATCGTCTTTTTTACTTCATAATAATTATTTTTAATGACAAAGCTCCGCGCTTGCGAAAAGATGCGGAATATTCGAAGTACATGCAAGAAAACCGTAAATTTTTTATACAATTACACGAAAAAAATCAGGCGAGTCGACAATTTATTTTTAAATGCATTAAATATGAAACTGCATTTTTCCAAAATAATAATTTGCGAAATTCCATCGAATATTTATATTTTGAAACATTACCAACGGAAATTGATTTCCTCGAAAAAATTTCACGATAAATTATACGAAAAAATGCCAAAGTGTTTCTTCATCGACTTTTCAAATGTATCGAGACAATATCTCATTTATCGACAAAACTTCACAGCAATTATAGAAAAAAGTTTCTTATAATTTATCTCAAAAGTCTGCAATTAATTTTCCATTAAATGGATAGCACAATAAATGTTCATTGAAAAGAGAAATCTGAGAATTTACAAAATTTTGGCTAAAACCGTTGACAAAATCGTGTGTTTACAGGTGGAAAAAATGGTACTGTTTAGCCTTTCTCCGAACTTACCGAGTCCTCGATTATTCGTCAATCTTGTTGTATAGTCGCTAAAGTGTTGCGAACTTTCTGTAGAATTCCGGTCATCTGCTCGTACTTTCCGGTGGAATCCGGAAGATTTTCGAAGTTTATTATGTCGCAAATGTCTTTGGAGAATTTTTCGACAGACGGTAATTTGCTGTAGGGCGAAGTGCTCTCGAGAATCGGAGTTCCAAGAGCCACGGATTTTACTGTGCCTCGAGAGGGCGTCGTTAGCGCAGTGAGCGTTTTTTCGGACTTTGGCGTGGCTTCGGAGGCCGAAGAAGCCACCGTTTCCGTCTGCTCGAACGCTGAAACGTGCGACGTCGTGCTACACGATCTGCTCGTCACTGGAGTCGACGGAGCGGAATGAGCGCTGTTGCTATCTTCTAGCTCGTCGAGTAGCTGCTTTTTTCGATTTTCCAAATCCGCAAGCGTCGGAGAATCAACGTAACTTGGCGAGGCCACGGATTCCAGCTGAATGAAAAAGGCTAAGTGAGAAAAATAACGAGAAACTTCCAGACTTGAGACTTCACACTTCTTTGACTTCTTTGACTTGAATTTTTCATAAGAATTAAATTGAACTTATCGATTAGTACAATATTTGGGCATGCTTATGACCAGATTTGTAAATCCCCATTAATTCATAAGATATAATTTGCAATACAATTTGTTTTGTAATTGTAATTACATAATAATAATGTGCAGTGATTATAACATCATGTGTGAGTATTTGAATAGCTGAAAAAATACTCATTTTCACTTTAGTATCCAAAAAAAATGGAAGAAATGATTAATGCATTACTTGCTTAATGCATTCATTCTATTTTCCCATTTTTTAAAATGGACTAGCGTGAATTTTTATTGAGAAATAATAATTTTTGCAGCTATTCAAAAGTTAAGTCACCGTATTATAATCTCCATATATTATTATTATTATGAAATTATAATTACAATAAATATTGTACAGTAAACGATATCTCGTGAATTAATGGAGATGCACAACTCTGCTTATGATTTTGATAAGGTAAACGAATTTCCTGAATATGAAAAAAAGTAGCCAATTAGCATTCGTATTTTGCTGGAAAATCTGGAAAGCATTTTGTCCTTTCACCGAAAAAAGCTTCTTGAGAAAGCAAAAATAGCAAAGAAAATGAAAAGATGCAATATTTCTCCTTGAGAATTGATTCTTACGTCCAGATTCGCCGGTTTTGGAGAGCCAGCGACGTCTTCTTCCGGTTCTGATGGCAATGGTGGCCTGGTTGGAGACTTTGGTAGTGGCGGAACAAATTTACCATTCGGTAGATCGTCTTCTATCAAACCTTCTGCAAATATCGAATATCGATAACGAATTTTTATTTTTAATGCGATGTATTCATAGTAATATGAAAAAAGTTGAAAAAAGAAACAAAAAATATCGAATTTTTATCCAAATTATTCGATTTTTTACAATCTTTGACGATTGAAAAAATGTATAATTGTCGGAAATAAAGTGATTCTAAAAAACGACATCGTGAAAAACAATCTAAGGAAATGTGAAATAATAAACGAAATCTGAAAAAGTAAGGATGAATTTTTTGCGGAATTACGTATAGAATTTTTATTTATTTGCCGGATAACAAATGGAATAAAATTTTGATAAACCGTTGAGCTTCATAAGATGATTTAATAACTGACCTTCCATTTCTTCGACCACATCCATTTCACTGGTAGCGCTCGATACGGTCTCCGCATTACCGCTAATTGTCTCCGCGCCCCTTTTAAGCTTTTTTCTCTTGTAACCGTCGACCTTTTTTTCGCTAAGCATTGCGAGCATCGATTCCTTGCTGTGCATAAAGTAGTGATCGGATTTCCAGTACGATTTCTCTTGCTGTAATTTAATTACGTACGAAAATGAAGATTTTTTTTTTCGCTCTTACAAAAGACCTTATTACGTCTAAGTAAAAATTAATAAATCGATTTTTCTTCTTTAATTCCCTAATACTTTGCGCTGTTAAGAATAGTGGATAAAATCGTTACGTCGGAATTCAATGCATTATTAAAGTTACAACTCGTTGCGAAAAACTTTAACCGCGTTTTTCTCAAATCCTCATTTTCAAAATCGATTAGTCAGATATCTCGAAAATCGGCGAATGGATTTTTTATACCTACATTTTTTTACATTTCGTAACGAGAACAAACTTCAAAATGGTAAAATGAGAAAATTCAACTTAATGTTTAAAATGGCAGCTATTATGCGAGTATTCCGCATTTTTTCGCCCGTAGAGAATCGTTTTCTATAATTTTTTAAGGAAAACTTTGTCGGTTTTCCTTCTTTCAGGTAAAAAACGTAATTTGCGGTGACGAGTAAGCATTACAAGAAAACTTGACAATAAAAACTTCCAAGAAAAATTCTCAACGTTTTTCAACAAATCCTCTTTTCACAAACAATAATAATAATAATAATAATAATAAAATCGATAACCCCGATATTGATCGAGAAAAAAAATGCGTCCAAGCAAATCAACCATTTACTTAGATGTAAGTACTCAGAAAAAATTTTAGAACCAAAATACAATGTAGATAAATTTTGTTTTAGGGAAACAAAGCTTTTTCTGCGATAAAGCAAAAACTTTGAAGAAGAACTGAAGCGTTGCTAAGACAAATAGAAGCGAATTTTCTATTTTTATGGTTTACCTCTCTAGTTCCCGAGGGAGGCGGAACATTGAAGCCAGGAAAATCGTGAATCTTTTTAACATCATATTGATCCTTGTCGCCTAGTTCGGGAATTTGTCCAGGCTCTTCCATCGGATCCAATTCTCGGAGGCCGTCGGAATCGTACAAATTCATGCCAGAATGCTGAAGTCTTGCTTCCTTCAACCACCCTGGAGGGTAGCCAAGCATTCTCATTCTATGTGAAATATTGCAACAAACGGAAAGAATAAAAAGTATCCGGAGGACCACGAAATTCTGTCCGGTCGAAAAACCGAGACTTTGTAAATAATAATGGCAATAGAATTTATTTTAGCATCGGAAATGTAGATAAAGTTATTGAAAAACACTCGAAATTCGTTTCAAAATTACCTTGGGACAGAAATGATCGTTTAGTTCTAAGCTTTGAAAAACAAAAATTCGAGCTTTTCAAGTGATTAACAATTTGATGAGACATTGATATTTTGTAATCGTTTGCTTTCACATAAAAAAAAATGTAATCATTTTTTTTAACGAAAATCAACAAGGAGTTATGATTTTCAAATGTTCCCTGAAAATCAAACTGAAACTCTTTAAAATTTGAAGACAAGTAAAACAATTTGAATTGGATGAAGAAAAGCAATCGAAATGGTACATCTAATGAAAAATCGGAATTTCGCGAATTTGTACTTCATAAAGACCATTAAATTTTTGTTTTCGATAATTAATCCAGAAAGTAGTATTTTCCGACGTTTCCTAAGGATTCGAATAATATAAAACCCTCCAAGTCTCCTAAATATGTGAATCCAATTAAAAAATGAAAATCCATAAATTCGATTGAGCTCGTAAATGTAATGAAAAATCAGAATTTCGCGAATTTGTGCTTCCAGAAAGACGATGACATTTTTCTTCACTAATTAATCCAGAAAGTATTATTTTTTAATGTTTTCTAAGTATTCAAATAATATCAAACGATCCAAATCTCCTAAAAATGTGAATTCAATTGAAAAATAAAAATTCATAGAATCAATCGAACTGGTAAGTCTAATGAAAAATCGAAATTTCGCGATTTTGTACTCTCTCGCGCTTGCAGTACCTGTATATATAATAGGGAAGCTCGTTTTCACGAATACCGAGGGCTCTCTTCAATTCTTTGCTCAGCTGGCCCGGCACAAAATGCCCGTATTTT